>JAKEPQ010000036.1:600000-892251 GCA_024500445.1 Entomyzon cyanotis | reverse complement strand
GCCCATGTGGCCTGTGTCCTGTCATGGCCACCCTGAGCCCAAAGAGGACCATGTGGTGCTCCCAGGCTTGTCACTTCCTCCTGGGATTGCTGTGGTACCCCCTGCTCTGCCTAATGTTACCTTCTGAAGCAGGGGTGTCCCTCTGCCTCAGGAATGTCCATCTGATGTGCCACAAATGAGGGGCACTGTGACTAGCACAGGTCTTTCTCGTGAGAACATTTTGCTACATTTCATAAACAAAGATAAAGTTTGGATGTTTTGCAAACAACGTCTCCAGATTAGGTCAATTCGGGCTTGGCCAATTGGGCCTAGGGGGAGGTCTCGGGCTGACCAATCTGGGGCACCTCTGTAAACTCTATATATGTATGGAAATCAAAACAATAAAGCTCTCTTCTCTCTTTCCTTGTCTGAGAACCTGGGTCATTCCTCAGCTAGCGGCTCAACAGCGACAGGGCACCCTGTAGTGTAGGTCTGCATGGGGGTCCCTCCTGCCTTCCCCGGTCTCCTGGCAGGAAGGATCCCCCAAAGCGCTGCCCCCCACAACAGCCTAAAGGGTTCTAGTGTCACTAAGCAGCCTGACATCCCCCCAGCCATCATCAGAGGCAAGATGAGACCAGACCACTTGTTTGGCAAAAAGTTGCCAGAACCTTTCTGTCTTCCCCATATTCCCTATGATCATGGTGTGGTCCCTGCGAGCAAGTCAGGGGATTAGTGAAGGAATCAGGGGCTTCCTTGTTGAAGAGGAGCTCAGTGCCTTCCAACAGCTGCAGACCAGGGGGGTCAGTTGGATCCAAATATTCCATCACTGGGGCCACAGCAGCACCTAGCTCTGGACCTTCTCCTGCCATCTGGGAGTCTCTGTCATCCTCCAGCACTGACACCCTGAGCGTGGACCCCCAAAACTGCATGAGGGTGTTTGGAGGAGTCACTGTGGCACCCCCTTCCTGCCCCCAGCCTGATGCCCATGCTGGTACCTGCCACGTTCATTGTCCAGGCTCTGCCTGGCAGAGCCTCGGTGGGTCTGGACAGCACCCTGGCACCAAACATGTCCTCCCCCAAAACAGGGTGTCCCACACTTTGAAGTGAGAGCAAGAAGCTGGAGATGCTGGAAGAGGCAGTGGGAGTAGTGAAAGGGAGAAGGGTGTGGAAGGCAGAGCCTGGCCACAAGCAGGGTCACTGGGGGGGACACAGGAGGAGATGTCACAGAGACACAGGGATATGGGGAGGGGATGCACAGCTTGAGGGGATTGCCCCTGTTGTGACCCCCAGGGGTGTGAGAGTTTGTCCAGGGTGGGATGGAGCTGTAGTGGTGAACCCCAAGTCAGATGGGGGGGTGACCCCATCCATTGTTAACACAGCATGGCAGTAGAGGCCAATGTCAGACCAGAACAGGTGCAGCCCTGCCGAACGGAGAGAGAGAAATCACACACGACTCAGTATGAGTCATAAAAGCAAGCTCCAATTTATTTCACCAAACGAGAAACTTATATACTGTTACAGATGTTTCTAATTATAGTTACACACATATCTGCAGTCTGTCCTCACATCTACAGGGTTTTCCCCCTCACTCTTTGTTAATCACAAGTTCACTCCCAGCATACTTCTCACGGTACTCTCAAAACATACAGGCACAGCTACACCCCCCCCGGCACCTTCCCACGAAGCGTTCTCAGGGAAGCAAAGTGCTGCGGCCTGTATATGGCCTGCTTAACTAACACAAGTTTTGCTGGAAAACTGCGTTTTCCAACAAATTCCCCCGTTTTGTTTGTGAGAAGAGACGTCGTCTGTTGTCAGATTAATTTGCTTTGTTATAAGTACTTTTTATTATTACAATGATTATAAATTTACTTAAGGAAACATCACTAGTTATTTAGTTATGTTGCTATGGTCTAGGAACTGCCATTGCTGAAAACATTCAATTCACAGGCAAAGCTTGGAGAAGTTTTCCCGGGTAAGGACTCTAAGTTTACCTGGACGAAGGTTTAGCTTTTATAAGGTCAATTTGGCAAGTTAAAATTACTTGATCACATTTTGGTGCAGAATACTTGTGACTCATGGCATATTTCCCAGCTAGTTAGGACTGAGGCTTGGCCAGAGCCTAGGCCCTAAGTAGGAGGGTTTTCTTAGAACATCTTATAAACAAGCTTTGATTAATATCATTAAGGAGAGTGTCTTAACATGTTACTATTTTTGTAGATAACTATATAAGGTGAGGCGAAATAGCTGAAAATAGTTGACATTATCATTTGACTTTAACTAAGGAAGATAAAACTGCAAAGGCTTTTGTGAATAATAATATAAACTAACAAATTAAAATCTTAAAATTAATATTATTGAAAATGAATAAAGCTTAATTTTAACAAATTGGATTTAAAACTAACAAATAGGACTTAACTATAATGGAATATAAAATTGACATCACTTTAACAAAACTTAACTCTAACAGAATTTAAAACTTAACAGAATTTAAAACTAATATCACTTAATATTACTTATTAGAATTTAACTTTAACAGAATCTAAAACTTAATAGAATTTAAATTCAATATTACTTAACTTTAACAGAATCTATACTTAACTAAAGGCACTTAACAGGTAGCTTAAACTATTCAGTACAACTTTACTCATAGGTTTCATTCACACATCAAAACTCTTAAGAAATCAAAACCACACTCTCAGCAGTTACAGGTTTCATCTACACATTAAAACACTCAAGAAAGTAAAACAACACTTTCAGCAGGCCTGCAATATTCACACATACATACAAACACTGTCATAAGCAACACTTTAGCAAAATTCAGCTTTTGTTCAAGGCTTTAGCAATTAAGGTGTCATTTTTTATCAGGATAATATATTGTTACAGTGCTTTTTCATTCGTGAAGAGCTGGAAACAAGTACAAACTATAACTTGTTTGCACTAAATAACAGGGTACTCTGAAAACACATTCACAAATTGCTTTTTGGAGCTTTGACAAGGGCATCTTTGGATGCAGCTGGCGTTTGCTTGCAGCAACAGTTTCGGTCTCGGTGGTTTCAGGCTGGTGCTGTTGTTTGTGTGTGGCAGCTAGAGGGAAATGCTGACACTCAGCAATGGGCGTTCCACCCAGCAAAGTGAATAATTAGAAGTCTTGGGGGGAACAGCTGGAGAACGTGTTCAGAGATCTGTATCTGCAGCTAGAGAGCAAAAGGGAAGAACTCCTGAAAGTTCTCCATGACTCAGATTCGGGTATCAGTTTGTTGTTTCTGCTGGCAACGCTGTTGGTTAGTTCTGGTTCGCTGCTGAAGCTGTCAATCATTTCCTCATCCTTGGGGAGGGGTAGAGTTTAGGACTTCACCACAGACGTAGCAGTTGGGGCGATGAAGGAGGTGTGGATGGCTCGCGGCTCCGCCTACCGGGGCACCCTCTGCGACTTCCGCTTTCTTTCCATTTGACTGGAAAACATGGTTGGAGCAACTTCCACTACAGGTCTCTCCGTGCGGGACTCAGGCGGCGTGCGGTGGAGGGCAGGGGCCGTCGCTGCTGTGCGGCCGCCGGTCTTGTTTTTACAAGCCTCTGTGCTGTGAGTATCCCTGTTGCAGCGGGAACACCAAACTTTCTCGTTACAATTTTTTCGTATGTGTTCTTTGCTGCCACACCGATAACAATGGGCTGATTGTTGGCTACTACGGTGCTGTACCCGTGTTACTTGAGCCCTCCCCAACATCGTATTCAGCTGTTCTGGCAAAAATTCAACAGTGGCACTTTCAAATAAAGCAGCTAAGATGTTTTTCGTTGTAAAGTTGCTAAGTTCTTTGATACATTGACACAAGAATAGTCTTTTCATCCAATCGGGTAACTTTGTGTTTTCAGCTCCTGGCAGGGGCACGGAGCCCTT
This sequence comes from Entomyzon cyanotis, assembly GCA_024500445.1. Classification (NCBI taxonomy): domain Eukaryota; kingdom Metazoa; phylum Chordata; class Aves; order Passeriformes; family Meliphagidae; genus Entomyzon; species Entomyzon cyanotis. Next base: position 888,377 of record JAKEPQ010000036.1, on the reverse strand, counting down.
CCTTTTTCCTAGTGGTGGCAGCAAGGGAGAGCTACGACTCCCCCTCCCCCTTAGCGGGGGGCTCCCCCGGCTGCCAGAGTCTTTTGCATGTTAAAAGCAGGACAGCAACTCTCAGGTTTTTCTCTATTCTCTGTGGCTGCCATTCTCTGTGCTGTTACTTTCGCAAGTTCTCGCTCTGCTGCATGTTGCTGTAAGCAGGCTATGACTTTACTCCACGGTTTGCCAAGCTTTTTTGCAATTTTATTACCCTCCAGAAGTAAACTAGCTCCATAATTTAACCACTCTTTTACTTCGAATACTGTAACAGGATTTGTAAAAAAATCCATAGGCTTGTCCCACCACCCTTAGGCCAGCTAACTGCGATAGAGTACCTTTACTTAGTCCATGCTTTTCTAAAAAGCATAACAATAAACATTGGGCTACCTCCGTCTCCATTTTGGTCCAGCTGGGTTTAAAGTGCCTTGGTCGCCGCCAGCATCTCTCTATCTTCCGCGGTCGCCAGTTGCAGCCTTTCCGAGGTTATAGCCCTTACGGAAGCGGGTCCTGTTCGGCCCGAGCCCTCGGATCCCTCCCCTCCCAAGCAGGGGCGATAATCTTGGCTCACCGGTGCTGCTCTGGTACCTCTCCGTTCTCGCCGATTTCTGGGACAGGGTCGTAAACTCTGCTGCCAGTGTCCATGGTTGTCGCTTCTCGGAGCAGGGTCCTAAGTCCTGCTACCTGTACCTCCGTATCACGTCGGATGTCACCATTTGCCGAACGGCGAGAGAGAACTCACACGTGACTTAATATGAGTCATAAAAGCAAGCTCCATTTTATTTCACCAAACGAGAAACTTATATACTGTTACAGATGTTTCTAATTATAGTTACACACATATCTGCAGTCTGTTCTCACATCTACAGGGTTTTCCCCCTCATTCTTTGTTAATCACAAGTTCACTCCCAGCATACTTCTCACGGTACTCTCAAAGCATACAGGCACAAGTGCACCCCCCCGGCACCTTCCCACAAAGCGTTCTCAGGGAAGCAAAGTGCTGCAGCCTGTATATGGCCTGCTTAACTAACACAAGTTTTGCTGGAAAACTGCGTTTTCCAACACAGCCCCGCTTTTCCCATTGCAGAGTCCCACGCAAACCTTATAAAATCAGGAGCACACGTCTAGACCTGACAGCTGTGCTAATGCCCAGGGCTGAACTTGGCACCACAGGGCTGAGGGGATTATGGCGGGGCTGGGGGCCCTGGCCCCTCAGCTCTATCCAAGGATGACTGAGGCCTGATCCTGTCCCCTGTGCCCCAGAGTCCCATATAAAATTAAAAAAATGTAGAGTAAGCATTTTTATTGCAGGCAAGTGCCTGTCAACATAGTGGTGAAGATTGTGTAGAGCCCCTGTGCTGTCAGACATTCCTCAAGATCTGTTTTCCAGGTAGAGAGAAGGGCATGTGGCCACGGTCATTATTTTGGGCGAAGAACAGTTTTTAGCTGGTTATCAGTTTTGCTTCCTTTAATATCATTGCTGCAATATTTGTTCGAACTTGGTGCCCTGAACCTGTCACACAATGGTTACAAAATCTCAGCCATAACTCTCTAGAAGTCCTGAATATTGTGCGAGCAGAACCAGGAGCAGCCTAAGTAGGCCTTTCAGGCCAACTAGGCCACAGTAGCAAGACAAATGTAAGTCGTGCAGACAGGATAAGAGCAAGTTATGCAGACAGGACAGGAGCCCGAGGACAGACCTTGGGGCTTTTGGAGGGGAAAACCGTGGAAAGTACCGGTGGGAACTTGTAGTTGAAAAGAATGCAGAGTATCCTAAAATAGCAACAGTAGAATGTGAATTGTATCTTTTGTATTTAGCCAATGATATAGTGCCTAAGCAATTGTAACAATATATAAACCACGCTCGCCGTAAAATAAATGAAAAGCCTGCTCATCACTCATATTGAGTCTGTGATCTTGTCTTTCCCCTCGTCGCATGAACCAGCACTTCCAGCTGCCGTGCTGGGTAGTGAATATTAAAATCAATGCAAAGAAATTATTTCTACGATTAATACCAATATAGCTTGCTGTCCCTAATCCCACAAAACATGTTTGTACAAAGGTTCAAATGGTCAGGTTTTCCCTCTCACAAAGCCCTACTGAAGTGAGTGAGGTAACACACATGTGATGTGTATCTTCTGTGTTGTTATTAAGCCTTGCCAGATGGTTTTGATTAGGTCAAGTTGCATTTGCAAGTGTGTCCATCACAGGAGGGTGGAGATGTTTCCTACCTGTGGAAAAGAGCCATTGTTCCATGCCAGGTGCCCACAGCCAAATGTGGGATTCTGCATCCTAAAATTGTGAAAATGGCAGTATTTCTGCCAGACCAAAGCTGCCAGGAACAAGGCCTGTGGCTGGCCTTGGAGTCCTGGGATCCTTGTCCAAACTCTCTGCAAGGCTGTAGGGTGGAAATATTTCCTACCTGTTGAAAGGAGACACCAGTTAAAGCCAGGTTCTGTTCTGGGATGAGTGAGCAGCAGGAAGAGGGAGAGAGAACACACTGCTGATCCATCAGGGAAACCTTTCCAGGTAAGAGGTGTCAGAGTCCTATTTTAAAGACTCAATATACTGTTGAAGAATGGTTAATAGAGAAGGGACATACAGACTTGGACAAGCTGTTTCTGGAACAATAGTCTTATTTAGCTAAGTGCCAACCCTGTGTCCAATCAGAAATTAGGGCACAGTGACCCTGCTGCAACATTAGGATAACGGTACCGATAGAGATGTGCAAGAACCAATAAGATCATAGAAAACCAGACAAAGTTAGTATGTATCCATACATAAGGCATATAGCCAGACTTACGGCGTTGAAGCAAATAGCCAATAATAATATGCGGTTACAGAATATGCATTATCTAATTAACTACACTATAAGTATGTATGCTGAAATTCAATAAACTGAAGCTTGTTGTACACTCATATTGGACGTGTTCGGGCTTCCTTTTCCCCAAGTCTGCTGCATATACCCCCTGTTTCTTATGGCAAGTAAGAAAAATAGATCTATGGCGTGCTCCTGCCAAGTTCTAAACAACTGAGCAGTGAAGCTGCTGACATTTAAACTGAAGTGCTTTCAGCAGGCCTTGAGAAGGATCCCGTCAGACTGCAGTGTATTTGGACAACCTAATACCACAAGTACACTGACCAGAGATGTGCTAAATGCACCAAGGAAAGCAAAGTGTCGCTCAGGTGTTTTGGTCACAGCAACACAAATGAAACCACACAGAACACTTCCAGCAGAAGCATGGCCTGGGCTGCTCGCACATTGACACGGAATGATTACACAACCACTACCTCCAAACTCTTCCTTTGAGCCTCATCCTTGCTTCCCTCTGACCTGGCTGACCGGAACAGCACATGGAACAGGTACTGACAAGCACCCGCCATCTGAGCTGTGCAGCATTTCCTACTCAGGCCGAACTAAACCCTCTGAACCATCTTGCAGTGTGTCACGTAGGGCACAGGGGAGGAAGGGGAATGCTGTTATCCTTCCCTCAGCAAAATGAGACATGTGCTTCCCTTAAGATGGCATTTAAAGGATCGGTAAAGCTGTATTTGTTTTTCGTAGGCCATTTGAAATCCAAATTTCTGTACCTGGACATTTCAGGAGGTGCAATTCAGTAAGGCTCTCAGAAGTGAGCCACATGAATCGGGTTTAATGCTAAAGTGAATTTCAGTAGGCTGTGCATGTGTTAAGCAGTCTACATACAGGAAATAACTACATTCGGGTCTGAGGCGAAACATGTTATTTAGTGTCCAGCATTTAATCAAAAATTTGGAGAAGTGTTTTGAGATCAGCAGAGCCAAATTTGTAATCTAAGAAGCGGTAGCATCATCATCCAACCCCCCTAAGTTTTTAACAGTTTAAAATTATGTTGGATTGAAATGGATACAGGCTTGATGTGCCAATTTTTCTATCTATTCAGCCAGATTTTAAAAACGTGGGAAATGTTCTCCAAGGGCAAGTACTTCACGAACTTTTTGTTTCTACCCAGACCTGGAAGTTTGTACAGCTCCAGACTGGCATCTTCTGGCTGGATTCTGTGACATGATGGCCAAGATGGAGAAGTAGCACTTCACAAGTCCTTCCTGAGCACTGGCAATTGCAGTCCTTTAAAGATGCATTAAAAAGAACAGATAGCAGTTGGGAAGAGCAAGTAGAAAAAGAGTAAAAAACACCTGCAATTTTTTTGTTGTCCATTTATGATTGTCATCTTCCAGTCAGTAAGAAAAGTATCAGGATGTAAGGAATTTAGGGAACGAAATGGAAATAAAATAGATGGGGGATGAAAGCAAAAGGCCAATATTTTATGGTAAATATTCTGTGGGAAACTGTGCCTATGTATGAGAGAGAGAAAGAAAAAGCAGTTTCCTGAATAAAGTCACAGAAGACAATTCCCAGTTCCTACTTCTAGCTGAGTGTGCACATTTACTATGATGTAACAGAGCAATTGTAATTCCCAGAAGCCTGCTTTGCAAACGCAGAAATGTCCCAAAAGCGCGAAATCCGATTTATTAATTTCGATCAGGCGCTTAAAGTACTCACCCATAGCGCGGGGTCCTGATTTGTTCCGTACGAAAGATGGCGGCAGCCCTAAAGATTAAGGCACGTCCATTAATATGGCGTCGCACATTCACCCATTTCGCACAGGCGCAGTGCAGTGGACTACCAAAATGGCGTCGGCATCATTCGAGCATGCGCAGTGCACTGGACTACCAAAATGGCGTCAGCATCGTTTGCACATGCGCAGTGCAGTGGATTGGCAAAATGGCGTCGGCATCATTAGAGCATGCGCAGTGCACTGGACTACCAAAATGGCGTCGGCATCGTTTGCACATGCGCAGTGCAGTGGACTAGCAAAATGGCGGCCGCCAAAGCCCGACCCCGAAAGCGGCGATTCGGCTGCTTGGCGGGCTTCCCCGGCGCTGCGGACCGGTGCGGAGTGGTCTTTGGGGGCGGGTGGAGTGCGCGCCGCTGTCTGGCGCGGCCGCCATTTTGTCCCGAAAGCGATCGGCAAATTCCGGTTTTTCCCCGCCTCTCGCGCGGTTGCCGCCGCCCGTGGGCGACGCGGACAGCATAGAGGACGCCCTCGCAACTGTTTGCGGCGCGCAGAAATGTCCCACAAGCGCGAAATCCGATTTTTAAATTTCGATCAGGCGCCTAAAGTACTCACCCATAGCGCGGGGTCCTGATTTGTTCCGTACAAAAGATGGCGGCGGCCGGAAAGATATGGGTGCATCCATTATTATGGCGGCGCCCATTTCGCACATGCGCAGTGCACTGAACTACCAAAATGGCGTCGGCATCATTCGAGCATGCGCAGTGCACTGGACTACCAAAATGGCGTCGGCATCATTCGAGCATGCGCAGTGCACTGGACTACCAAAATGGCGTCGGCATCATTCGGGCATGCGCAGTGCACTGGACTACCAAAATGGCGTCGGCATCATTCGAGCATGCGCAGTGCACTGGACTAGCAAAATGGCGGCTGCGGAGACCTGACCCCGAAAACAGCGATTCGGCTGCTTGGCGGGCTTCCCCGACGCTGCAGACCGGTGAGGAGTGGTCTTTGGGGGCGGGTGGAGTCCGCGCCGCGGTCTGGCGCGGCCGCCATTTTGTTCCGAAACGATCGGCAAATTCCGGTTCTTTTCCGCCTCTCGCGTGGTTGCCGCCGCCCGTGGGCGACGCGGACAGCATAGAGGACGCCCCCGCAGCTGTTTGCGGTGAGCAGAAATGTCCCACAAGTGCGAAATCCGATTTTTAAATTTCGATCAGGCGCCTAAAGTACTCACCCATAGCGCGGGGTCCTGATTTGTTCCGTACAAAAGATGGCGGCGCCTGGAAAGGTATGGGTGCGTCCATTAATATGGCGGCGCCCATCTCGCACATGCGCAGTGCACTTGACTAGCAAAATGGCGTCGGCATCATTCGAGCATGCGCAGTGCACTGGACTACCAAAATGGCGTCGGCATCGTTTGCACATGCGCAGTGCACTGGACTAAAAAATGGCGTCGGCACCGCTCGAGCATGCGCACTTCATTGGACTACCAAAATGGCGTCGGCATCATTCGCACATGCGCACTGTTGCCGTGTTTAAAAATGGCGGCCGCGGGGTCTTCTCTGAGGGAGTATGCGTCTACTGTGCCGCCTGAACGAAATGCGGAGTCCGAGGGTGCCACCGCAGCATTTTCCGCGCTTTGCGGGCTTGTGCTGAAGCGTGCGGTGCTGCGGACGGCGCGGGGGCTGGCGGGATCCGCCTGTGCCGGGGCGGGCACCGGCGCTGTCGACTATATGGCGGCCGCGCCCCCCGGCACCCCCCCACCCCGGCACCCCCCCCTCCCTGCCCCTCCCGGCCCCTTAAAGTGGCCCTCGGCACGCAGCGAGGTGCCGGCGGCGGCGGCGACACGGGTCGGGCGGGGCTGCGCGCGGAGGGGGGTGACCCGGCGGCCCCCAGCCCGGGGAGGGAGCGCGGCGCCGCCGGCTCGGGACCCCGCGGGACACCATTCCCCAGGGATCTCCCCGAAAATGGGGTGACGTCAAGCGGCGGGGGAGAACCAAGGGGGGAGGGAAATCGCCGCGCAGGATGGGGGCACCGAGATGCCGCAAGCAACGCTTTTTTCCAACTACAAACACGCAAAAACCCCAAAATTCACCTGCTTCAGAACACGCAACCCCCTCTCCCTTTTAAATTCCAACGCAAACCTATAAACAACCACCTCAGCTACAACAAACACCAAAATACACAACAACAAACAACTACCATCACACACAAACAACATATACTACTTACAAAATATAGATATCTATACTCCAACATATTATTACACAGATTTTACACTCAACAACTACTAAATTACTCACCAAACACAACAACGTTACTGAACAATACCCCCAACAACAACATCAACACCCACCTCAAACCTCACAACACATCAATGCTTCATACCGCAACAACCTGCAACTCAAAACATCACCTGCCTCTCAAACACACTATGTGCCTTCACATCAAACATACTCTCCAAAACACACAACCACCACCTGCTTCCCAAAACTGACATGCTCCAAAATAAAAACGAACACAAATGCATCCTCCTCAACTGCACAAATGCCTCTCGAATGCAACTCCAGCTCTCTGCACAACTACACTGCTACAAACACGACACACTTCACATTCTCACAACCATTGCTTTATGCCATTTCAACAAACTACTACTCTCTCCTCCACTTTCCTCAGCAACACGCTTCCTCGTTCCAAGTACTATACAACAACACACTTCTTCTTACCTTTACCACTTCAGCACAACTTTACAGATTTTACTACATTTCAGAACATCGTTCTTTTCAGCTACACTCCATTTTATTACAATTCCTTACAACAAAAGCTTCTTGGTTTCCTTATCAACAGCCCTACTTTATAGACATCGGCACATTTGAACAGCCTCATTCTCTCGTGCATCATTACAATTCATACATTCTTCCATCTTATCTCTTCACTTCCTTTCATCTTCTTTGCTCTCACTTTGGACAGAAAAGCAATTCTTACCTTCTTTTATTATGTCTGTTTTTCACATCTCTCAACTATCTCTATGGGTTACCCTAATAATGAAATCAGCCCTATTTGGAACCAGCGATATTGCTCTGAAAATTTATTTTTGCATGCTTCCAATCAAAAATGCAGGACCTTTCCCTACATTTCTTGCCTGATCCCTGCCTACCCTTTTTTTTCTGGTTGCAGAACACTACATTAATGCCTGCAAAAAGAAAAAAAAAAAGTACAAAGCCTTTCATGTTGGGTAAATTAATATAATTTCTTTCTCTTTTTTAGCAAGTCAAACCACCTGCTTGTACAACACTTCTTAACTCCATTCTGACTCTTTGCAAGAAACTCTTACAGGCCTGACATTGTGGCTACAGCTCTGTGATGATCCACATGAAAGGTGGGTGCTTTTTCCAATGATCCTTTCTTCAATGCAACACTTCCTTCTTACTATCTATCTAAGTCATCTCCTTCCTTTTCATAACAATATTCAGAAGGCACTGTGTGCTGGGAATTGGCAATAAATGTCCACCCATAAAGGTAGACAACAGCTTTGCTGCAAGGCAGAAAAATCTCTTCAATGTTCCTGCAAGAGGCGCCTTTAGCCTGCATTTGGTAATTATGGAACATGCTTCAGCTACTTCAGGGACAACACACGAACAATTATTTCTTACTGACACTTAGGCTCAAAAAGGACACTTGTGAAGCAACAATGCACTGCAGGCCCCTGGACACATGTCCTTCCCTAAGGAAAAAAATTCAAAGTTCTTTCCCTCTTCCCTGGCTTGCTGGTACCAAGCACAGAAAACTGAACCTGAAGGAAGCTTGGAACCCTGTCTCCTCTGAGATTTTGCACTTGGTTAGAGCTTTTTATTCATACTTCTGCATACTTCTGAAAATTACTATTACAACATAGCCAATGTCCACACTCACCTAGAAAGAGTCCCTGGGATTTGTTTTCTGTAAACTTATTCACGAAACTCCTTGTTCTTGCTCTCTCTCATTCATGGCCATAGTTTCCCAAGGAATATTTAGCAGTGCCTTTTTGCTTTGATACCATCTATTTCATTTCCATTTCATTCCCTAAATTCTTTACATCCTGAAACTTTTTCTAGTACGTGGAAGATCACAATCATAAATGGACAACAGAAAAATTGTAGAACTTCCCTAGCTCAAGGGAAGCATCAGTTCCCTTACTCTTTATCTATTTGCTCTTCCCATCTCATAGCTGCTCTTTTTCATGCAGCTTTAAGGGCCTGCAATTGTCACTGCCGCAGAAGGACTTGTGAACTGCTGCTTCCCCACCTTGCTCATCAGAGCAAGGAATCCAGTCACAAGATGCCAGTCCATAGGTGCACAAACCTCCAGGTATGGCTAGAAAGAGTAGAAAAAATTCATTAAATACTTGCCCTTGGAGAACAGTTCCCATGCTTTGAAAATCTGGGTTCACACATAGAAATACTGGCACATCAAGTCCGTATCAATTTCAATACAGAACAGCATCGCTTTAAACTCTTGAAAACTTCAGGGTTTAGATGATGTTGCTACCTCTTCTTACATTAAAAATTTGGCTATGCTGATCTCAAAACTGGTACGCATTTCTCCAAATATTTTATCTAATACTGGACAGTACATAAGGTGCTTAGCCTTATACCTGCACATGCTTATTACCTGTGTGTGAACTGCATACCACATGCACAGCCTACAGAAATACACCTCAGCATTACATCTGATTCATAAGGCTCCATTACATGGGCCTTACAGAACTGCACCTCATCAATTATCTGTGTACAGAAATTTGGCTTTCAAATGGCCTAAGAGAAAAAAAAATAGTTTTGCTAACTCTTTCACTGCCATGTTAAAGGAATAACATAGCTCATGTTGCTGAGGAAACAGTAACTGCAATAACCTTCCTACCCTGTTCCCTGTATGACACACTGAAAGATGGTTCAGAAGGTTTACTTCAACCACAGTAGGAAATGCCACACAGCTCACATGGTGGCTGATTATCAGCCTCTGTTCCACTCACTGTACCACTCAGCCAGATCAGAGGGAAGCAAGTAAAACAAAAAAAGTAAAAAAAAAAAAAAAAAAATTATCCCAAAGGGAACATCTGCAGGTGTTGGTTGTATAATTGTTCCATCTGAACGTGTGAGCGGCCCAGGCCATGCTTCTGATAGAACTGTTTGGTGTGGATGAACTCACTGTGACCAAAACATATCAGCGATACTTTGCTTCCCTTTATGCAATTAACACCTCTGCGGTCACCACAGTTCTGGTATTAGGTTAGCCCGAGATGCTGCAGTCTGACAGGGATCCTTCTCAAAACCTAGGGAGAAAACTCAGGTTTATATGTCAGCACCTTCACTGATGACTTCTTTACAATTCAGTGGCAAGATGTCATTCATCTATTTTTCTTATTTGCCATATAAGCCACACAAGATACTTATTCTTTCAATTAGGACTCTGACATCTCTTACCTGAAAAGGTTTCCATCATTGCTCGTAAGTGTGATCTCCCTCCCTCTTCCTGCTGATCAAACCTGGCTCAAACCACTGCCTCTTTTCAACAGGTAGGAAATATTTCCACCCTACAGCCTTGCACACCCTTGGCACAAAGCACCCAGTCCAAGGCCAGCCTCAGGCCTAGTTCCTAGCAGCTTCTGTCTGGCACAAATCCTAACATTTTCACAATTTTACGATACAAAATCCCACGCTTGCCCATGGGCACCTGGCTGGGAACAATGGCTCTTTTACACAGGAATGACACATTGCCACCCTCATGTAGGATAGGCAGTTTGGAGGAATCCAAGATCACACAGAGCTCTGCTTCTCCACACCTTTCTTCTGAGAGGATTCCTGCAGCATGCACAGTTTTGAGGTAGAATACCACATTTGGAACCTGGCTGCAAACAGGGCCTCTTATACACAGGTAAGAAACTTTTCCACCCTCCTGTCCTGCACACAATGGCAAATGCCTCTTGACATCATAAAAACCATCTGACAACACTTAATAACAAGCCTCAAGATACACTATATCGCTTCTGTGTTACCTCACTCCACTCAGTCAGGTTTTCTGGGGAAAAAAGGACTGTTTGAACCTTTTACAAACCTGCTTTGTGGGATTAAGAACACCAAGCTATACTGATAGCAATCATAAAAATAATTTCTTTACATTCATTTCAATTATTCACTACCCACAACAAGAGCTGTAACTGCTGCTCCAGGACACCAGGTCTATAGAAATATTGCACCTATGATATTAAAGGAAGCGAGGACAATAACCACATCAAATCTCTTCTTCCCCCACAGCAGTGATCGTGGCCACATCTCCTTCTCTCCACCTCAAGGACACGCTTTGGGGAGTACCTGACAGCTCTCAAGAATCTTCACCACTGTCAAGACAGGCACTTGACCACAATGAATGCAGGATCTCCTGCAAGGACTGATGCTGCCACCACTGCAACTTCTCTGCTTCCACAGAAGGAACCCAGCAGAGCACAGCCACGACACCCTCTGCACACCACAGCTGGCCACGGCAGGGCAGGGTGGAGAGGGAGGCAGCAGCACTTTGGGGAGGCAGCAAAGAAAAGCCAGGAATGACCTCTGAGCCAGGACGAGGCCAAGGCCCGTGGCCAGCCGCCACCAGGGTGGCAATACAGCAGACAGCAGCAGTGGAACTCCCCAGGTAACCGGTGGCAGCAGATGCACCCACGATAATCAAAGCGCTCCAACTAACTGACCTGGCGCCAGATCACCCACAGCCGTACCTCCAAACTGACCGACTGTCAGCACACCCTGCTGTGTTTGGCAGCCGGGTGCTTTTTTCCATATCTAGAATGTGAAATTTCCAGACAAGGAGGTTGCTTTTTCAAAATTCTACATGTGAGGACACTCCAGTGCTTTTCCTCAACATGAAAATTATGGCTTTTGGATTTTCTTTATGCCCGTGACAATCTGCACACTTTTGGATTCTGGCTGCATTGCTCTGTGCACTCTATGAAAAACATTCTACCGTTTGGACCTTCCGAGAAACGTAAATCTTCCAGGATTTCTGAAGCAATAGAACAAAACCTTTTCTCAAAACTGTTTTCTTATTCCCACCACCTAAACTTTTATATACTTACGCTCATCTATTTACATTATATCAATTTGCACTTATTATAGAGAAAATACTTACAAATCCATTGACACTTATGGAACCTCTGCTAAGACACAAGCCACATATTTACAATGTTCAGCTTGTACATTTTGACACTTCAATATCACATTAGACTTCTACACTCTAACCATACACATCTACTCATATTAAAGCTCTCTTCACATTAATATCTAATATCTGATTAGACTTTGTATAGAACAGCTAATAGATCTATTTATTCCTTTTTTACATTCTGTCCTATGTATCATCCTGCCTTATAAGTTAAGCCCCTTCAGTGGTTCATTTATATGTACAACACTTATGTTTGCACTTTAAAATCTTCTATCTGCTTTGGCCTTGCAGGGACAAGCTTATGCAGGACACAGATTACTCTTTCTCTCTCTGGCTCATCTGCATGGTGCCCCAAGGAAGATTTTACAATAGCATTTTCCTTTCCTTCCCTACACTTTAGGTCCATTTCATACCCTCCATTATTCAAATCCTAATACTTTTCTTACTGCCTACAAGATCACTGTCATAAAGGAACGACAGAAAAATTGCAACACCTCCCTAGCTCAACCTTTCTTTTTCCTCTTTTTCTAATTGCTCTTCCCATTTCACATGTGGCCTTTTTAATGCCTATTTAAAGGACTGCAATTAGCACTGCTCCAGAAGAATTTGGGAAGTGCTACTTCTCCCTCTGGCTCACCGTGGAACAAAATCCAGACGCAAGATGCCACTCTGTAGCTGTAGAAAACCTCCAGGTATTCATACAAACAATACACTAAATAAATGAAATTCTATGCCTTCAAAGAAATTCCCCATGTCTGTAAAATCTAACAAAATACATTAAAAAACTCTCCTGATCAAGTAGGTATCCATTTCAATGCTGAACAGACACACTTTGAACTTTTAAAAACTTCTGGCTTTGGATAATGGTGCTACCCCTTCTTACATTACAAAAATTGCAAATTCTGACCTCAAATCTGGGTTCTGGGGGATCACGGGCAACTACACCACGGCTGTCACCAGCCCAGATCCTACCTAGGCCCTTATGGGATATAGGCTCACCTTGGGGTTACACACAGCTGCTCTGGCAAAAATTCCTGCTACAGGCACAAGACTACATGGCACATGTTCTTAGGCACACCCCAAAGGGGTAGCTTTGGATGGGACTCTGGGATGCAGGGGGCTGCATCACCCACTGCCCTCAATACCTCTCAGTCATCCTTCCTTACAGCTAACGGGCCAGGGCCCCCCACCCGCTCCACAGCCCCCTACAGCCCTGTGGTGTCAAGTGCTGCCCTGGACAATACAACACCTGTCAGCTCTGGAGCCCAAATCCTGGTTTTATAAGGCTGTGGTGGGACTCAGCAATAGGGACTGGGGGCTGCACCTCTCCTGGGGTGACCTTCAGCTCCACTAACCTTGTGTGGTAACAATTCACAGGGTAGCCAGGACTCTGCCCGTGTCCCATGGGTTCACCCCCCATCCCGGTTAGGGCTCACCGCTCCATACCCGACCTGTCCTGGACACGCTCTCCACCCCCCCCAGCAGACCCAGGCAGTACCCTGGGGCTCTGCACCCTGTCCACATTTACCTCCATCTCTCTGACATCCCCTCCTATGACACCGACAGCAACCCGCCTTGGGACCGGGCTCTGTCTCCCACACCCTTCTCCCTTCCACTACTCCCCATGCCTCTCCCACAAATTTCTACTGATGCTTTCTATTGCTGATCAAACAGAGAAATAATTAACACATTCACACTTTTCATTAGGAGTTTATTTATTAAAGGAATCGTGGCAAGTGGTAAGTGAAAATAAATTGCATCAGCCTGCACTAACCACACAGCTTTTCCTTGCTTAATAAGGTGACACTCAACTCTCTCAGCAGGACTAAAAAATCCAGCTTGCCAGTTTAATAAAAGCCACCTTAGACCCACTGGGCCCAAAACCATAAGAAATGGCACACTTCTTTTATAGAGCTCTGCAACTAGTCACATTGGATACTACTTTGGGGACTGCCACAATGACAGTCTTAGCCATCCTGGGAAGCTCTGGCTCTAAAGAGCCTGCTGCTGGCAGCTCCTGCAGCCAAAATATGTCCAGGGGCTTGATGATTGGCATCTTCAGCACCACCTTCCTGCCACCCTAGGCAGCTGAACCGGGACACCCAGGACATTCCAGGCAGACGTCCCTGCAGAAACATTAAAATCATTCAGTGCTTTGCAAAGCAAAGCTCAGAGGGCTACAAGGCATTTCTCAGGAAAACCCAACAAAAAAACAGAAATTTTAGTGCCCAAACAACATGCTTTTTGCAATGCGGCCGCAGCCCAGCTGATACCAAACGCTACACCTATCCACGCTTTTCAGACTGTGGATAATGCCTTCAAAAATGGGTTATCCCATCACCACCTCCCACTGACAGTATCCTTGGGGCAACTCTTTCATTTTTCCATGTTCAAATGACAATAGGAAAAAAGGACAGGTGTTTGGCATTTCTCTCAGCACAGTCTAGCAGCTCACAATGCCCTTCAGGAAAAGAAGGTACTACCAAAAATGACAACATGATGGATGGCAACAACTATCTGGTCTCACCAAGTAACAGTGCCAAGATGCCAAAAGAAGCCCCATCGGGGAGGAAAGGCAAGCACGGACCCCTGCTGCTGACACAGCCCAGAACAATGCTGAGAAGGCATCAAGACAGAACAAAATCCTATCACACGGAACACAATGGACACAGACAACGTTACACAGACACACTGGACAGACAACACACAGGCACAGGCTAACATCACACAGGCTGAAGACTCCTACAGCAAGATGACCCAGAGGCTGATGATGCACAAGGAAAGAAGCCTCCACAGCAATAGCACATGATAATGAAAACTCAATCCTGACCACAACTTACTGCCAAAGTTATTAAGACCATGCTCAAGAACCTCAGCAGGCCTACAGAAGGAACCAATGAATGCCAGGTGACTGTGCTGATCGCTCCTGACACAAAAGATAACATCTAGACTCAAAGAAGGCCGATGACAAAAAGCTCACGAGAACAGGGATGTGGCTCAGAGCTGCCCTACCCACCAAAGGCTCGGCTGATGCTGAAGAGAAAACCTCTCCCTTTACTTCCAAAGGGCCTGTCCCGTGACACTGCTCTCCTCTAACCTAACTTCAAATTGCCTCCTGTCATTACAAAGCTTTTTCACTTCTCCCAACCACCACTCCTCACACTTAGCTTTCACTAGACAAGCGGACGCAATCCATCCTCGACACTGTGGACGGCACTGTGTTCCCTCTGGTCCGCCTCGGTGCCTGCAACAGTTCAAAGGAAAATTCAGACTGCTGTGACACGCCCCAAAAGAGACCCCTTCTGCAACACCCCTCTCCCTCTTCACTGACAACGGGTATCGCTTACCTCACCTTTCAACTCCACACCTGCTCACAGTACCTAACACAACAAAACAGAAAACGTGACTATTGCCCTCAACAACAGTCATCCCCAGGCTCCTCCCCAACTCTGCCCCAGCTCACCTCAAATCTTCATCCAAACACAGAGTCTCATGGACAACACATGCAAAATGAAAGCGAACACGCTTACCACGCTGCCACGTACTGCTTGCCTGTTATTCACCCTGCCTAGATGACAACTCACACCCTGGCCTCTGTTCCTCGGCACGCCTAGCACAGTGGCAGTACCTGCAAAGAAACAAAGCAAAAAAACACAGTCATACACTGAGAAACTACAACCTCCCCACTCTCACTGAACTACATCACATCTACACCTTCAGGTTACAGACCCACACTGCTCTCTGGCATCCTGGGCCGAGGGATCTTGAAACTAAACTGCCTAAAATCCTAAACTTACAATGCTTTCTTACACTTGCACCACCAATTCAAACCCCACCAACAGGAACTCATTCTGTCTGCCAGGCACTGCCCACCTCACTCCATCAACCTTGACTGCTGACATCCACCATTACTTCATAAAGAAAAGAAAAAATAAAACAAAAAAAAAAAAATAAAAAAAGAAAAAGGCTAAGAGCAACCCTGGAACAGAATCACCATGTCACCTTCCCCTGCAAACACAAACACTGACTGACCTCCCTGTGCAAACCCCCTCACACTCTCACAGTATAGGCCGCTGTGCCACCCCTTTCATCCATCTGCATCTGAAACATTCATTGCACAACTCAAAGTGCTACATGCTAACTTAACACCCACACACATCTTTCTTCAATCTACACATAACACCTACACTCTTACTACCCCCTACACCACAAATTACAAATCCCCAGCTGGCAACTCTCCTACAGATCACACACAGAAGGCCGGTGACCAGGAGGTAGGGGATGCTTGCAAAACCATGGCCTCCACTCCCTAAGTCACTCAACAAATGAACGCTACACCCTTAGTCCTGTTACACCTATATACCAGACCCCACAGCAGGGCAGAGCAGCTCCAGGCAAAACACACACACACGTACACAGACATGTACACAAACATTAGACACAACATGCAATAAGGGGATGCAACAATGACAGAAAGCTCTCAGCAAGGTGACTGTAAGGATCAAGACAATGCACAAGGACATGACCCAGGTGAGACTGATGGTGAGCCCAACGGGTCCAAAGAACCCTGGCAGAAGATGCTAACACAACCACCTTATAACAACCACGCCGAAACAGCAAAGATGGATGCCCAGGAATCGTGAAGATAGCGATGACATTCCGACTGTACGTTCTTACAAATCCTAGCCTGCTATAAACGGATCGTTGCCATGTACAGCTATTGATACAGCTCAGAACAAGACCAGAAAAGGCATCTGACTCGATGCTTCCAAAGAGATGCCATGCCCGTGCACACCCGAGCTCAGGAGTCAAAGGTTCAAAGATATCGGCACCAGGCCGAGGAATGCGGTGATCGGAGATGCTGAGGATGGCGCAGACATTTCAATAATCCCCTCAAAGGGGTACGGCCGAACGTATGCGACGCGAGATACACGGAAGACGTCGAATGCACGTTACGCAAGTGACACGACACGCACCGGGACTGCTCTGCCCTGCACGCATCTGCATTGCAGTCAAAAGTCACGCTCTCCCTTTATGTGCCCTAAGGGGCCCTTTTTCCCACATCCCCGTCTCCAAAGCTAATGCAAAAACCCCTCCCAGCCGTTCCCAGCCCGGCACCTGGCTTCCACCCCTCTATGTGGCTTGTAGCCCTCAACTTATCTCTTGGCCTTCCAGGGATGACCATCCACATCGGGTGCCAAAGAACGCCTCCTCGCCATCTTGGAAGTTCCTGCCATCATCATGCTGTTCTCTCCTGGTCAGCTACAAGAAAGAAAGCCAGACTTCAATGTGTTAGCTTACTGGCACGTCAGCCAAAACCCAGTGCTCCCTCTACTTGCTGTCTCCTAAGAATACCTGGCTCCTCGGGACGAAGGCTCTGGCCACGCTCGGAGGATGATGCTGTCATTCTGGGGCATACCTGGCTTAAGAAGAGATAAAGTCATGTCACTTTGCTGGAATTTCACTGCAACCTCCCTCCTCCTCACCTCCCCTACTCACCACAAATCCTCACCCTTTACCAAACCACGTCCATCTAGGTCCATCTGCTTGTCACCAAAGCATACCTATACACTGATATACCTATACACTGACACGTATAATGCAAGTGGACTGCCTAAAACACACAAACAAACAATGTATGCTTACTGCTCAGCACGCTGCCACATGGCACTCACCTATTAGTCACCCCACATAAACACCGATTCACCAAACTCACCTCTATTCCTCAGCACACGTGGGGTGGCAGCAGCACCTGCAAAGAAACAAACCAAAAGAACACATTCACACGCTGAGAAAATACAATATCCCTGCTCTCATTCAAGTACGCCACAATTATACCTTCGCTTTGCACCCCGCTGCCCTCTGCCATCCTGGGCTGGGATATCTTGCAAATGGACTGCCTACAATGCAAAAATACAGTGGATGCTTACAACTGCACCACAGATTCAGACTCCAGCAATAGGAACTCACTCTGTCTGCCGCTCACTGCTCACCTCCCTCCATCAACCTTCATTCCTGACATCCACTATTACATCCTTAAAATAAAGATTTTTAAAAATGCTGTCATACAGCCACCCTTTTACACCTCTCCCAAAAAGCCCCTCCCAGGCTAGAAGTGGCAAAACAACATTGAAAGGCACGTACCAACGCGGCATCACATTGCTGTGATAGTCTCCATCTGAAACCGCTTGACCGTGACTGCTTTCCTCAAGGGTCTCTCTTGTATTGGACAAGAGCTGTGAATGCTGCACACCTCCTGTAAAAAAAAAAAAAAAAAAAAAAAAAAAGGATGCTTATACTTTCATCACTAATACAACTCCAGTAGCATCTAGTTCTGTTCAGGAATCAATACTCATCTTGCTATCCGGCATTCATCTAGCTCATTGTCCCCCACCTGTGCCGACACCCGGCCGTGCTGAGCGCTGCACATCTTCAAAATGAGATCAAAACCTGAACGATGCCGTAAATGTAGAGCCGAACGTCCAGCTGTCCCTTGGGTGCTGGATGCCGACCTGCCTCATAACTGTGCTCCTCTGGCCTCCTCCATTCATGTCAGATTTAGATCCTATTCCTCTGCCTCTGAAAAAGAATTATTTGTCAAAGTCACCCAGAACCACAAGGAAAGCTTAACCCTTCCAAAATTCTCATTTCTCAATGCAAAATGCCTAGGACCAAACAACAGCGTACACTAAGACAAATCACTAACAAACTGCAAGATGCTGCTGTAGCGTTCCCACCCTCTCCCCCAAACCCTGCGTGAACCAGCCACGGCTGCTCTATCCAAGCTGTGGCTCTCATGGCTAAGTAAAACAACAGACTACTTGCCAAGTCTCTCTACTCAACCTAGGCCCCGGTCTCTTCCACAGGGCAGAGCACTTCCAGTCTAAACACTGACACAAACAACACTTATACTACAAATATTGTGACGCAAGGATGATAAAAAATAGCTCTGGCCAACAGGATGTCCAGGATCGAGACGACGCCAAAAAAGACAACAAATGCTATGTCAACGGCGCATGGAGAACAGAGGATGTCGAGGATCGAGACAACACCAAAAAAGACGACAACCGCTATGGCAACGGCACACAGAGAACGGAGGATGTCAAGGATCAAGACGACGCCAAAAAAGACGACAAATGGTATGGCAACGGCGCACCGAGAACGCTCTAAAGAGCGGAAGAAAAGACTGTAACGCAGCAACCTGCCATAAGAACTGTCAGCCACAATGACCAAGATAGCTGGAACATAATGCTATGTTCACAATGCTCCCCAGATCCTTATAAGCCCCGAGACATTACAACTCACAGCTGGAAAGGATAGATGGCAATACAGCCAGCAACAAGGCCTCAAAACACATCCAACTCCACACTTCTAATATGCCATTGCAAGACAAAACCAAGAAGACAGATAAAAGAACAAATGATACTGGCATCAGGACAAGAAGCGCAAATATTTCAGAACTTAGACTTGACGGCCGACACTTGTAAAAAGGCCTTTTGAAGGTAAAAGGCAGAGACGATTGATGCGAGAAAGCCCGAAGACATGGCACACAACAAAAGACGCTAGACAACACGACACAGACTGGAACTGCTCTGCCCTGCGCACCCTATGCTCGCAATCAAAAAACAGCTGCTGACTCTGCCTGTCCTAACAGGTGCCTTAGAGGAATCTCTTCCCCCATACTCCTTTTTACATCTCTCCCAGCAATTTCCAGCCTGCTACCCTGCTATCGTTCTATCTCTACATCATGGCCCACAGCTTATCTTTTCCATGACTGGCAACATCAATCCACACTGGACACAAAATGACTCCAGCTTGGCCCTCTCATAAGGCCCCGTGATGGTCACTTAGCTTCTTAGTCACCTATGATAAAGAAAACCAAAATCAATACACAACTTTAGTGCCTTCAACCCCCCCATCCCACCCCCCTCTAATTCTTAACACCATATCCTGCTCACACTCCTTCTCTCTATAACAATCCTCACCTTACTTCCTGGAAGACTCAGCTTTGGATGTCATCTTTCACATCAGCCAGGTCCCTTTTATGACATGATCAATCGGCTGAGATAATTTCAACTATCATACTTGATACAATCTGCAATTTCAGCAACTTCCAATACTCCTTTAAAAAAAAAAAAAAAAACCACCAAAATTTCTTAAATAGCAAAATTACAAAAGCACCTTACCGACCCTGAGCGTACAACCCAAAATCATCACCTTAAATACTCCCCATATTCAATGCTATCTTCCTCACCATGTCTTTGAAGCCTCTCTTGCTTTACGTGCCAAAACCACCTGCTGAAAAAAAACTGAGATAGCTCAAAGGTCCCCTTTGTTGAAATGAGAGCACAGCTCTGACTCCTGAGAATCCCAGAGAGGGAATGAACCCCTTTGCCAAAGGCTGTGCTCAATATACCCCTGCCTGGGCCCACCTCTCCTTCCCAGCAGCCCTGAGAAAAGGGAGGAGGCATATACCACCTGCTCTAAAAGCCCTCAGAGGAGATGCAGCTCTTTGGCTCCTCTGACTTACATTTATGGTGAGTAAAGGGCTTGACAAAGAAAAAAACTATTCAGGGCAATGACTATACCTGATTTTTTAATGCAGCTACATCAAGCAAAAGGCCAAAAAGCAGGTAAGAAATACAGCTTCATGTTTTACCAGCATACCTGCCTGTGTTAGTTGAATCATTTGTTGCTAACTTGCAGAATTATTCCTTGCTAAGTAGTATTCCACATGGGACTAAGTAGGGTGGGGAAGATTACTAATGATATCAATGTGTGACTCATTGGGACTCATGTGACTCCTATTGGGATTTCTAATTAGGGTCTTGTGCACTATAAAAAAAAGGGAGAAAAACAACAGACTTTTGTGTAGTGTTGGGGTTAAGAATGTGCAAAGCTTGCTCCTTTATGAGACTTTTGGTACCGGGGTACGGGTTGAAGCACCTGCTGCTCCTTGGAGTGGGGGGGTCAGGTGGAGAAAAGTCCTGCTGCTTGTTCCCTCCCCTACACAGCCTATTGTCTGCCCCTAAAACACCGGGCTGCGGGGCTTTCATTTCTGTGGAAAAGAACCGGCCTTCTCCCCCACTGTTTTGAAATACAATTCCATTGGCATTTTGGAACTTGGTGTCCGGGCATTTTAAAACTCAGTTATTTTGGCATTTTGGAACTTGCTGTTCTGGTACTTTGAAACTGCCATTTTGTACCCTGGTTTTCTGATTTTATGAAATTTGTTTTTCTATTATTTGGAAGCTAGCTTATTCTGGAATTTTGGAATCAGGTTTGGTTTTTTTTTGGTTTTTTTGGTATTTTGGAACCTAGTTTTTTGTAGGCTGGTTTTTAGTTTTCTAAGCTGACTTTTTTTTATTATTTTGGGGGTGAGGGTGCAGGTATTTCTGTGGGTCTGGGGTGCTTTGGATTGGTTTTGGTTTTTCTTTGATTTGGGGCTCTTTGTGCTGTTCTGGTTTTGTACTTTTTTGTTGTGGTTGGTTGGTTTGGGGTTTTTTGGCTTTTTCTTTGTTTGGTCGCTTTATGATTGGCCTTGGTTTTGGATTTTTTTTGTTGTTTTTTTGTTTTTTTAGGGGGGGTTGGGTTTTGGTTTCATTTAGTTGTTGTTTTTTTAACATGAGCTTTTACTTTGGTATTTTTATAACCTGGAGTTTTAATTATTTTCTGACCTGTGCTTGTCATGGGCCTGCAGCATCCTAGTCCAGCCTCTTGGCTTCATTTCCCTTCTTCCACTGCATTTATCCTCGCATGGAAACTGCTAAAAAGCACAAAACAATGACACACACTTCACACTTCAAACGCAAATAAATTACAACTACGAAAAATCTCACTGCCGCTTCTATAAACTATTCGTCACAGACCTTAGAAAAAGCAAAGGTGATGTGTCCCTGACAGGACCCCGCTGGGACACCCGAGCAGCCTCAGCGGGGCGCGGGGAGGCAGGCGGCTTTGGGGACAATGCAGAGACACGCAGCCCCTGCCTGCAGGGACACAAGCCGCCCCTGCCCGCCCCCGTGGCCACACGGCTGCTCCCGAAACACGCGAATCGCTGCGTACAAACCTCACCTCTGTCCCACCGCGACCCCGGCGCGTCTCCCGGCGTCCCCTCTTTCCCGGGGCGGGCGGGAAGGAGAGCCAGGGGCGGGGTTGGGCAGATTCAAGAGTGAGGGCACGGAGGGGCTGCTCGGAAGGATGTCTATGCTGATTTGTGGGGTTCCAGTGCTCTGTGCTTGTGAAGCGCGGGCAGGGGAGCGGGCAATGCAGCGTGGGAGGCGCTCGGGAACAACGCGAGGGCGGTGGGCGAGTCAGGGGCGAGAGCGGGTGGGGACCGGGTTTGAAATTCCCTATGTATCGTTCCTCGGCTTTTTGGCTAAGATTGAGTGTAGTATCTGATTTTATCAGCAAAATATCTGATACGTCCTCGATGAGAGGACTTTATATTAAACGGATTTTTGGGCTCGGGAGTTGGATCCGGAGGGTGCTCCCTCTGCTCCGCGCATGGTCCGGGTACTGCAGTGCCTCCGGGAACGGTGCACCCCGGCGGGGACCTCTGGTCATTTAAAAACAGATTTAAGTCCAAGTAAACGTGATCATCCGCAGTTACAGGTAAACCACAGCTCTCCCGACCCCTGAGAAGCTGCAAAGCTCGGGCGGCTGTGATTCTCTCCTCCCTTCCCCTCGCAGGGTGCCGCGAAATGGCGGCCCTTCCCCCGTGCTTTTGCGTGCTATTTGGGTTGAACTCTGTCATCTCGCCGCTTTCTGAGGGGGTTTCCGATTTTTATGAGGGTAATAAAGGAGATTAACGTTGTTTAAATGAATCTGGGAGGGGATTTGGGGCAGTTTTATTAAATAAACACGTCAAGGAGGTGAGGAGCGGGGCGGGGGAGCCGCACGGCTTTCTTTTTGCAGTTCTTTGATCGCCGATGTTTCTACGATGCAAATAAAAATCTCAATTCTTTTTAAAAACACGGATTTTGTTTATTTGTGAAGTAAAACAGGTGCAGAGCCTCATCACAGCCGCTTCGGCAGCGGCTGGGAGGTCCTGGGGTGACCTAGGAGATCCCGGAGTCCCCAAAGCCGGAAAATTCCCTAATGCCCCCCCGAACCTCCCCGGTTTCCTCAGCAATTTTGGGGGAGATGTGACAATTTTGGGGGATTTTCGGGCATTCCCCGTGTCCTCCCCGGGATTTCCGCCCTCCCCTGCTCTTACCACAGCCCCGAGGGTCCCTCTGTTGTCCCCGAAAAGCCCCAAAAAGGGGCGAGAAATCCCCGACCCCCGCTGTCCCGAACCTGCCCGGCAGAGCGCCCTGGGCCCGAGCAGCGCCGCGTGAGGGAATATGCAAATTAGAAGAGCATGGGCGGGGTTTGGGGGAGGGAGGCGCGGTTATGCAAAATAGAGCGTGTCAGACGCGAGTGGCATCATGGGAGAAATAGGCGGGGTTATGCTAAATAGATAACCTCATGCGCGAAAGGCATTATGGGGGGGGAAAGGCGGGATTATGGAAATTTAAATTACATAGTGCGCGAACGGCATGTTGGGAGAAAGAGGCGGGGTTATGCTAATATTGATTAACACATCCGCGAACGGCATCTTGGGAGAAAAAGGCGGGGTTATGCAAACTAGATGATCGACGGCGCGAACTGTAGTCTGGGTAAAGGGGCGAGGTCATGCAAATTAAAGCACCCTCGCGACCGAATGGCATCTTGGGAAAAGAGGTGCGGTCATGCAAATTATATCACTGCGCGCAGCGATCGCCATCTTGGGAAATGATAGTCGGTCAGGCAAACTCGATTCCTTAGCGGCGCGAATGGCATCTTGAAAGCTTTATTGGGGGATTTTCAGAGTTTAGGCCTCGGTGCACGGGGGGCCCGGGGAAAATGGGGTGTCAAGCCTTTCCTGAGTCCCCGACAAAAGACCTTCCATTTCTCCCCATTTTCCCCACACAAATCCCCGCGGCTCCTATCAGCCCCGGCTCGGCAAATCCAACCGCAAGGTCCGAGCGGCCAAAAGCCCGAGCGCGGCACCTTCGCCGTGCCTCTGCCGGCCTGTCCGGCCCCGCTGGCCGCGCCGAGCCCTTGCTGCGAGCCGCAGAATCCATGGAAAAACTCCTGCAGCTCCCGAGCCTTTCCGCCTCTCCCGGAGCTCCCAGCGCCTCACGAACTTCCCGCGCGGCCGGCCGGAGCGGCGGGGTTATACATATTAGAGACACAGAGCACCGCCATGATTTCGGGGTCAGTGCTTCAGAAACGTGCTGAAAGTGCGGGAACACAGTGGGAAAGAGTCTCTAAGTTGCTAGAAAGGAGGTGCGGGGCGGCGCGGGGGAGACAGTGAGGTGTGTGTTTGTCGAGCGGGGTGCCGGCGGGAGTGTGGGAAGGAAATTGTCATCGCTGGTCGGCCGTTTGGCTAAGATCGAGTGTAGTGTTTATACTTATTTATTCAGTTTTGGGTACGTCCTTGATGAGAGGACTTTACGTTAAGCGGGTATTTGAGCTCGGGAGTTGGGTCCAAAGCTTGCTCCCTCGGCTCCGCCCATCGTCCCGGTATTGGAGTGCCTCCGGCAGCGGTGCATCACTGCCAGGGACCTTTCGACTGCCAAACACAGACTAAATGCATTCGGAAACACTAAACATCACAAGTCTGTGAGTATTCCCCCCGCGAGTTTCTGTCACGGGCTTGCTATCATCCCCGGAGCTCGCTCTCACGCCCGGCGCATCTTCCCGGCAATGCGGTCCCTCCGGGAACGGTGCACCCCGCACGGGGACATTACAGTAGTGAAAAAGCACAAGGAGAGAGCGGTTGCTTAACTCCTACATATACTTGTCGCAATATCAGACATTATGTGACAAAAGGTTTGTGCAGCTTTCGAAGGTGCCGCGAAGGCGGCGCTGTCGGTTGTGGATCCCACCCGTCCTTCTGCCTCAGCGCCCGCAACATCTCATGCCTTAGCCCCCGCCTGTCCCAGGGGGCTCTATGATAGGGCGCTAATAACGGGGAGATTAATAAGTAGGTTACAGTGAAAAGGGACAGCGTAAGTCTGCTTCTGCAGGTGCTACCGGAAATACCCGAATGGTGGAGAGAGCGAGGGTAACTATGTCAATTCATAACATATCTTTCTATTCTTTACCAAGTCAAACCACCTGCTTCCACAGCACTTCTAAGCTTCATTCTCGCTGTTTACAGAAAACTCTTACAGGCCTGCCTATGACTGAGATGATGGCTGCAACGCCACGATGGTCCACATCAACAGTGGATGCTTCTTTCAATTCTCTTTTTACTGGTAAACTTTCTTCTTACTAGCTATTTAAGTCATCTCCTTCACTTGGGTAGCAGCATTCATAAGGCACTGTGTACTATACTGTGGCTTGGGAATAAATGGCCAGCCATAAAGGTAGTAAACAGCTTTGCTGCAGGACAGAAAATGTTTTCAAGATCTAACAAAAAGGTGGCTTTAGCCTGTGATTTTGTAATTATGGAACCTGCTTCAGCTACTTCACATACAACACATGAAAAATTATTTATTGCTGAAACTCAAAAAGGCCACTACTTCTGCTGCGACACATTGGAACCACCTGGATACGTGTCCTTCCCTAAAAAAAAAAAAAAATTTACAACAGAAAAATTGCAGGAGTTCCCTACCTCAGGATGGTTTTTTTTCTCTTTTTCTTCCTGCTCTTACCTTCTCATATCTATTCTTTTTAATGCACATTGAAAGGACTGCAATGATCAGTACTGGGGAACGATTTCTGAAGTGCTGCTTCTCCCTCTTGCTCGTCATGTCACAGAATGCACCCAGAAAATACCATTCTATACCCTACAAAGTTCCAGGTATGGATACAAATAATAGAAAACCATCATTAATTACTTTCCCTTACATAAGATTGCCTATGCTTGTAAAATCTGTAGGAATACATAGAAAAATTTGCAGATAAGGTCTGTATCCATTTCAATCCAGACCACCATCATTTAAAATTGTTAAAAAAACACAGGTTGGGATGATGGTGCTACCACTTCTTACATTACAAACTTTGGCAATACTGATCTCAAAACTGCTTCACATTTCTGCAAATATTTTCATACGTACTGGACACTAAATAAGGTGTTAAGCTTTATACCTGAACTTAGTTTTTATCTGTGTGTAGACTGCATAACGCACACGTGGCCTGCTGAAAAACACTTTAGCGTTAAACTGGATTCGTGCGGCTACATTCTGAGAGCTGCCATGAAGTGCACCTCCTAGAACAGGCATGTACACAAATCTGGCTTTCACGTGGCCTACGAGAAAGAAATGAAACCTTATTGGTTCTTTCAATGTCATTTGAAAGAAAGCACATCTCTCATTTTAAATACTGAAGGGTAACTGTCTTGACCTTCCTCCCCTGCACCCTTGGTGAGGCACTGCAAGAGGCTTCATAGGGTTTATGTCAGCCTTATGCATGGCTCATATGGTGGGTAACTTGCAGTGTGTGTTCTACGTGCTATTCCACTTAGCCAAGTCACACATAAACAAGGAAGATGCTCAGAGGGATACTTGGGAGGTACTGGTTGTGTAGTCGTTCATTCTGAATGGGTCAGCAGCCCACCCTGTGCATCTGATGGAACTGTTCTGTGTACATTAACTCATGTTGCTGCGACCAATACACCTCAGCGATACTTTGCTCTACTTGGCGCATTTAACAGCTCTCTGCTCGGCACACTTCTGGGATTGGCTTAGCCCAAGACGCTGTGGTCTGAGGGGATCCTTCTCGAGGCCTGCTGACAGCACTTCAGGTTAAATGTCAGCAGCATCACTACTCATCTCTTTAGAGCTTAGCGGCAGGATATCACAGGTCTGTTTTTCTTATCTGCCCCATACAAAAGGCAGTATATTTATTCTTACAAATAGGATGCTGACATCTCTTACCTGGAAAGATTTTCCTCTTTGGTCAGCAGTGTCTTCTGTCTTCTGGTTTTGAAACATTGTTATATCATCTTTAGATAATCCCTATGTTTATTTTGGAACATAGATAAAATAAATCTCGTGAAGTATAAAGAGGGAGCAGGGGTTTTTGTTGGTTGTTTTTGTCAAACATGTAAAATCCCTAGGAAAGGACACGGGTCAAACCCGCTTTGCGGGAGGTGTCTGGAAGGGAGGGAGGTTTCACTAACATCATCTTGTGTTGGACAGGGCTGCCCGTGACGGAGGCAAAATGGCTTTCAGTAAACGATACCGTGTCTATCACGAGCTGGATCCACTTCCCATCAGCGTGATTGTGGAAACCGAGAGAAGAATGTCTCATGTTTGAGTCTGCAGCTGTGGCTGTCCTCTGTAAGTCGATCTGTTTTGATAACTACAGTGTAGAAAGGTGTCAGACTTGACATTTTGTGAGCCATTTATTTGTGGAATGTAAAGAAGCAACTATTGGGTTTTCCTATTTACTAATGGAGATGCTTTGGATTTAAATGAGGAAAGAAAAAGAGACATTTTCTTATCTTTATCTGTTGAGAGAGAATTTGACACATTTAATTACATTTCATTGCGCATGTCTATTTGCATGTCCACTAAATTTTCTTAAAATAGTTTCCAATATTGTCTTATTTCTTTGGCTCTGAACAACCCTATTTTGAACACATAACTCATTGACAAGCTAAGCCTCTGTGTTGCATTTCATAACAATAAATTCTATATTCTAAAATGTTATATCATCATTTGGTTTTGTCTCATTTTGTGAGATTTTTGATGGCTTTTTAATTTGTAGCTTTATTTGGTCCCTGTTTTTTTAACTTCCTCGAGACTCTATTGATTTGTCTTGTAATAAAATGAGTAATATTTGGAGCAAGATGTCTTGAATTGCAAAGTTATTTTTACATGTTTTAAGTGAAAAATACATGAGATATTTCCCTAAATTCTTGCCCCATCTTGTTTTGTTTTGTTTATTTTTTCTTTGTTTTGGTGTTTTATTGGGTTTTGTTTGTTTGTTTGAGGACACTAAAATGAGAAGTGCACAAGAGAACCATAAGGCCTATACATAGGCTTTTAAAATATGTAAAATTATAAAATGTTTGTGTTCTTTAGGAAGTCAAAGCACCTGGTTGTATAGCATTTCGAAGCTTGACTTTGACTCTTTTGTAGAAAGCTTTCGTACAAGGAAGTAGTTTTCTCTGTAGCCGGCACCTGTTAGAGGCCTGGCAATGAGTGACGTGGTTGCCGCAGCTGTATGATGGTCCAGGTGAACAGTGCATGCTTTTCTCCTATTTTTGAAATTATTCTTTTTTCTGGTACAGTTTCTTCTCACTATGTGTTTGAGTAATCTCCTTGACTTTGGTAGCAGTACTCACAAGGCACTGGGTAGTGTGGATTGGGAATAAGTGTCCAGTCAATAAGGCAGTGAACAGGTTTAGTGACAGCCATAAAACGTTTTGAAGATTTGTGGAAAAGGTTGTTTTAGCCTGCATTTAGCAATTACGGAACATGCTTAAGCTACTTCAGGGCCAGCAGATGAAAAATTATTTACTCCTGAAAGTTATGCTCAGAAAGGGCAGTAAGTCACTTCTTGTGTCGAGATACACTGCGGGCACCTAGATAAACATCCTTCCCTAAAAAAAAATCCATGTCAAAGTTCTTGCCCACTTCTCTGCCTTGTTATTACCAAGCAGAGGAAGCCAGAGCTGAAGGAAGTTTGAAAGCCTCTCTCCCCCTGGATTCTGTACTTAGTGATATCTCATTATTAATCTGCAAACCATTGTCCCAGTAATTGGTCAGTTATGTCATAGCAAATGTTCATACTCAGCTGGAAGGAGTTACTAGGTATGGTTTTCAGTAACCTTAATCAGGAAACTGCTTACTGTTTTCCTGTCTGGTAAATGGGTGTAGTTTTCTATTGAATGTTTAGCAGTGACATTTTGCTTTCATTCCCTCTATTTTATTTCCATTTCATTCCCTACATTCATTAGGAACACTGACACTTTTCTTCATGGTTGGAAGACCAGAGTATTAAAGTGACAGCAGAAAAAGCCTGGAGTTCCCTAATTCAGGTTTTTTCCTTCTCTTTTTCTTCTTGCTCTTCCCATCTGGTATCTGTTCTTTTTAATGCATATTTAAAGGACTGCAATTATCACTGCTCAGGAAGCATTTGTGAAGTGCTACTTCTCCATCTTCCTCATCATGTCACAGAATACAGCCAGAGAATTCCAGTCCGTAGCTGTACAAACTTACAGGTATTCGTACAAATAGGCAAAGTTCATGAAATAGTGTCGCTTGGGGAAGATTCCCCATGTCTGTAAAATCTGTGTGAATAGATAGAAAAATGGTCAGATCAAGTATGTATCAATTTAAATCCTGAACAGCCTCACTTTAAACTTTTAAAAACTTCTGGGTTTGGATGATGGTGCTACCACTTTTTAGATTACAAAAATTGGCAATACTGATCTCAAAACTGATACACATTTCTCCAAATATTTTAATAAATACTATAGACTAAATAAAGTATTTAGCCTTATACCTGGACACAGTTCTTAACTGTATGTAGGCTGTATCATCTATGCACAGCCTAGTGAAATACACTTTAGCATTAAACCTGACTCATATGGCTCCGTTCTGAGAGCCTTAGTGAACTGCACCTCCTGCAACATCCCTTTACAGAACCTTGCCTTTGAAATGGCTTAAAGAAACGAATGAAAGCTTACTGATTCTTTCAACGTCATCTTCTCTCATTTTGCTGAGTGAAGGGTAACTGCGTTAACCTTCCTCCCCTGTGGCCTCGGTGAGGCACTGCAAGATGGTTCAGTGGTTTAGTTCAGCCTTGGTAGGAAATGGTGCACAGATCAGATGGTGGGTGATTTTCAGTGTCTCTTCCATGTGCTGTTCCAATCAGCCAGCTCAGAGAGAAGCAAGGAAGAGGGTCGAAGAGATAGTTCAGAGGTGGTCATTTAGTAACTGTTCAGTCTCAGTGTGGGAGAAGCCCAGGCCATGCTTCTGCTGGAAGTGTTCTGTGTGGATTAACTCCTGTTGCTGTGACCAAAACACCCAAGCAATGCTTTGCCTTCCATTCACTTAACACCTCTTTGGTCAGCACTGTCCTGGTATTGGGTTAGCCCAACACACTGGAGACTGAGGGGATCTTTCTCAAAGCCTGCTGAGAGCACTTCAGTTTAAATGTCAGCAGCTTCACTGGTGATTTGTTTAGAATTTAGTGGGAGGATGTCATAGATCTATTTTTCTTGTTTTCCATATGAAATAGGCAGTAAATTTATTCTTTGAAATAGGGCTCTCTGAGATGTCTTACCTGGAAAGGTGTCCTTAACTGGGCAGGAGTGTGTTCTCTGTCCCTCTTCCTGCTAGTGAGTCATCCCAAAATGAGTGGGAAGCTGTCTTTACTCCTGTCGCCTGCCATGAGCAAAGGAGAACATTCTGTCTGGGAAAACACTGTGCCACGAGCGCACTGAGCAGGAACATCATTCACATCCTTGGACTTCAGTGTCACAGGAAAGCTGAGGAGAGAGCATATGTGAGCAGGAGGAGGCACAGTGCCCACCTGGACTCTCTGGAGCTGAAGTAAGAGCTGTAGTAACCTGTGTGCAGCAGGCACCCTGGTAGCTATTCACCGCTGCAGTCAGCAGTGCTACTCATACCAGTTCTTAGCAAGAAAGTTCTTCCTCACATTTAAACCTAGGTGGTCTCACCAGGCCTTGAAAAGCAATCTGGCAGGGTCCTGTCATCCCCAGCATCCTGAGCTGAGACAGTACTAGGGGTGTGTCAAGAAAACAGGTATCCAAAGTAATAAAATAGTTCTTTGGTTGGTAAATTTAATAAATGAAAGTGATGACTCCATTCTGATTTTAATGTCACCTCCGTGTTGTAATATTCAAGTGTTAGTTTTAATTTAAATACAAAAATTTAACTGTCCTAATTTGACAAAATCCTTGAAAACCTCAGTCTTAAAAGCTCAAAACCAAATTGTGTTCATAAATTTTTCACAATTTTTTCAGCTTTTTCAGGTTCGAAACCTTTTAAAGGGACGGCAGTGTGGACTTTTTCTTACCTAACATAACTGAGAAGTCTTGGCTCAGAAGGAAATGCACATAATTTCAGGACTGTGGGTTTTTTTCCCACAGAGCCCATAATCAACCTGGAAATTGTAACTTAAAATGTGTTGTCTCATGGCACACTGTGAACTCGCCAAGAAGAGAACCCAACTGTGGAAAGCCTACACAGGGACTTTTAATGTGATCTGAGCCTTTAAATTGTTAAAACTGGGAAACTGATTTCTGGATCTGGAATGAAGCGGAATACATGTTGAACCAGACAATCCTGAAAACAGGACTGTGGATGGGACTCCATTTGTGTAACACCGGGAGGGCTGACATATTCCTTTTAAAGTAATTGAATCGGTCAGCTTTCTCAAATGAGTCTGTGATTGGTAAGGCGTGCCTGAGGTTGTATTTTCAAGCCCTATATATCTATACTTAGAATTTCTTATACTCTAAGTTCCTGTATATAATACAGTACATACGTATTTTGAAATCAATCTTTATAAAAATTACCATTTTTATATATAGGTAAGTTACAGGTTTTCCTATTTTTTATTCACACACACCCCCTGAATTTTCAAGAATTTTGAGGTATAATCTCCCTTTTTGGGGAGGACACCCCTGACCCCTCTTACACCCTATTCACCTTCTCTTCCACCACATCATCACTCTCACAGTGACATTGGGGTGCCCCAAATGGCATCATCACTACCTCAACTACAACTCCCTACCTTTTTCCCCTGCCCCGAGGAAGGCATAAAATGAATATACTCCAAAATACTGGCTCTAGCATTCCAAACCTAATACGTGGCAAAGGAACCATTTGCACTGTTGCGTGTGTAGTTACTGCATCTTCGTATCCATCTTCCGTCAATGAAAATAACAGGTATAAATACTTCAGTCAGACATTGTGATGAGACATACAAAGTGATTGCGGTGCAAATGAAGTAAAGTAGCCTACGTACTAGGCAAGTAAGTGAAAATCAGAAAAGGCTGCAATAGAACTGAGGGCGCTTAAAAGAACCTCAAGACTATATTACTTCATCATATGACAGAAATTGGTATGTAAAAATGAGCAAGCCTTATTCTTTATCTTAAAGCAATTGAATTTCTCACATCACAATGGAATCAATCTGGCACTACTAAATCGTTTAATAACGAGTGAAATAAAGTTGAATACTACTCTTTATCCACTAAGAGAACTGGTGATTTATAAATTAAAGCAGAATAGTATTCCACACGAGGGATTTGGGATTGGTGCTAGCAGACCCTATGCCAGAGTTCAGGGACTCAGAGACCTATCCAGTGAAGCCACCACCTTGTGTAGAGGGAAAAAACCCAGATTCCAGGGTTCAGACTGCTAAACTGCAAGTGAACACCTGTGCCTGTGGTGCCTACCAGGAAAATAAGTATTAGCCAGTCTCCAAGCACTTGTCTATATTCCAGGTAGGCAGTCATCTATGGAAATGCCTTTGCTTTAAGTAACCTTGAGATACATGGAGCCAATATATAACCATGTGTATTTCCACTCTCAGCCAAATCGATCTGGAGTCTTTTTATTACTTTGCCTCCTGGGAACTTTCGTTACTCGGGATTTTCCTGGGAGGCATCTGTACCATGTCTGTATAATGTAATTAAGATGCATTTGCTATGCATTGATAATACAGATGGGCTGGAAGCACAGGGAAAAGGTCTCACCTTAGAACAGTGCGTAAAATTAAATCTCCTTCTATTATTATCACACATTTGTTAGTACATAAAATGTATTTAATGAAAACCAAACTATCAAACAGTAAGTAACTTGATAAAAGTTCAGTGCAGCGTCACTTGTGCCCTGGCTGCACACGCGAATGGAACGTGTTTCTGGGAACCGGTTAGTGCTCTAGATACTAATGCTGTCAGAGCTCAAAATCTAAGCTCTCAACAGATAGATCTGAAGAATGTGGAGGAAAAGAAACTGCAGATTCCTTCAGCCAAAGTGGCAGATGGCCAAATGCGCAGTCAGTTGGCTACAAGATCTTTAACTCACATGACCAACAATTACTGCAGAAAGAGAAGTAAAAATCTATCAGAGGAAGCTGTTCACAAATAAAAGTCTTCACGCATGGTTCCATGCAAATTTCTTTTTGCTGTTCTTTCCAAACCTTGTTTGTGAAGGTTTCAATCATTCAGGTTGCTTTTTCTCTGGCATTTCATCCGCATGTCTTGCATGAAGTTTCTGAAGGCTGGTTCTTCGTGACTCTTTTCAGTCACTGGGGGAAAAAACAACAGTTCAGGACTATTCTACTTTTGTTACTGACAAAAGCTAGAGTCAGGATAGTCAGAACAACATAGAACGTCTGTTGGATCTTCAGCTACATTACAAGGCAAAGGAAATAAGTGATTCTAAACATCAATGGAACAGGGAAAGAATTAAGACAATGTCTGTGAGCTACACAAGAGAAAAAACACATTCCAAGGACTTAGAAGATTGCTCCAAGACCAAAGTCACAGCAAAAGGGAAGGGAGCCAGGGGCAGAAACTATAAGGCCAAAAAGATGATGAAACAGCTGTGCATTCATCAGGTTCAGAGGTCACTACGTGCCCCAAGCCTAAGTTCTCTGGTTTATGTGTGTTCTACACCTATTAATTAAATAGAAAATTTACGTTTGAACTTTCACAAAGGTTGGAGAGTGATATCCCTGGACTAAACATTGCACCTGGGCTTCTGCTGTGGGTTCTGATACATGTATTTAGGTGACTGAATGTTTGCTTGTTTTCTAGGCTGTCTTTACAGTCCATCCAGGTAATGACATACAGAGGGGATTTCCTGACTATATGGGCAGCTTTCAAGCCTCATTCCCTTACCTTCATGGTCAATGTCATCAGTATCACTCTCCCTCTCTTCTTCGTCTCCATCGAGAGTTCCTCGTGTTAGAATTAGCTCAGAGGGACCCATTGCAGAAGCATCGTCAGGTCCTTGAAAGAAAAAGAAATGGTTGTACACAAACCAGCTTGCTAAAGGTAAGATATAGTGAACATTATATATAGATACAACTTCTATCTGTACATAAAAACAGCAATTAACACGTGCTCTGAAAGGACTGAAAACTGCTTGTGGATCCCAAAGACACAGCACAGACTTCATCGGCACATGCTTCACACAAGGAACCGTGAAGCCAACAGCACAGCTTTTTCATATTCCAATATTTCACCTTTTCCAAAGTATTTAATTATTTTCAGTATGTCCACTGCTTTAGCTACACAGCAGGGTTTCTTCCATGCCTGTGACTGACACAGAAGAGCTAAGTGTGGCCAATCCCACAGGAACTAAAGCCCCATTTCTCTAACGTGCAACTGCCTTCACACTTTTGCTGTGAAGACAGAGAAGCACTGTATGACTTTGTAAGGCAAACTCTTCAGAAAACTTCTGCAGTGAACTTAAAACTTCCTGGTGACGTACCTGCCAGTGTGCCGCCCTGCACACACACGCTGCCCATGTCCTTCCACAAGTGTTCCAGCTGCTCTCTCTTTTGTTTCTCTTGAGCTTCCTCCTGTAAACAGTTACAAGTGAACTCTGAGAACATTTAGAACATCAGTGGAAAAGTAACCTCATCCAAATCCAGCAGTCTGTCCCCCAGCCAGAGCACAGACGTCACTAAGCAGGTCTTACATTACAAGTAAGGTTACACAGAACTTTTGACCAAACATGGACCTCCAGTATGGTGGACTTCTAGAACATTTTTCAGCAGCATCAGGAAGACAAACTCAGTGCAGCTGTGCCTGCAGAGAACTGTCCTTTGGACAGCCAGGACTCAAGGTGAGCAGAGCTACTGGTTTTGGCACTGCACATCAGTCTCTGTAACTGTCTAAGTCAAACCAGTTCACTTCACTGGCACAGGAAGATACAGGGATAGCCTCAACAAATCATTCCAGATTTTATTTTCAACAACTCTCTATCCTTCTGAATGGAAGACACAAAATTATTTCCCCATGATTTTCTCACAATTAGCTCAAATATTAGCACTAAAGCAGTGAACAATATCTGTTTTACAAAACATCTTTATTCTTGTAAAGATATGCTCCACTGCATCCAGGAAAAAAAAGGCAGATAGCAGACTCCTTCAGGACAGGAGTTTTCCCACACTAAATATGACTAGCGAATGAAATGTTAGACCCTCTCAGCATAAACGCAATTGTGTACATAGAAGTGACCTCAAGATACACTCACTATAAAGGTGTACAACAGCTAAAAACACTTACCACTGTTTTTCTAAGGCGCTCATATTCTGGACGATACTCTCTGAAAAGATAAATAGAGTGCATTCAGTCTGAACCAACACATGATTTATATTAAGTAAGGATCATCTCAGAGGCTTCCTTCCACCCCAAAAAAAAGTTTTCCATAGGCTTTCATATTTAAGAGACATTTCAGAAAGACTTAACAGTACTTTTTACCCAGATTTGGATTCTGAAACCAACGGACGCAAAATAAGCGAACAATCTTCATTGAAACAGCAATAATTCAAACCTTGATCATTTTATGGAATTAGAAAAAAAACTTCACATATTTGATGGCACAGATAGCTTTTACTTTTT
Organism: Entomyzon cyanotis; assembly: GCA_024500445.1. Classification (NCBI taxonomy): domain Eukaryota; kingdom Metazoa; phylum Chordata; class Aves; order Passeriformes; family Meliphagidae; genus Entomyzon; species Entomyzon cyanotis. The sequence goes on along the minus strand of JAKEPQ010000036.1, from coordinate 853,004 downwards.
CATTGAACAACTAACACAAATATCCACCTCTGAGTAGTTCCTTTTCACTGCTGCTTTTTATGCTGATGCTTAAAGTTTACTAGAAACCTTAAATTGCCTTGGCTAAGGAAAGTGTAAAGTTTTTCAAATCAACGGAGCTACAGATCAATACCTTCAGGAGGTATTCACTGGGTTAACCCCTTAAATTATCCCCTTACCTCTCATATTCATCTACAGCTTTAGAAAGCTGGATAAAAAACTCATCCAGTCCTGTGCCGAGCACCGCAGAAACACCAACCACCTGCAAAAGAAACCACACACAAGAACTGGAGAGTAACTAAACCAGTTTCTAACAAAACACAACAAATTACTGCTAATCTAAACCTAACGATAGCCATTTAATCAGCACAGCGGCACAGGAATGTGCAGTAACACTTCTGCTTCTATCCATCCTGGTTTCAAACTCTTTCTATGCTTGCTGTTCATGGTAAGAAACGTGAAACAAGAAACATGCTTTTGGTTGTTGCTGGTTTTCTGTTTGGTGAGTTGTTGCAGTATTTTGGGGTGGTGTTTCTTTGGGGAAGGGTGTTTGTTTGGTTTTTTTTAACAGGATGGGGCAATTCAAGAGAAAGTCAGGACATTCTGTTGCTTACTTGTTTACTGTTAATAATCCAATCTGCAGCTAGGGTTATAAGTAGTTACTATGTATCAGTGTACTGGAATTAGCAGAATAGACAAGAACTGACCTTCTGGCTCTAAAATTATGTCTTATACTTTCTATTTAGCCAAAGCACATTTTATAAAAAGTCCCCAGTCCAACCTTAGAACAGCAAGAAGTGGAGGATTTAATCAGTTACTACGGCAACACATTCAAAATTCCCAGCTCCTCCCTAATTTGAACTTGTCTAACATTACACTTCTGGCCATTTGTTCTGCTTGTATTAAATCAATTACCTAAAAATACATTTCCTTAAGTCTACTACCAGCCAGAGTCAATCATCCTCTAATGGAAATTCTTCCTCTTTTTCAAAAGCAAGACAGTTGCAACTACTCACTTTCAAAGGAAAGACTTTTTTCAATATGGCCTTGCACTTGATCGTTAATACAATAAACATGAGACAGCTCTCCAAAGGACTTTAAGCATTAAAATATGCTGACATATATTAATATTTTTACTTTCCCTGCACTTAAGTACACGCTGCCATCTATGCTGTAATGTTCTTCGTATGACCTGCTCTCCAGTCCAGTGCTCTAATGGCTCTGACAGGCACACAAATATGACTTAATTAACAATTAAGGAACAGGAAGTACTCTAGTTCTGTATATGGCACCACTACAATCCCTTCTGAAATTCTGTATATCATTCTACATTGAACAGTTCACAATATTTTTGTTTTGGCTACATTATCATTACCTATCTGAATGGAATCACTTCTTTTCATTTTCCTTCTTTTAATACCCGTAAAGCCAAGAAGGCTTGCTTTTTTTATAGTAAAAGCTGATGACAAACACAATTAGCTGAAACCTTTAGCACACACTATAGGATCATTAACAGCCTCCAATGCATAGGGTTTCCTGAAGAACTGGATTACTTTGTCCTTTCAAAACCAGGTTACGTGGGGAAAAACCCCCATTGTCTTCTTGCGTTATTATTGCAAGCAAATACAAGAGGGGGTGGAGGGAGCAGAGAGTGTTTGTTTGGGTTTGAGAGTCTTTCTGTTTTTCCTATGTACTAAATTGCCCAACTGTACTAGACACTTTCTGAACAAGGAAAATTACCTCGGATGGCAAATGCTGCAACAAAGAATGCTGCCTCTTGCCAGCCTATCTTAGCTTTCTTCTCATGATTAAACATAATTCAGTGTTAAATTATTCAGGCACCCACTCACCGTGACACAAATCAGCAAATCCTCAACATGGCTCATAACAGATTACAGTTCAAGAGGGCATTGCAAAGACCCTTTACAGAAGGACAGGGGTTAGAGTCGGACAGTAACTCTGGAGATGATCTAGTCCAACTTCTCTGCTCTAAAAGCAGAATTAACTAGAACAGGTTGCTCACGACTTTGTCTGTCTCCAAGAATGGAGACTTCACAATTTCTCTGGACCATCTGTTCCAGTGCTCTATCAGTAAAAATGAAGTAATTTTTTTTCCCCTCTTCTGTTTAAACATAGTTTCCTGCATTTCCCTTTGTGTCCATTGCCTCTTTTCCTTTCCCTGGGCACCAGTGAACAGAGCCTGCCTTTTCCCTTCCTTAGACTCTACTCCTACCCTACATCAAAAATATTCTTCTTGAGCTTTCTCTTCTCCAGGCTTTTCGACAGGTAATAAACAAAAAGAAGATTCTTACCTTCAGCGAACTGTAAAATTCATCCAATACTAAACTCATAGAACGAGTCAGGTTACTGACATAGGAGGTCTCTTGATTTAGGGCATCCTGAAAAGTCTCAAAGTCCTGCATCCATTCCACTGCGAACCTGTGGTCAATTATGTCAGTCTGGAAGGAGAAGGGAAAATATTCAGAAGTAATACTCTTAGCTGTAGGCTGTTAAGTGGACAAATAGAAAAGGTCCATGTTAAACTTATTTTCAAAATGTTCATCTTTTCAAAATACTAAGCCCTGGTCTGAAGTTTTGCAAGTTCTGTTTTTATCAAACCAACTGCACGAATACCTGAAGAGAAGACACAACCACCATGGCTTAAGAAGGCAACAGCTGTTTAAGAAAACAATCACAGGTCTAAAGCCTTCTATGATTTACTGGAATGGAGCATTCAAAAATCGCATACTGTACAGTAAAGTTTAAGGTGTAAATAGTAGATCATATGCTTGAGGCCAGACAAGAACAGCCCTCACTGAAGATCCCAAGCTTTCCTGATTGTTTGGGGTCTGGGGGGGAGCAAGTGCCACTTCCACATTGGGTAATAACCCATGCAGTCTCTATGAAAGTGAGCTGTGTTCTGACCCACAGAAGTTACAATCCAAACTCAGTGCAAGACAATGAACACAAACAGGTGAGAGGGTTCCACAGTTTTACATGGATTCATATGCAAATAGTCTAATAAAGAGTTTCATAAACATTTCACCACATGCACATCCCACTCTTAGCACAGTATCAGGTGCCTAAAACTCTCATATATTTCATTCCCCTGCACCAATGGAAAGGAGAAAGATAAATTGCCTACCAATTGCCTACCATTACTCCAGAGGTTTGAGACAGAATTGAGTTCACCAAGGGCCAAAGCCTGAGTACTTAGAATCCTATAAATAAAATTAAATCACTTCAACAAATTACTTTCTTTTCCTCTGAAAATCTTAAAATTCTAAAATCTGTTTGTCACTACACATGTATCAGTTCCCTAGGATTCTTCCATTCTTATCAAGAGTCAATTTTTAAAAATTAAATTTAATTAATTTTTGTTAAAAATTCTTCAAATGCTGTTGCCTTTACATTTTAGCAAGGCAAACATGAGATCAAAATGAGGTTTAAAATTATGAATCCTAAGCATCGGGCCTACCTTTCCTTACATCCACTGATCGAGTCCCACTTCTTTTAGCCTTTCAAAAGGTGTATTTTCTTAAGAGAGAATGGTTTTCCTACCTTATGCCTTTATCTATGAAAAGGAAAAGCTTAGGAGCTTATTCTAGAATTACTGTCTAGAGTTAGAAAGAAAACAGTGTACAAAAACTTGCTCAGTAAGCAAGCAGGTATCAAAGATACACATGGTTTGGGTCACTGGGCAGATGGGTGGAGATAGGACACAGCAAACACTAACACTGCTTGGCCTTTGTGAGGGAAAATGTCACAGTCAAGGCATGGCCTAAGGGAAATGTAGGTGTGTGCACACAGAGCTTGCTGTGTTGGGGATAAAAAATGCAAATTGTGTCTGTGGGGAGCCTTTTGGGTGCGATTCTTTTAGTATCTTAAACGATTATGTTTAAAGAGACATCTGTTAAGCTCAGAAGCATTCCTTTAAGGCTGCAAGTGTGTTACACAACAATGGATGTGTGTCTTTAGACTACTATCTGCCTCCCAGTAAATACTGGATCAAACATCTTTTGTTAAGTTTTGCCTGGTACAATATGTGGGATTCCTTCCTCAAAATGTGTAGATGTTACAGCATTCCCACTGTGAGTCATTAGCATGCTGCTGAGTAGGAAAAATAATGAAGACAAAGGTACTGTGGAAACAGGGTGTGTAAGAGCAGATTCCAGAATGACCTTCCCCTTATATTACAGTTAAGTTTCCCTACAGCCCAGGTTTAAGGTCCAAAACATGTTTCAAATTGTTGGTATCCTCTCTGACTTGAGGGTTTGGGTGCAACTGCCCATCCCTGATTATTCCTGTGCATTTAGATACCAGATTAAAGACCCCTTTTAGATTTGGTTGTCAACCTGCAGCTCCCTTCCAGTCTCTCTTTCCTAGTAAAAACTTATGATTGTGGTAAAACAAAGACACCACAGCAAAGAAGCTAAACAGAACAATGTACCACTAGGAAATGGAAACCAGAGTTTTAACTTACTTTGTTCATGACTACGATGAAAGGTAACTTTGTCTTGTACAGGATACTGGGGGAGGGGGGGGGAGACACAAAATAAAAGTTTCAAATTAATTTAAAACTCACTAGAATAGAAACCATAAGGCAGACATAGGAAGTTAAGCATAAAGCAGACAAGACTTGTGCAGAACTGAATACATTTGATGTCAAAAGAGAATTATTTTCCTCTGCACCAATTAGAATGTAATTTTCACTCAGGTCCTGCTTACAATTCTTGAATGAAATATGCCTCCCCAAGATGTAAGCACACATCTGTGAGATAAAAAGTCTCTGACACATCCAGCTGATTTTGGTTACCATTGTCTATGATTCTCAGATCCTAGTTTTTAACTCCCTTTGCATTTTGCATTTGACTCAGACCTTGGGTTATGAGAGATTTTTCGTGAACTGTGCAATGAATTCAAATGACACAGAACATCTATAAAGAAAAGCTACCTTGACACAAGAGCTCACACATTCATTTCACTGTATATATTGCCATCACTTTCGCTCAAACTAATATCAGAAAATGCAGCATGCAATAAGACACGTTTTGCACACTATTACAGTGATCATTCCATAGGTATTTAGTCCCTGGTTTAACATGAAAGAAAATAGAGAAATTCATGTACGAGTAACAATACGATAAATCAAGAGCTCCTTGCTACGCTGAACTCCAAACAAATCTTGAAGAATCTCTTAAAAGTATCAATAACATTAAAAAATGGAATTAAAAACTATGTGTTTACAAGAAGGAGCCTAAACTAGGCTATCTTGATACATCTTAGGTAAATGGATTTATAAGCAATAGGCAATGTTAGATCTAACGTAACCAGCATTCATCACAACGAGGTTTCATGGATTATTTAATGCATTCAGTGAGAGTTTTGAGCCAATGAGCTCCAGATGTCCATTGGCACCTAAATTATTCTGCTTTTTCCATGATAAATCCACTAAGAGAATAACCAAGCCAGTAGATTAAGGGGACACGAGGCATCCAAGTGCAAAACTAACGTCCTCCTGAGCTGCATCAAAAGCACATGGGGCAGAGCAAGGAAGGTGATTCACCCTTTTTACTCTACTCTCATGTTATCCCACTTGGAGCACCGTATCCAGCTCTGGGAACCATGGTACAAGACAGACATGGACCTGTGAAGCAGGCCCAGAGGAGCTCATGTAAACCATCAGGAGACTGGAAGGACTCCCCTATGGAGACAGGCCAAGGAGTTGGGATTGTTCAGCCTGAAGAAGGCTTCAGAAAAGCTTTATTGCAGCTTTTCAGTGTACAAAGAAAAATGGTCTAGTGGAAGGTGTCCCTGCCCATGGAAAAGAGTGTGGGTAAGGTCCCTTTAAACCCAAACCATTCCGTGATTCCCCTCCAAAGTAACTATCAAAGAGACACAGCAACTGAAGCAGATGGGCTGCACTTCCAGCTTTTCTTACCTGCAGGCATACAGCATGTTGGACATAAAAGTGATAGGGTTAGTACTGCGAGAGGTGTCCATCACATAGACAACAACCGAAGGAAAAGAGGAAGCCTGGGAACACAAAGTAAAAGACAGTTTAATTAGAAGCACACTGCTCAACAGCCAGGTCATTCACACAGCTTCACTGTCCAGTCATGTCAAAAGCACTTACCAAGGCCTCAGTTATGATGGTTCCTGATGCTGACCAAGTAAATACCTCAATTTGCCCTGGTGTGTCAATAATAACATACCTGGTAAGAAGTCACCCCCAAACAACAAGGGAAAATTAGTTAAGCAAAAGGTCCTGTTCTGACTAGACTATCAGCATACAATGGCAAATCACATGCTTATTCTATAACAAATGAGAAAAGCTTCTCCCAGTGATGAGATTTATGGGCATGCCTGAAAATTTCCTGTGTCAGTTTTGTAACTAAGAAGCATGTACTCTCTTGAGTTGAAGGCATCAATTTGACAGGCAGTTAGTTGTGCAAAATCTCCAGAAAAATAATTATTGCTGCCTGTTTGAATGGTGTGTGAAAGAAAATGACGTCTAATGGAAGACAAGAAAAGCAGAACTGTAATCAGCAGACTTTTTTTGGATGTATCCAGAGAAAATCTAGTTTATCTGTTCTATGCCCTTTTCCACACAAAATTTATACCAAGGCTGAAAAAAACAACTAGAAAACATGCAGAGAAGTTTTTTAGGATTTCATGATTTTCCCACAATAATCCCAGAAAAGCATAACTCAGTAGAATGTACTCACTTGGATGCATTTTGTCTTTTTTCAATAAACTTCATCACCTGATTGAAAAAGAGGAAGTATATTTTGTGTTTTGGCTCACAACAGGAAACTTTTATCTTCATTTCACAGCAGAAACTACATTAACTTGCAGGTATATATCAAAAGGTTGAAGTCTTTACACTTTTCAGAAGGAAGGAAGGCCCTACTAAGGAAGGCTGAAAAATGCTCATACCCTGCATAGGTCAAAAATAACCTCGATTTTTTTGTGTGTTCCAGCACCTGACTAAAGAAATGCAGTTGTTCCCTGCTTTTTCACAAAGAGATTGTCTTGATATCTGACATCAGTCCCCACCCCTGAGCTGATTTAGTGTTATGATTTAGGAGGGCTGTCAGTTATCAAATAACCCCAGGAAAATTTAACCGGTTTCCAGAAGTGAGCTTCCCTAGTTCAAAACCAGAGCATTCAAATTCACATGAAAGACTTTATAGTAAACATGGTGGAACAAAAGTCCTATCGAAAGACTGAAGAATGTTCCATACACGTACTTTCTAAACTTACTTTTAAAAAAGCTGAAACACTGAAATCTCTCATATGAAAGCTAATGTGCTCTGACTGCACTGTAAAATACAGCGTTCTGTATGGAGAATAACTCCCCAGAAATATTCCCGATACACAACCCCGCAGTCTCCCAGCACAGCATCATAGGAATAGCACATAGAAACAACCTTGTACCTGGTCAAATCTTGTAGCAAAGAGATTGAGAGAGGTCACTATTCCACCATTTGGGCCTAGCCCATATCTGATGCTTCATTTAGGAAAGCAGATGGTTAAGCACACCCCAGAGGTCTTCTTTGTCAAATCTGACAACAAATGCACACTGGATACCTTGAAGCAAGAAATACCCCTAATACACAATTAACTCTTCTAAGTCATTCAGTATCATAACAAATACAAAGTGTCTCTCTCTTACCCAAATACCTGTGATTAACAGAAGGAAGAGGCTAAGTGGCTTTCCCTTGGCTTTTTTGCTTTAACTGCACAAGAACTCATAACATACTGTTTTCTCTAACACAACTCTCAATATCCAAACATAAGGCCAGCCATCCTCCTTAGGCTCTTCTTAACAAGACACAAAAACTCCAGTAATGGCTAACAGATGCAGTGAAACAAAATAATGCATTTACATGTTAATTTGAAACTTTTATTTAGGATGTTTTGCTAGTAATCCCAAATCAAACAACAGCCAAAATTAAGAATAATATCCCCACCACCTTTATTCTTGTCTAAAATATTAAGATTCATACTTGCAAGTCAAAACCAAAGACTGTATCGTCTCCATCTGCACAAGCTCTTACATAGGAGACCAAGGGCCTCCACAGCCCTCTGGAAGTGCAGCCACTTTAGTGTAATGTTATTGCACTACAGTCATTGACACTGTGAGCAAGAGCAAACACTCCAATGTCTCTGAGATTCAGAGAGACAACAGTGCTTTGACAATGGTCAAACAGAGAAACAGTTTTCTCCATCTACTACAGATAAATAGGAATTTCCATATTTGTTTATGACAAATAAAATTAGACTAGTTAAAACATGGGGAAAAGGCTGCTGGCCTCCACAAAACAAAAAAAATAGAAGCCACGAGTTCTTTGAAAGAACAACAGAGAAAAAAAAGAAGAAAAACTACATAGGCAGAGTCCCTATTACTTGTAAAAACTTACTGTTAGGCAGAATCATTTTTAGCACAGGAGAAAATTACCTAAGGAGTATCAAATCCTGTATGTCACATGCAACAAATACACAGTCAAAACCTTCTGATATTCATGCACCGCACTGCATTATTGCAATCCCCCCACCTCCTGCTCCTTCATCACAGTGTACACATGCAGGTTATTTTCAGAAACTTAACATTTCAAGTATCATTATGTAGACAAAAAAAAGGATACTGTTTCATGACTTCTTTGTACTTCACAGTGTCCCTGATATCTAGGGGAGACAGACATATAAGCAGTTTTCCAACCCCCAACTGGTCACCATCAGCTAACAAAGCATAGCTATATCTGCATTACTAGAGATCCAGCACTGGAACAGATATTCCAATTATTCCTCTGACATCAGTGACACAACTTGTGTACCCACACTGTCTTTCTTATCTTCTGGAGAGGCTAGGTGGCATAGTTCACAGACTGTAAGAGATAGGACTGTCACGGAACTAGGGACTGGTATGCTCTTTGGAATAGCTAAACATAAGATCTGTTCCATTGCTAAGATATTTTCTCTGAAATCCATGTCTTCTAAAGTGCTTTAAAACTGTTTGGTGGTGACGTATGTGGATGTAGGGAATCAGATCAAATCTGCTGATACTTTCATCACTGACAAAGAAAAAGCCTCCAGAACCCAAACACCTACAATCGCACCAGATGATATAAAAAATGTACAAACGCACTGGAATAATGGCTTTGGTTCTAAAAATACCCGTATTAACGACTGTTTGGAGAAAGGAGTTACAACTAAAAGGAAAAAAAAAAAAATCTTCAAATCCATCTTGTATTAGAATTTGGACTCTCTTAAAAGAATACAAGCAGCCCAGCTGAACACCTCACGAATTCGCCCCCGCTTCCGCGGAACACGTGAGAAGCACTCTACGCGCACCGGTTCTGTCTCTATTTATGGCCCTACGTATTTACTCTCTCCTGGCGGACTCCAGGCCGCTCCTCCGGCCAGGCCCCACACGCCTCGCAGAGCGCAGCACTCACCGATGTTGGCGGGGAAAGGCAGGTTGTGGACGGCAGGGTCCAGGTTGATCACGTATGGAGGACAGCGCTGCCCGTGCAGGTGGGCGGCCAGGCGCTGCGGGGAGACGGAGAGGCGTCAGGTCCCGCCGGCACGCGGGTAGCCCCCGGCCCTTTACGACTCCCGCGGCCTCCCGATGCCCCGGCACCCCTCACCTGCACGAAGGTGGTTTTCCCGGAGCCGGCCATGCCCAGCACCAGTACACAAACCGGAGCCTCCACTGCGGTTCCCGCCGCCGCTGCCATCTTCCCAGGGCCCGCTTGTCCTTCCGGGTCGGGAGGCAGCCGCAGCCCCGACGTGACGCGCACAGGCGCGGCTGTGGCCCCGCTGCCGCCCGGGACGTACGGCGGGTCCGCGCGGCCTCCTGGTGCAGCACGACCCAGCGGGGCCTGGGGCGGGCGACAACAGCGCGGCGGGGCTCGGGGCGGCCGCGCAGCCAGGGCCAGCTGGAAGCGGCGGGCGGGACCGCACGGGCGGGCGCGGCGCTGACGTGGCGGCGGCACCGGCACCATGCGGAGCGGCGGCGGCTCGGTGAGTGCCCGCGGTCCTTCCACCGGTGCCGCCGGCGGCTGCCCCTGAGAGCGCGACTAGGCTGCGGGTCACTGCGAGATGGGGTCCGACGTCGGGATCGCGAGAGCAGGCCGGCTTCCCCGGGACCGCCGGCGGGGCTGTGCGGCCCGGCCCGGCGCGGTGAGCGGCCCTGAACGGGCGGCGAGTGCGACCCGCTCCGAGCTCCCGGGCAGCAGCGGCGGGAGCGGCCCCTCTCCGCTCGAAGGCCAGGCCGTTCCCCGAGGCTTCGGTCCGGGCCGAGACCCGGAGTAGGGCGCTGCTGGCGCCGGCGGTGCACTTTGTCCGAAAGGCCTTCGTCGCAGGAGAACGTAATTCATGGAGCGTGCTGGTAGGAATGGGAACGAGGGGCTGAAAGAGGGAGTTCCCGAACGGATACCTAGCCTTCCGGCGCCTCGCAGGGACAATCGGGTCTGCAGGATGCCCGGTGTCCCCACTAGAACCCCATCACCTCCAGTTTCCGAATCAGTCTCCTCACCTCGGGGAGTTTCCATGCTGTGCTTAAGCACCGTTGTCCCAGGCTGAATGCTGTAGAGCAGCCTGTCTCCAGCAGCAGCCGTGTTCCAGCGCACCGGAATGTCCCACAGTCGACGGGCTGGCAGAATTCACCAGTCTCCGTGTTCTCAGGCTCTGGGCCGCTCTTTCGCTTTTTTTTCACCTGTGCCATGAAGGTGACTTTTTTGTTGTCCTTATGTTCAGCCGGTGGGCATTCCTGCATACGTTAGGTCTCAGTTCTTTAAGTGGAAAGTAAATTGTATAAATGAAAAAACTTTAACACCAATTTCTGTAGATGCTTCCTTCATAATTGCTGTTATCAGCTTCTCAGAAAGGAAAGCCTGACAGATCATCTTTGCTCTCCTTTTTTATTGCAGATCCTTAACTGCCACCAAAATTCTTTTTACTAATCTTCCCTTTTATGCAATTCTTTTTAGTTGTAAAAACCTCATGAATCTTAAAACATATGCTATGTTTGGTGGTCATTTCCGTTTTTCTAATTGTCGATTAAGCCAGCCAATTGCAGCAGACTCTGCCTGCCTGTTTATTCTTTTTTATCATTGTAACTTCGTGGCCCTCATTTTTTCTGACTCCTGCTCAGTGAGGTTTCTCCATGTTTTTCATGTGGGGATTTCCCAGACAGTACTGTTGACACTACTCTTTGGGTGTAAATAATACAAGTACAAACATCCAGTTGACTTTACTTTGAAAGGATACAAGATTTGATTGTGAAGTCATTGATCAAGCAGTTGGGAATTTCTCTCATGCTGCTTCCCTAACATTTCCATGACGAGACTCTGGGGCTGGAGGCCCAAGGAGAGTCTGACACTCTGTCGGCACAGTTTAACCATTCATGTTTTGGTATCAGAGCCTGCTGCTGAACTTCTTGACTGGTGGTTTGGGTTGTCTTTCACCGTTGATAATGTGCATCACATTTTTCTTTAAAGAAGACAGGTAATTTAGCCATAGTTTCTTTTCTTCTTTTTTTTTTTTTTTTGGTGCGTGTTTTTGTTTGCTTGTTTGTTTTGTTGGTTTGGGTTTTGGTTTTGGGTTTTTTTTTTTTTTTTGGCTGGTTGGTTGTTCTTGGGTTTTTTTGGTTTTGTTTTGTTTCTTCCCGTTTCTTAGCCAGTTGCTATATATAGCAAAATACTACCTTTGTTCCCTAAGCTGCCGTTCTGGTGTTACATATACTTCCATTTTTATTTTCTAGTCTGTATAACTAATGTTTTTGTCTTGGGTTTTCTAACAAAGAATGGCATTGAGTCATGATTAGTATTTGGAAGGAGGTGGTGATAAGTGATCGTCCACATGCTAGGAGCAACGTACAACAAGCGAGTTGTTAACACTGACTTGAAAATGTACATTTGGATACATGTGTTAAGTTACATGTCTTAATAGGAGCATAGCAAGTGATAAGTGACAAAAAAAATCTTTGTTAAATAAGAAAAAGGGTTCTGTGATGTGGATAAAGTGAACATCTGGGCAGCTGATGGAGTATTACAAAGTGAGATAAAAAAAGAAAAGAAGGCATGAAGGAGACTAGAGACAACATTCTTGGCAGGCTAAATGCAAGCATTACTTCTTTAATGAAAAATAAGTAAAAACTAGCAAATTAAGATCTAAAATATATATAAACATGTGGTCAAGTCTAGGCAGAAAGCATGTATGGGTGAATGTACTGGAGACGAGCATTCCATCATGTCCCATTGCAAGGGGAAAGATTGGCTTTCGTATGGCGAATGTGGAAGAACTCATCCCTGTTTTGATTCCAGTTCCAATTCAGCTGGAGTTGGAAAGGTTAAGCACTTCAATTTGCAGAAAATAGTGGATTACTTTCCAAAGAATGGTGTATGCATGTCCTCAAAGAGCAGATGATTGTGTTTGGCTGCACAGAGAAACATGCTAAAAGAAGACAAATTATGCTGCTAATATGAGTTGTTCTGCTTTGTTAGGACACCAGGACTGGACATCACAGACAACAGAAGGTCAAGAAGTCCTTGGGAAATAAAAAGTATGTGAATGTTTTTATGTCTAGTTTGATTGAGGGCAAGAAAAAAAGCTCAGACAATCCTAATGGAAAAACCATATCAGGTCTTTATATAATAGTTTGAATTTTAAGAGTTGCAACAATTTTAATTAGTGTGATGAGAGTTGCAGCTGACTTTGCTTGTTGGTTTGTAGGAAAAATGCTTTTTTGACACTTCAGTGTGTATTAGCGTTCATTTATTTTTTTAAGGCTTTTAACATTGTGAAAATAAATACTTTAAGTGCAAAACCAAATGGTGTTCCAAAATCTATGTAGTTTGGGTGTGATTTCAACAGGAAGATTTTGCTTTGAGAATTCCCCTCCCCATGTTTCTCCAGTACCTCCTGAAACATAGTATGTAATGACCTGACCTGGTGCTGTCAGTGCCCTCCACTTATTAATTCCTGGATTGATGAGTTAGAAGGTGAGCTCCACAGCTCAGGGTGTAGGGTGATATTAATAGAATGGCCATCAGAGTCATCACTCAAGTGATCTGATTATTTCAGTTTGGGAACTGTAGTAGCAGTGGGTTACATTGCAAAATGTTTCTGTTCCCTTTCTTTTTTTACATAAATGGTATTTGCCCAGAGAACAGATATTCTGTGTTACTTTGACATGTCATCAGTTTGCTGTCATGTACAGGAACATAGATGTCCAGGAGAAATACTTTGGAATAGTGAAGCCAAGTTCTCTCTGATCTCTATGAAAAGAATTCAGTGCTATTGATTAGTCTAAAGTCGTCTTAATGTAGTGTGATTTTTGGGATATACTGGAAGGTTGTCTTCAGTGCTGAAAGCCTTGCTAATTAAAATACTTACTAGCATTAAATCTTTTAATTGTGTAGTGCCAGCCCTGATTCTGGGAATAGAGACTGAAGGAGATCTTGCCCTTTGTGGGGTGGAAAATGTCTCTTTTGTAATGATGGACTGGAGAAAAATTCCTGTATTCCAAGGATAAATGTATATTTTTAAATTGAGATTCTTTCATGCCTGCTTCTAAAGTTGAAAGTTTGAGGTAGGAGGAATACTTTTTTCTGTTTCTCTTGAGAGCTTCCTTGTGTCGTTATCCAAAAGATGTACTGAAAAACAGCACTGAGGATGTTTTATCTTGCTGGCACTTTCCAGTTCCTAAAACTCAGGGGATTCAGTGAACTGTGAGATTAATTTTCAGAACACTTGGGAAGATGAAAAGGATCTTGTGTGTCAAGTTATTGTCATTGTGTGCATATGCATCTATACACATAGGAATTCAACTTGATGTTTTCCAGGTCTAAGCAACTTGAGGAGGTGGAAACTACTGTTCGAGGAGTAAACAGTAACTATGATGACACAGTCACCAACATTTCTTCTGCCTCACCAAAGGGCCCTGTGAATGGGAGTACAGAGTCCAGAAGCAAGCGGACCATTCGCAGGCCTGCTTACTGGTTGGAAATGAGAGGAATAAAAAACAGTGTTAACAAATCTTCGGAAAAAAAAGGTATTTATCACTGTTGATTCAAGGCAAAACTGTTTTTCTCTCTGGTTCTTTTGTGAGAGATTAGTCTGCTTCTGAAAGATGTGCTCCAGTTCAACCACAAATTAGAACCATGCTAGTGCTGCTCATGTATTAGAAGAAATGAACTTCTGCCACTGCACAAATATGGGTACAATTCTCTGACATTACACAGTTCCTTTTGAGTGATTTGTCTGTTAAAATAATGATTCTGTGGCTGAACTCAGTTTTCTCTGTAGAAGAGATATGCATAAGAGTTATGCCAATCATATCAGAAATATGCTTCTAGAGCTTTAAAAATAGAACCAGCAACGCTAAAGATGTGGCGAAGGGGACTATTCAGGAATACTTGAAGTTAGACACAGCTTTTGTGGTTGGTGGATTATTATTTTTTAGGGATGTTTTTATTTCTTTTAATTTCTCACTTCTGTGTGTTATAATTTTCTGATTTGGAATGGTTTGGGTCCTAGGTTGTTGTAGGAACATTCAGATTTCCTGGCCTAGGAGCTGTTTTCCAAACTTCTTGTGCGGCAGAGAGTCAAAACTTCAATCTTTTTTAATGCAGTTTTTTCTTTTCTCTAAGTCAGAATCTGCATTCCATTCTGTTTTGGGGAGAGGCAAAGCTGTTAGCTTGAAAGAAGCAAGATTGCTGTAGCTCCGCACCCCCAGGTCCAGTCAGTAGCAAGAATCAGTATGTATTCTTGTAGGAACAAACACAGACATACAACATACATAAACAGGAGCCACACAGATCTGTGTTCACACAAACAGCACCGACAGCCTCCATCCTTAAAGACGCAGTCTACTCAGTGCCTGGCCTTTGGATCCCAGTCTCCTCGGTTGCTGGTTCATGGATGTACTGGCCCACAGAGACGTGCCAGTGGCAGATGTAGACCTCCTTATGTACAGGTTCATACTCATAGACCCTGCTTGGTGTCAGACATGACCAGATTTGTATACTGGCCAGTCACCTATTTACAAGCAGGTATTCTTTTCTATTGTCTTACACCTCTATTTTCCCACACTCGATCAACCCCAAATTGGGTAATTCTCTCCCTTTTCCTCCCTTTGATAACACATCTTGTGTAATTCTGAATTGTTCTCCACTCAGATCCCATGTGCTACATAACCCTAAGCAGTAACACCATGCTCTGTTTTCTCACTGCTCCCTGCCTTCCCTCTTCCAAAGGGTGCTTCAGAGAAGAGTTCCCACTGACTCATTCTTGTGGGTCTCCTGGGACAGACTCAGGAGGAAGCTGTCTGTTTCTCCAAGTCCGTAATTAGTGTTGCCTGCCTACTATTGTGCTTCTGTGCTTCTCTGTGTTCATGGAGATAAGACTTTTATAGGCTTGGAAATACTCAGGGCAGGCATGATATTACTTGGGTTTCTCTATGCTCCTTTTTGTGTGAGTGCAGATGAGGTTTTTATGACATAGCCCAGCAGCTTCTGGCTCTCTTCCTGAGGAGGATTATTTTTCCAGGCTGTGCTGTGGCACTGTCTCTTCCATACTTGCTGTATCAGAGGATTGCAGACTGTGGGGTGCCTAACGGTTGCTGAGTTAGAAGGCTGTGTCTAGTTCACTGATGTCCAGGTGCCATACAGGAACTATTCTTTTCTTGGCTAATTATTGAATACCAGGGTAAGATAAGGCAGGAGTAGGCTCAGAGCTGTTATCTAGAGTGAATTTAGAGACTGAAGCATTTCTGTTCTTACTTATCAGGAGAAGTACTATTGAAAGGCAAGAGGAAATCTGAGCAAAGGGAAGGCAAAGATGTTAAAGACTCGCCCAAGAAGAAGCAGAAGATTTCGGGTAATACAAATAACTTGTAATTCCTAACTACAAGCCTGCAGGTACTTCAGACTTCTCTACCCAAATGACATCTTCTGGAGTCTTCAAACTCTATTTCTGATTCTGAATGTTTTGTTCTAGGAAGCTG
Organism: Entomyzon cyanotis; assembly: GCA_024500445.1. Taxonomy (NCBI): domain Eukaryota; kingdom Metazoa; phylum Chordata; class Aves; order Passeriformes; family Meliphagidae; genus Entomyzon; species Entomyzon cyanotis. The sequence continues at coordinate 836,971 of JAKEPQ010000036.1, read as the reverse complement.
TGTCTGCTTTACAGTGGGAGTTAATCTAATCTCAGTCTATTTTAGAAGTCCAGCAAAGGAAGGGAGGAAGGGAATTACAGGAAGTATAGGCTAGTCTGCATCATTTCAGTTTCCCAAAAGATTATAAACTAATAATCATACACATTACTTGTAAACATCTGGAGACTGAGTAGATGATAACAGTAATATGGGTTTGTTAAGAAGAAATCAAACCCAAACACTTTTCTTCTGCCACAGAGACCGAGGGGAGAAATGCTTGACATCACAGATCTTTCCTTCCTTCAAAATGTTTGTCAGTCAGTGGTTAGATGCAAAAGAAAGTGTACAAGTGGTGAAAGTAGGGGCAGGTGACACAGAAGTGTACATTTGCTGTCCAGTCTTGCAAGGATGCGGTTAGGAAAGCCAAAGCCAGCCTGCAGTTGAATCTGGCAAGGGATGTGAACAGCAACAAGAAAGGATTCTATATGAACAACAAAGGGAAGACCTCCCTCATCAGAACTGGGGAGCTGGTGACAAAGTACATGGAAAAGGCTGAGGTACTCAGTGTTTTCTGTGCCTCAATCTTTATCAGTTAAAGGAATTTGTCAGGAATCCCAGGAGCCTGAGACCAGACAGAGGGAAAGTCTGGAACAAGGAAGCCCTACTCACTCAGTGAAAGAGGAAAAGGTTAGAGCACATAAACAAACTGGATTTACCAAATCACTTGCCAGTTGTCCTGGTTAAGTGGGAAGGTCCAAGAGGATTGGAGGTTAGCCTGTGTGACACCAATCTGCAGGAAGGGTCCGAAGAAGGATCCAGGAAACTTCAGACCTGTCGCTCTGGCCTTAGTGCCAGGGAAGGTCATGGAGCAAATTGTCTTGGGTACCATCATGTGGCATCTACAGGACAACCTGGTGATCAGGCCCAGGCAGAGTTTAGGAATGACAGGTCATGCTTGACTAACCTGATGTCCTTCTATGACATGGTGATGCATTTCATAGATGAGGGAAAGGCTGTGGATGTTATTTACCTGGACTTTAGTAAAGCCTTTTGACACCCATTTTCCACATCATTCTTCTGGAGAAACCGGATGCTCATGGCTTGGACAGGTGCACTCTTTCCTGGGTAAGAAAGTGGCTGGATGGCTGGGCTTAGAGAGTCGTGGAGAATGGAGTGACATCCATTTGGGGCCCATCACCAGTCAAGCTCCCCAGGACCCAGTATTGGGCCTGTCCAGTTTAATATCTGTATTGATGATCTAGATGAGATGATAGTGTGCACCTTCAGTAAGTTCACAGATGACACCAAGTGGGGTGGGATGTGGAGAGAGCAGAAAGGCTCTGCAGAGGGATCAGGACAGGCTGGAATGATGGGCCAAGGCCAGTGGTGTGAGGGTCAGTGAGGCCAAGTGCCAGGTCCTGGCCTTGGTTCACCACAACCCCATTAAGCGCTCCAGGCTGGGGCAGAGGAGCTGGAAAAAGTCCTGGGGGTGTTGGTCAACAGTGGCTCAACTGTGCCCAAGTGGGCAAGAGGCCAGTGGCCCCAGGGCTGTGCCAGCAAGGGCAGTGCCTGTCTCCTGTGCTGGGCACTGCTGGGGCACATCCAGTGCTGGGGGCAGCTCTGGGCCCCTCCTGATAAAAGAGACATTGACAGGCTGGAGTGAGTCCAAGGAAGGGAAGAGAGCTGGGGAAGGGGTTGGAGCACCAGAAGCAGCTGGGGGTACTCAGCCTGGAGAAAACGAGGCTCAGAGAGGACCTTCTCACTCTCTACAACTCCATGACAGGATGGTGGAGCCAGGTGGGGGTTGGGCTCTGCATACAGGGAACAAGTGACAGGACAAGGGGAAATGGCCCCAATTTGCACCAGGTTTAGATGTGATGCTGAGAGTAATTTTTGCCCCAGTAGGACTGTGCAGCCCTGGCACAGGCTGTCTAGGGCAATGGTGGAGTCCCCATCCCTGGAGGGACTTGAAAGGCATGTGGATGTGGCACTTGGGGACATGTGTTGGTGGTGCCCTTGGCAGTGTTGGGGTATCGGTTGGACTTGATGGTCTTAGAGGGCTTTTCCAAACTAACCAGTTTATGATTCTAAGTTCTGTGGGGCCTGATGAGTTGCACTCAGTGCTGAGAGCTGGCTGATGTCATTGTGAGGCCACTCTTGATTATCTTTGAAAGGTCATGTAGACTGGCAGAGGTTCCTGGAGGCTGGAAGAGAGAAAATATCACTCTTATCTGTCGCTGTTGAGCGGCTAGCTGAGGAATGACCCAAGTTCTCAGACAAGGAAAGAGAGGAGAAGAGAGCTTTATTGTTTTGAATTCCATATATATAGAGTCTACAGAGGTGCCCCAGATTGGTCAGCCCGAGACCTCCCCCTAGGCCCAATTGGCCAAGCCCGAACTGACTCAATCCGGAGAAATTGTTTGCAAAACATCCAAACTTTATCTTGTTTATGAAATATAGCAAAATGTTCCCACGGGAAGAACCTGTGCTAGCCACACTTATCTTCAAGGACAGAAGGAAGATCTGGGGAACTACAGGCCAGTCAACCTCACCTCAGTGCCTGGGAAGCTGAAGGATGGAATCATCCTGGAAAACATTTTCAAACACATGAAGCACGAGATGGGGATTTGGAGTAGTCAGCGTGGATTCGTGCAGGGCAAATCATGTTTAATCAACCTGATAGCCTTCTACAATGAGGTCACTATCTTCGTTAAGTAGGAATATAGAATGATAGTTCACGGTCTGTCCCTATATTCAATTTTAACTATTGCTTTTGTCGCCAAGGACATAAAAGTATGTAGACAGCACAAAGCTGAAAGTGATGGCAAGTGTATTGGAGAAAAGCTAAAAGTGAAAGTGGTCTTGACAATAAACAATTTAAAAATAGAGAACAGCATAAAATTAAAGATTATATAGTTTGGGAAGAAGTACTATCACCACTGAAAAACAAAGAACACCTTCCCAGGAGTCAATGCTTCAGAAGACGATTCAAGATTTATAACAGATCAAAAGTTGAATAGGGACCAGCAGTGTCATAGTTGTTCTGAAGAAGGCAGATGTTAGACAGAGAGCTTTGAGCAGGATGGTAGGCTTCTTAGACATGTGGAGTAATTCTTGTGCTCTAATGCAGGGTCACACATGGAGTGCTGTTTCCAGGAGTAGGCACTGCAGTTCAGGAAGTGTGTGGGCCAGCTGAAGAGGACAGGGAGATGAGAGCAAACAGCATAACCCATGAGAAAATACTGAAACAATAAGAGGTTTTTTTAGTCTAAAGAGGACAGGAATGAGTAGAGAAATTAGACTCTCCATTTTGGTTGTCATCCTCTGCACAGGTTGTCATCCTCTGTGTGCACAGAGGATGTTTCAGTGTGAAGAGTTCCCATTGCCTGAGCTCTGTGTATGAACAACCATAGAGCTTACAAATATTTGGATTGGACTAATGCCTGCCACTATAAATAGCCATCAATTTTGAAAGGGAGTAGAAAATAAATCTTGAAATCCCTCTAAAAAAAAAAACATTGAACATTTCTGAATAACTTTGAGACAGCAGGCTAAATAACAGCCTTCTAGCAAGAAAGTCTGCTTTATTTTTTTATAAAGCTAGCAGAACTGAGTCTTCTTGCTTGTCTTGTTTGTGTTATAACAGGAAAAAAACAGGCTGGAACAAAACAAAACTCGAGAACAAAAGACCACTGTGTTCAGAAAGAGCCCGAAAGCTATGGCACAGGTAAGAAGAAGAGGCAGTTGCTAAGAATGGTGTATGAAGCAGATAAAAGATATGTGTGATTCTAGGATTTGAGTCTGAGCAACAGCTGTGTTTATGGTGTTTCCATTCAGTAGTTCACTTTACTGTTGACAAGGAAGAGCTGGCTGCTATGCTGGCACTGTGTCAGTTCTGCAGAGCAGGACTGAAGGGACTGCACACTACCTGAGCCACATGCTCTTGCCATTGCATAATGTTATAGTGAAGGGGGAATCACTTTTTGAGCTGAACAAAAGCATATTAAAATAGTTGCATTAAACTCATAAAAGTATTTGTAGTTTTTACTCAGCAGAATATGTTTGCAGGAAAAATTCTGTATCTGCTGCTGCCAGATCACCTTTTCTGGGAACCAGAGACCCAAGTAGTCTGTCCTAGAAAAATAAAATTAGCCTTGATTCAGTGAATGGAATGGCCTGGTATTTGTAGGTCATAGCTCTCATTAAACACCATGATTTTCTGCCAAGTGCAGTTTGAATCACAAACTTTTCCCCCAGCATTCTGGAGAGGAACAGCCTGGGCCTGTTATTACTGGGAAAAGAGGAAAGCCTTTGGATCTTGTTATGGTAAGAATTCAGGCAGATGGCTGCTAAACCACTTTCTTCCCAAAACCCATTTCAGTAACTTCTAACCTCTGTGGATCGTGCCAAACTTTTACTTGGCATTTCACAAAGAGGCCAGAAACTGGAAACCATGCCACACAGGGTGCTTTTCCCTGGCTGTTGAGTAACTTGGCCTGGTGGTCTCTGACTGCTTTTACTATGAAAACCCTTTTGCCAAAAGAAGAGTTTACTCAGCATGCTAAAGTAATTGTGCAACAAAAATTAGCAGAGGAAAAATGTCTACTGGCCAAGTGGAAGAACACTCCTAACAAGAGAATGGTAGATTAAAGAGTGTTTATAAAATGCTCTTCAAAAAGGAGTGATGAGTGCCTTGTGACATTACATTCCTAAAGCCATGAATGAGCTACACCTATTGAAGTATAGCTGGACACAAGTTTGGTAGATGTCGCTGTTGAACTGATAATGGAGCAAAGCAGCATACGAAAAGAACAGTGAGAGAATGCTGAATGCTCTTTATTTAATTAATAACAATATATATATACACGCAAGAAGGCTATTCGGATTGGCTAACAATCATCCACCCCCCGGTATGATTGGCGGAGGCGTTTCAGCACCTGTTCCAAAACCACTCTCAGTAACATGGAATTTTATCTTTATATTTATTAAACTTAGTAGGAGAAGGGAAAGAATCTGTGCTGTCACAGGTAGCATGTGACCTGTTTCTTTCTAGGGTTCATTGTGCACATCGAAGGAAAAAATAAAGATCTTCTGTTAGCACTTGTATTCTAAACATTGTGCTTTGACAGGTAGTATGGAAGAGCAATGGTCTTTAGAGATTCAGGACAAAGGCCGAGTTACCTGTCCAACATGCCGGGCAGTGGTGAGAAAGACTGTAGAAGGACTGAAGAAACATATGGTAAATTGCAGGAAGGTAAGAATACAAGAGATGAGCAATGGTTTCTTTAATCCTCTTCAGTTTACCAATAGGAATGCCTGCACGCTGTTTTGTGTTGTATTTAAAACCAGTTTCATCTCATCATCATGTCCATAAGCCAGAGCCCTTTATACATGTGTAAGAGTAGTGCTTGGTGCTTCTTGCTTAGCATTTTGCTGAAGGTTTGGGATCGTGAACAAAGGTGTAGTTATTTCATTGTTCCGCTACATTTTAGATCCCATAAAATCTGTTCTTACAAGACAGTTACCAGGTCAAAATAAATTGTTCTGCTCTCCTGCTCCTTTCTTTCCCCCAAAGAGTTTTCGACTGCTTTCGTTAATTTACAGTTACATGCACCATGTCCTTGTTTATTTCTAGGAAATGTTCACGTGTCATCACTGTGGGAAGCAGCTGAAGTCTTTAGCAGGGATGAAATATCATGTCATGGCAGACCATAACAATCAGGTAACCCAACTGCTGTGCATCTAAAACTCCTACAGGCAGAGCAAGCTTTGGTCCTTCCCTGGTACACACAGAAACAGAACATGGAGTGGTTTTTTCAAGTGTTGTAGCTGTCCAAATCTAATCTATTATTTTTCCAGCAAGATCTGAAAAACAGTAGAATGTTACCAGAGATGGTAGGCATGCAGCATCATATAAAGAGGGGATGAATTTCTGTTTAGGCTGGTAATAAGTTACACATAAAAGGCATTCTCAATCAGAAGGAAAAAGGTTGCTCATTAGGCTGCAATTTTCAGTCCTTTGCTAGAAAGCAGTTTTTCTACATCCAGAGCAGACTGGATTTGAAGTAAAAAAGCAGAAGCAACAATTAGTTCTTGTCTCTCTTTACTGTAAAAATACTAATGCTAAAATCTGCTTTTCCTCTTTGCTCTTACTTTAAAGAAGGCAGTGTCTCCTGTTGTAGTTGTGAAGAATTAGAACTTTTGAAAAGGTCATTTGGAATTTTGGGTAAGGTTCAGATAATTCACTGTAATTTTTGCACGGTTCCCAGAACTGCAGTTTCTGAACCTACAGAAATACAAAAACCTACTAATACCTAACTGTATTAGTAAATTATGCAGGTCAAGGATCATATTCTGGCCCTGAGGATTAGGTCTGTCACTCAGTTCTAATTTATTCAGTCTAGGTGTAATATTAGGTAATGTAGGAAATAATATACAATAACCATTAGAGAGAGAATAAAGAACTTGAGCTGTAGTTTAGCACAGATGAATAACTGCTACAAGCAGTTTCACTTCACTTTAGTCAGGCTAAGTGAAAAGGGTAGGACCAGTAAATGTTAAAGATGCATCATTTTCTATCAGTTTACTCCTTTTAAAGATAATTCCTCTTTGGTTTAAGCCCAGCTAGCAGCCAAGCCCCATGCAACCACTTATTCTCTCCATTGCCCGCAGGATGGGGGAGAGAATCAAAGAGTAGAAGTGAGAAAACTCGTGGGTTGAGATAAAGACAGTTTAATAGGTAAAGCAAAACCATGCACACAAGCAAAGCAAAACAAGGAATTAATTTACTGCTTTCCATGGGCAGGCAGGTGTTCAGCCACCTCCAGGACCACAGGGCTTCATCATGCGTAGCTTGGGTGCATAGTGGCTTGGGACGACAAATGCCATCACTTCGAACGTCTGTCCCCTTCCTCCTTTTTTTCCGCAACTTTATATGCTGAGCATGATACCGTATGGTCTGGAATATCCTCTTGTGATCAATTGGGGTCGGCTGTCTCAGATGTGTCCCCTCCTGCTTGTGCACCCCCTGGCCCCTCACTGGCAGGGCAGTACAAGAAAAACCCTTAGCGCTATGCAAGAGCAACAGCAAAACCATCTCTACACTATCAACCCAGTTCTCAGCACAGATCCAAAACACAGTCTCCCATACCAATTATCACCCTATCCAAAACCAAAGCAAGGATACGGAAAGTGGTCATTATAGTAAATACATGTCTGTAAAATCATACGTTGCAGAGATTCAATTATTTCAGAAGCTTTCCTGCAACAGTGTTGAGTAGTGAATTCCCTATGAGAAGAACTATAAATGCTGAGCCTCTTCTGTTTTTCATTCATCTTACTGCTGTGCTTTAGCCAGTTGTGAAGGAGGGAGAAGAATTGGATGAGCAGCTTGAGCGAGACCGCCTACGGAAGGTTTTGAAGCGTATGGGAAAACTAAAGTGTACAAGGGAGGTAAGCTGCATTTTGCAAAGTGTGAACTAAACAGCGGTGGATGCATAAACATAAGACATGAGAGTACCATTGAGTATGCTCTGGTACTGGCCAGAGCAAGATTAGTTTCAAGATCCCAGCTGTGCTAGGACACAGTAGCATAGAATCATGACAAAGTAGCATAGAATCATGGAATAGTTTGGGTTAAAAGAGAGCTTTAACGGTCATTTCAATGCCAATTCTTTGATGCAATTTTGTCTGTGTGAACAGACTTAAGTCTTCTACCTGCTTGTCTCTGCTCTGTCAGGAAAGGTGATAGTCTTTGGGCAGTTAACTGTGGATCCTGTTCACACTGGTTGCGTGATCACTTGAAGAGTGGTTTTCTTCCATGTATTTTTATTCTGTGTTGACAGGGCTGCACAGGCAGCTTCACCAGCATAATGGGATACCTATATCATGTTAAAAAATGTGGGAAGGCTGCTTCTGAGCTGGAGAAAATGGCTATGAAGTGCCATCACTGTGGAAAAGCATACAGATCAAAGGCAGGACTTGTCTACCACCTCCGATCTAAGCACGGGCCGGTGAGTGCACCCTGTAGTGATTATCAGGAGACTGCAGTGGGACTTCAGCCACTCAGACTTGGGACACGTGTAGGCTTTTGTCTGCTACTTTGGTGGGTAATTACCAATCACAGATCTTTCCATTTTCCCATCTGTGGATTATTTTGTCCTTGCTAGTTTCCTTCTAGCAGCAGCTGTTGCTTGTCTGTGACTAGAATGAAGTTTTTAATAGTAAATCAGCATGGCAGCAGTAAATGACCTGACTTTTGCTCCATGGAAGAGTGATGCTAACATAACTTGTGATCTGCTTTCCTTTGTTCTTAAAAGACTCACCATTGAAACAAAACAGGCAGTGCTGTGCTTGTTGTCCATGAGGGTTTTACAGCAAATGATGGAATGCCTTTCAAGACCAGCAACTGCATGAAGCTCTCTGCTTCAGCCTCACTGCTGTGACCCCTGTGAGCACATCTGGGGGTCTGTCTGACTAGTGGGATGCACTTCTGTCCTATGTCTGTGACAGTGAACCATAGCTACTGCAGCATTTTTATGAGGGATTGGCAAAATATTTATTTGCAGTATTTAGTGTAACTGAAATAGGAACTAGTGAAAGAGGCTCACAGTTTTGGACCTTCATTGCAGGTCACTTTCCTCCATGAGGAGAGAAGAGCAGAGAACCTGAAAGAAATTAAACGGGAGCAAAACAGCACAGGCAGAGTTCAGAGGAGATCTGCAAAGGTGGCAATCTACTATCTCCATGAGCTGGCTGGAGAAGAGCTAGCCAAAGAGTGGCCCAAAAGAAAAGTTCTGCAGGACTTGATTCCAGATGACCGTAAGGTACAAGGCCTTAAAAATGATTTATAGGGTTCAAGTTTTTACCTCCACATCTGATGAATCTTGTACTGGCTCCTACCCCATGTTTATGGCACATGGAAAGTAATATGTTGTGTGAGAGATTGGGTTCTGCTCTCTCTTGTCATAGTTTACATTATTTCTGCAGCAGCAATTGCTGTGGTATAAGTGTTTTGTTCAGGAAAGCTGTAATGACTGTAAAGTCCTATTGCTGGAATTCTCAATGGGCACAAGGAACACAAGCGGTTATGGGCCTGATGTTGCTCACAAGGGATAGGCTTAAGATCACTCCTGCCATGCTGTAAGGCCCCAGCAATCCTTCCAGTCTCTCATACATGCTGTGGTATTTCACAGTGTTTTAGACTTCAGAGTGTCCAGGAGCATCTCTTAGGCTGTGAGTGAAACCCAAGGGAAAACGATGCTTTATGATTTCAGCGGGGTAAGTACATTTAAAGGAATTGTAGTCAAGGCAATGGGAAGTTTCAGATTCTGGTATCGTGGGGGTTTTCCAGATTCAGTTATGTTTCTAGAGTCAGTGAGACAGGAAAACACTGATTATTGGGAGTTTGCCTGTTAGAGTAGGAGAAAAGATAGCACTTCTATCTCAGCCTGGGAGAGGAAGAGACTTACTTGGCATTCTGTGTAGCCAGCATTACTTCCAACTCTCGATTCCATCTTTGTCTAAGCTGAAATACACTCGTCCTGGATTGCCCACATTTAGTCAAGATGTGCTGTGCAAATGGAAGACTGAGATAAAGATGTACCGAAGAGTCCACTGCCCAAATCAGGTAATCCTTAAGTGTTTCTGAAGCCTCAAAGGGGACAGATTTCAGGTCTGTATGAGCCAACAGCTTCCCACAACCTTGAAACTGCAGTTTGTCTCTCTGTGGGAGACAAATCCTGCTACATCTCAATATGGTTGTTTAGTGTAATCAAGACCGTGTTTAGCCTTGAGGATGTCTGGGGATGCTCCTTTTGTCCTTTGCATCAAAATGCCCTAGGGATAATCCTTTTGGGAATGTGTTTGAACACTTCAGAGACAGTAACTTGGTGTCAGGCTAGTACAGTTCTCTCATCCAGGTGGGAGTTGGTCCATTTGGAAGTTTGAGCAGTGGAAAAATGACAGGCCCCTGCCTTTCTAGCTAAGTCTAATCATGGAAGGGAGGAGTAGAGGTGGAAATACAAGAGTAGAGAGACTTTGGCACAACACTTATTTTTCCTTCGTTCTGCTAGACCAGCTCTGAGCCCTGTTTAACCTGGCCTTGAGCATTTCCAGGGATTTCACAGCTTCTCTGTGCCAGAGCCTCACCACTCTGACAGGGAAGAATTCCTTCCCATTATACCATCTAACCCTGCCCTCTGGCATGGGAAGCCATTCCCCCTTGTCTTGTCATTCCAGGCCCTTGTCCGAAGTCCCTCTCCAGCTCTCTTGGACTCCTTTAGGCACTGGAAGGCTTCATTTCTTACAGTACCATACAGAAAGTCATCCAATGGGAACAAATGGCCCCACTGGTTGAGGTGATGGTGGATGTGTCCATGTGATGCATGCTGTCAGAGAGCCAAGGGTCAGTGGCAGCTGCCCTCTGGGTTTGGTGTAAAGACTATGCCTTCCCCTGCCCTACCCCACCCAGCTCTCTCTCCCCAGTATTCAGGCTAGCATCGTTTTCAAATATCAGAATTGCAGCACCATGTTGTATGTGGAGCTGCCTCCAGAGAGCAGCTGTCTTGTCACCAACCACTAACCCAGCAGCATGTCTTGCTCCAGCCTCCTGTTCTGGGGCCCAGGCTGAGCACTATGTGGTACCCTGAGACTGATGCCTGAAGCTCTCCATGGGACAGGCCTGTAAAGCTGCCCTTTAACTGAGACCAGGGATGTTGGATGCTGTACTCCTGCTCTGTGCCATTAGAGACATGAGCGGTGCAGGAGGGAGAAGTGTCTTGTACCTGCCCCTGTGCTCTGTTTAAAATTTGTCTCTGTTGCACTTCAAGCAAAAAGCAAACTATGAGTTTAGTCAGGCTGTTGATAGAGCATGAGTGTAACTGTAGCAGTAGTCTCTTTATTATGTCCAAGTGTGCTCAGAAACTGAAATATAAATACTAAGTTTAATGAAAACTCTTCTAATGGTCTTTATACGACAAGCTTTCTGGCTTTGTAGGATTGGTATCTGCCTCCATCTGCCTGTCTTTGGCACTTTTGGAATTGTCCTCCAGACATAGTAAGACTTTCTTGTCCAGGAAGAAGTGATTTCTCACTAGCATGTTGTTGACATGCTCTTTTTTTTACTGTTTCAGGGTTGTGAATCTGTGTACGGCAGTGTCTCAGGACTCAAATCTCACCTTGGCACATGTACCTTGGTTGGTAGCCTTCTTCTAAAAGCCCCACTGTCCCCGTCCCTCTGATATCCCTTTGTTCAAGCTCTTGTCCTGCCATCTGCTAATCTGAAATTCTCACAATTTCATGGATTCATAGAATGGTTTGGGTTGGAGGGGACCTTAAAGATCATCTCATTCCAACCCCCAATTTAGGTGCTCCCCTATGTGCTAATGAGGTTGCCATTGCAAACAATACTTGAGACCAGGAGGAAGCACCTTAATGGCATTCCTTTTAATGACACGTCAGTCCTACCTGTAGATTCACAGCTACAAGAGAAGTTTTTCCAGGTGCAGTTCTGGAGACCTTATGACATCTCAGAGAGCAGTCCTATGCTTTATGGGCACAACTGCTCACTCATGTCAGTGCTCCTGTAGCTAAAGCTTTGGTTTGGATGAGAGTTTCTAGTTTTTACTGCTGGGTTCTATCTGAGCAAGATTCAAATGAAATATATAGGTGTATCGGCCTCCTGGTCCAGCAACTCTTGATGGGGTTTTTTCTGTTTGTTTGTTTTGATGCCAGGGAGACTTTGTGGCTGGTAAATACAAGTGTCTCCTGTGTGAGAAGGAGTTCATTTCAGAAAGTGGGGTCAAGTATCACATCAACTCTGTGCACGCTGAGGTAAGGCAGGCGGAGTGGAACCTCAAACCCCAGGCTGTTGGGGGTGGGGAGAGTGTCTTGAGAAGAAAATGCTGGATGTGTGCCCTGCTTTACTTTTTCCTTGCTCACTTTGGGAACAGGTTCCTTAAACTTAGCTGGTCTTAACACGTTGGTCAGGGGAACAAGTGTTGCATCATGTCACTTGCCTTGTCCCAAGCTGCTATTACTTTGTTCAGCTCTGCAGCATTTCCTGTGCCTTTAACTAGGCAATTGTTAAATCAAATCTGAATCCTCTGAGACAGAGTGACACCTGAGAAGACACATCAAAAACCAGAGCATTTTTAAGCACTTGCCTTTCCAGATCTCACATTTCAGGGAAACCTTATCCCACAAAGCGGCTTTCTTGTAAGCCCTGATAGAATTTATTTGGTATGTCCACCACCATCAGTACCAACCTGTTGTCTTCTAAACCTGCAGGACTGGTTTGATGTGAATACAACGACCACCAAAAGCTTTGAGAAGCTAATGAAAATTCGCCAAAAGGAAGAGCAGAGGAAGCAACGGAAGAAACGTCCTTTGACCAGAGGCAAAAAGAAGAGAACTGGCACCCTGGCTGCCAAGAAGCTCCCTGCTTCTGGAGTTGAAAAAATGAGGAGAAGTAAGAGAGGTTGTCCACAGCGAGTGGACAATGAGAGTGCGAGCAGTGAGGAAGGGGCACCCCAAGTTGCACAGAGAGCTGAATTTCCAAAAACCAGCCACAAGCGAGGCCGAAGTAAATCCCTAGAAGATGAGAAGGAGTAATTCTAAAGTTTTTCAGTTACTAGCCCCACTTCTGTCAGGCTCATAACCCACAGCACTAATATAAGCAACTAAATGTCTTTGGGAGTGTGACTCAATTCTGCTGGTGACTTCGATATTGAAACTTTTGCCTCTGGTCAGTTGTGAGGGATACAAACCAAAGCTGTGGTGCAGAGGCAGCTTCTCCTGGTGTAGTTCCTTTGGACAGTGGCACTAGCAGTGTACCCAGTGTGATTCCTGCTCTGGTTGCAGTCTCAGTTTGGTCATACTAGTTGCTTGTTTAGTGGTTTCCAGTACAGGTGTCTTTTGTCATCTTCCTCTGATGGGTGAGATCAGGGTCCTTTTTTACCATTCTTCCCAGAAGGGACTGACTAGCACAATGTTCAGGTCTCTTCAAGGGGGAAATCCTTTCTTGCACAGAATGCACACAAACTAAACATGAAAATAATGCTGTGCAGAATGCAAAGACGCTGGCTTGCCCTGTCACTCTCCTGTCTGTTGTCAGTAAGGCTGCCACAAAAGAGTTTGCTGTGTTTGCTGTGGCCTGATGCACAAGGCTCTATTTCATACACTGGTGTTCAGGCTCAGCACCAGACAGCAGTACATCAGCTTGGAAGGGATGGAACATCGTTATTACTCTTGTCAGGAACCCACTGTTCCACTGGCATCTGTCTCCTGTAATGCTGGACATTAAAAATATGTAGAGAGACCTCCAGTGCAGTGAGGAGTAAATGCTCTCAAGCCCTTTGGAGATTCACTGGCCTTTCAGAGCCCACAGTAACTAATGTACTGAGATGGGCCCTCTGAAGCCCACTTGTTTCATACTGTCCTGGGAAACATACTGCAAGACAGTGCATACCTACATGAGCAGCCTGCTAGTGCTGGGACCAGGTTCCATGAAGCTGCCTTGCCATCGTGTAGTTCTTTGTCATGCCAGCACTCCCACCATGTCCTTTTCCCATGCTCTGCAGATGCCACCTTTATTGTCTTACATCACCTGTTTCTTTTCAGTATCACCTCTCTGTGCAAATGAGGTATATTAACAGTGGCTTCCGTGTGTAGAAAAAGCTAAAAGAAGAGGGCTCATTATTTTAGGTCATGTGTTGGCATTATCTATGGATCAATATAAATAATGTCTTCCTGTGCTCCATAAGTCATAGAATGTTAACAGATTGGAATGGACCTTAAAGATCATTTAGTCTCACCCTCCGCTGCCACAAGCAGGGACACCTCCCACTAGACCAGGTTGCTCAAGACTTAATCGAATCTGGCTTTGAACACTGCCAGCATTGGGCATCCACAACCTCCCTGGGCAACCTGTTCCAGTGTCTCAATGCAGCAAATGTCATAGAAGCTAGCAGGAAGCAGCAGCACAGTCAGTCCTGTTTTTTTAAAGAATGGGTTCCCCAGAATCTCTGTTACCAGAAGACCCATGTACCAGGAAATTGCAAAATTTATACTGTTTGACAGAGGTGCTGGTGCTGAAATTTGCAGGGAAGCCATTGCAGCGTCTGGGGAACAGGCAGGTTTGTACATGTGTGTTAGTACCAGCATGATCACATTGTCCCTCACGGGGGGGGGAGTTCTGTAGAGCCAGGGAAGTCTCTAGAACTGCCTCTGGAGGCAGTTGCTACTGCATTTGCAAATGCTGCACTGAAAGCAGATGTGTGGACTGTGCAGGGTGTGTAAAGTCTGCAGTGAGATGGGCAAGATCAAAAGACAACAAAATAAAATGTCACCAGTGCGAGAATGTGGTTTCTTGTTTGTTTGGCATGTGGTGTTCTTGGTACTATCCCTCCTTGCACAACAAACCCCAGCCTACCCAGGGGGTTGTCCTACGTGGTCTGGTGCTGTTCAGTTGTCTTTGCAGTTTCTCCTCAGAACTCCACACAGCTGTACTTGGAGCAAACGTTTACTACCTTCCCACTTAGTCCAATAAACCCAGGAATTAAAGAAGGTTTTTCATGGGGGTTTTCAGTCTAGAGTCCTGTTTTTAGTCATTTATGGGTTACTAATTAGACCTGTTCTTTAGACATGGGTACTTCATGACCCTTCAGTTTTTTTACGTCAGTAACATACTCCCCCACATAACATGGCATGTGGGAAAAAATCATTCTCCAATAATCTATCCCTGTCCATCAGCATTACAGCAGATTGTTTGCTGGATTGGCTCAAGCTGGTATGAGGTGGTTGCATTGCTGACAGTCCGCTGCTTGTGAGGAGACATCTGTCCTGGAGCACCTGCATCCTGCTGTAGCGGGGCTAAGGCAGCCGTGCTCCACTGCTCTGAGGGCAAGGGATTTAGGTGAGGGGCCGAATCCCCTCCCTCACCTGCTGTCTGCACTGCTGGACATGCACTGGTGGTTTCTGGGCTGCCAGTGCACATGGCTGGGTTATGTCAAATTTTGTTATCCCTAGGTCCTTGTCCACCAGGCTGCTCTCTGTTGATGGATTCCCCAGGTTCTTCTGGATGAATTCCCTCCCCTCCAGCAAAGCAATTGCACCAAGCAGCTTGGATGAAGACTTTACATAGTGTGAGCAACAGACCCTGGAGGAATGCTGTCCACTGCTTCAGCAAACTGGGCCTTGCTGTTATCAACTCTACTTCAGCAAGTACATATTTAGAAAGACCATGAAGGAATCAGAAGTGATAAAAGAGACCAGATAGTCACTCAATACTTGTTGCATTGATTTATTGTACTAAAAATGCTATGTATTATCATTGGAACTTGTTTTCATTTCAGCCTCTGTATCCCGTTACTGCTCAGTCCTGGTAACTGAAATAACTTTATGGTATCAGAAATTTCTGCCTGCATATTTGTAGTCATATTTAACTCCGTACATAATTTGCTGTGTGAGCTAAAGAGGCTTGCCTAGCCTCAGTCAAAACAGGTTTTTCTTTTTTCTTTTTTTCTGTTGTGCATTGTTCTTTGCTGACATGCTATGTATTGATTGGTGTATTTTTCTCTTTTTAAGTCCAGAGACATTAACCAGGAGCCAGCTGCAGTATTCTGTAACAGCCTGGTTTATGTAGGATACAATGACAACCTTACTCTGCTCTCACCTACCTCTTTTGGTCTCCAACTCCCTCACTGGCAGAGAACACAGAATAAACTAGGTTGGAAAATACTGTTGAGATCATCGGGTCCAACTTCTGACTTACCACCTCCTCATCAAATAATCCACTGAGTGCCACATCCAGTCTTTTTTTAAACACGTCCAGGGATGGTGACTCCACCACCTCCCTGAGCAGATGATTCCAGTGCCCAGTCACTCTTTCAGTGAAGAATTTTTTCCTGATGTCTAACTTAAACTTCCCCTGGCGCAGCTTAAGACTGTGTCTTCTCATTCTATCAGTGGTTGCCTGGGAGAAGAGACCAACCCCCACCTGGCCACAACCACCTTTCAGGTGGTTGTAGAGAGTGATAAGGATACCCCTGAGCCTCCTTTTTTCCAGACTAAACAACCCCAGCTGCCTCAGCCGTTCCTCACAGGGCTTGCGTTCCAGGCCCCTCACTAGCCTTGTTGCCCTCCTCTGGACATGTTCAAGCATCTCAACGTCCAGCTTAAAATGAGAGGCCTACAATATTTATATTCAGTTTTACCCTCTTACGCACATTTTTCAGTTCTTCTAAAAATGCTTCTGAGGACCTATTTCTTTTGTTTCTAGTAACTCAATGGCTTAAGTCCAGACAGCATATGTGAACTCATTCTGAAATACCGTGATGTACTTCACAGAACTACTCTTGCAGAGACCTTAATAACTATGTTTTGTACAGTAACTTTTCCAGAAAGCTTGGTTATGTAATCAATTTTTCATTGCTTTAATTTGTCACCAGCTTTTTTAATCTGCAGATTTTCTTTGCAATTGTTATATAATTTTATTAGCATTCTTGATAAAGATGTCAAATAGCTGCAGACTCTGGGATTCTCTAGGACAAATCCTTATTTACAATTATGTAATAACAAGCATTTAATGTATTCCACCGATGCTTGTGTAACATGTGGAGCCAAGAACAAGGCCTTAGAGAAATTTATTATGTCAACAGCTACTTTTACCAACATGGACTTCTAATTAATTAAAGAATGTTTACAGAAAGCTGTTCTCTGTGAAACCACATTGGATGGTTCTTATGATGTCCTTTAATGTCAGTGGTTGGTGTGTTTGGGAGATTTCAGACCAAGCTGTACTTACAGTCATCACACAGCTTGTCATTTTTAAAGTACTGGCATACTTGAGTTTTGCTTTGGGGGCCTGGAGGGTTTTTTTTTTTGGAGGAGAGAGAATATATTTTGGTTTGTGAGTTGTTCAGTTGTTTTGTTTTTTCTTAATCCTCAGGGATTTCCCCATAGTTCCAAGTCATTGTTAAAAGTCATTAATAATTCAGTAAGTTTTTGGAATCACCATCTTTCCCTGCAAGTTATGCAATGCTATAGTTTTAGAGAGGTTTAAGCTCTTTTATAATGCCAAAATGTTGAAAAATATTGAGCTTTTTGTTGAGAGGAAGCTGTGACATGGGATGCACTTTACACAGAGAGATCCACTGCAGTTTGTCATTCCTGCTGCATGGAACAGTCTGATGCCGAGCATGGCATGTGAGAATGAAATCACTGCAGTCATACACTTAGCTCTATCACTGTATGAAGATGGGGTACATCCCATTAGTTTGTCATATCTCTATTGGTAAGGACACCACACCTGTGCCAGGCAAGCTCTTCCACTTCTGTGCTTTCCTTGGAGTGACATTACCCATAAATCACGTTTCCCTGTGCAGCTGCAGGTGTTTGGGAGCAGAGCCATGGCCTGGGACCAGCTCCCAGAGAAGTCTGGTCCTTGGTGCTTGCTTGCTGACCTTCACAGTGAGTGGAGGGCTAATGTCATCCTGGGATACTGTGTGACTCTGATGCTGGTAATGAAACCAGCACTAAGCATAACATTATTTCTTGAAGTGTTACTTGACTCTGAAAGCCAGATGCCTTCAAAATTAAGTAGGTTAATGTCATCATTAAAATACAGTGGAATGAGAGTGAGATTGGGGAGGGTGGTGGTTATATTGGATAGCTCTGCTGAGACATTAATTAGTGCAGTGTTTCCTTTTATGCATGCTGTATCAGGTCCAAAACCCCATCTGAATTCACTCAAAGGTCTTCCAAATCAGAGGCTTTTGTTTTCAAAAAAGTGCAGTTGCATTTCAGAAGCAAGCCTCTGCCTTTCTTTGGAAGCAGGTAATAAAAGCCAGGTAGTTATTCAAACATAGGTTGCATTGAACCACAGAATGACCATAACCAGATACATGGTCCCAGTGGCTGCTTGGGGAGACAGAGCCAAATTAAAGGTTAGGAAAATCACAGCCAGTGCTGTCTTCTTTTTTTTTCCAGCTCTTCCTCATGGCCAGGGAGGCTTTTGGCCCTCTGCACCACTGCAGTGTGGGCTGGTCCCTCACCTGCTCTTGGCTGGCCTTGCTCTCTCTGGGCCACAGCCCAGGCAGTGCTACAGGCAGTCAGTGCTGCACCAGGCCAGGATGGGTGGTACCTATGTCACCATTTTTGAGGATGGCTCCTTCACCTCACAGGAACCAGAGATCAGCCCATGCAGCAATAAGGGTGATAGGAAGGAGGGCTAATATGCAAAGGAAGGATGTGAATGGGAGACAGACTTCATCTGATTTAAGTACTTGGTAAAGAGGTAAATCTTAAAAGAAGACTTTTCTACACATGGAATCATAGAATGCTTTGGGTTGGAAAGGAACTTCAAATGCCAACTAGTTCAAGGCCCTGCCATAAGCAGAATTCTTTCCTGCTAGATCAGGTTGCTCAGAACCCCATCCAACCTGATCTTGAATGCTTCCAAAGATGGGACATTCACCATCTCTCTGGGCAGCCTGTATGTGTGTCTAACTACATTCATTGTGAAAAACTTCTTCCTTACATCTAATCTAAATTGACTCTCCTTCAGTTTAAACCCTTGCTCCTTGTCCTATTGCAACAGGCCTACTAAATAGTCCATCCCCATCATTCTTGTAGGCTTCTGTCAGAGACTGAAATAGTTCATGCGTCAAACATTGATATAAAGTTTTGCTCATTATAACAAAAAGTGTATAAAGAAGCTACAACCAAAGAAGCCTCCCTGAAGATTCCTGACTGGGACTTTGGATTGAAAGTCAAACTGCTGAGATTAGATAAAGGGAAACTTTTTGTTCAGTCATCCCAGGCTGAGGGAAAGGTATGCATCCACAAAAGGCCAAACCCACCAGCTGCACTGAAAATCATCTCTGGCTGAGTTGGGGGGGGGGGGGGGGGGGGAAGCCAGGTTTACACACACTTCCCCCCCCCAATGAGGGGTGGGGAGGAAGAGGTTTTGGGTGCATGACATAACCTCTGGTCAGAGGCAATAAACGCCCATCTTCCTTTACACAAACTGGCCCAGCTGTGGAACCTCCCCCAGCCCCACAAGCTACATCCACAGGACTTGTAAGTGAGAGACAGCTGAGGGGGAGACATAATCCATCAAAGACACCCCAGAGTGCTAGGCCTTGCACCACAGGACTGCACGTGATGCAACAGATCCTGCTGCTAGAGACTGCCTCCTCCCCCAGGGGGACATGCCTGGACATTGCCACCTGGCCTGAGTGTATATTAACCCATGGGATTCTGTGCTTTTCGGGGGGACCTTCACCACCAGGAAACCAGCTGGAGAGGATCATCAAGATGCCAGTGGGACCCACAGACTGGTGGTATTCTTTTTATTCTGTCTCTGTCATTCTCTGTGTCTGTCACTCTCTGTCCCCCCAACTCTTCCTACTTCTCCCTTTCTGTCTTTTCTTCTCTCTCTCTCTCTCTCATATTTACTATCAAAACCCATCCTATCAACTGGCATATGGTCTCATTTGCACCTTAATTTGGGCAGAGGTATTTCTAAGAACCTTAATAATCAGATCATAACAGCTTGCTTTAGGCACTGGAGGGGCTCTAAGGTCTCCCCAGATCCTTCTCTTCACCAGACTGAACACCCCCATCTCTCCCAGCCTGTCTCCAGAGCAGAGGGGCTCTAGCCCTCAGAGCATCTTCATGGCCTCCTCTGGCCTCACCCCAGCAGCTCCATGTACTTCCTGTGTTGAGAACCTCAGAGCTGAGTATCTTCAATGAGACTTTGCTGCAGCTGCAGTTGAAATTCCCAAAAAATTTTTACAAGGCCCTGGACCTCTTTAAAGAGCGAGACTGCTGTGCATTGAAAAGGATGGTTGTCTTGTTGAGGGCTAGAGGAAGCTTTTCGAGGAGACATTTGGCATTTTCAGGGGAGTAAGGCCACTGGGGGAATCCTGCAGGGATCCACATTAACACTGGACTGTTCAAAATGTTTCCCGCATGATATAGGAAGTAAATGAGCAGAGGGACTAAGGTCAGGTTTGAGGATTACACAGCAGTAAAAATTAAAAAGGCACCACACAGAAGTGCTGAAGCATCTTAGAATACTTAGTGGTTGGGAGATGAAACAGCAGATGAAATTCAGTATTATAAAATGAAAGGGCCCCCAATAACATCTATATATTGCCCTTGCATCCCTTCAAATATGGTTTAAATTGGTGTTTAAAACAGGGATATCATGAAAGCCTACAGGATTACTTCGTAACTTCTTGCTGCTGAACTCTTTCCTCTTTAAAACATCTTGCCATGCTACATCAAAACCATCTTCCAGGATAGACTCCAACCACCCTGGCCCTGCCCCCTGCCTCAGAACTGCTGCTGTGCAGAGTACAGGCAAAGCAGGGAGGACACTTCCAGCCTACAGGCACTGTCTCCAGGTGCTGCATCAGAGCCCACCTGTTTGCTGTAGGGACAGTTTGTAACGATGATGATGATGATTGATGATGATGATGATGATGATGATGATAAGCAGCACAGGCTCCCATTTGGGAGGTGCAAAGAGAAATCGTTTATTGCAAAAAACAGGCCATTTTATGCTGTAAGCCTTTTATCAGTTTACATTCTTGTGAAGCAAAACAAACATGCATCGGCTGCCTGCCACTGCAGGTGTCGATGTCCATGCGGCCCTTCACACCCACTCATCTCTTAGATCATGTGGTGTCAATGCATATCCCCAACTAATCACCATAAAACCCATGAGGTGAACACGTGCTGATATTATAACTTTTTTTCTGGTTATATAACTTGTTTTTTACCTCCATGTTAGCTGAACATTTCCCAGAGTGCTTCTCTGGCTAGCAGAAGTGACAGAAATGAACAGAAGTGAACAAGGATTAAACAAGGGTGACAAGGCCCTTAATCTGTAAGGTTTTTCTTTTCTGCAACAACAGTTCACATCCCTGACACAAGTGGCTGGCTCAAAGGTCTGAGGCCAATCTGCACAGCTCCCTCCAGATGGAGTGGCTGGGTCTCTGCCACAAAAGAAGTCTGGTCTGGTGTCCCTGGCCACCTCTCATCACCAGCCACTTTGATGCAAGGGCTACAGCAGAGCAGTCCCTGAGCAGGAGAGGGAGGTTCCATGGCACCACACCACAGCCACGGCCAGGCCAGGCAAACATGCGGTTCTCCGTCACATGGGCTGCCCAGTCAGTGCCTTGTATCGCTGTCTCATGTCCCTGACAGTTCCCTGTTGTATGCCATGGAGAGATACAGGCTTCCCACAGGATTCCCCTCCATCCCATGTTACCTTGGCTCTGCACCTGGCACAACTGTGCAGGTGGGCTCAGCACTGCACTGAGCAGAGCCGGGCTAGATGGCAAGCACATACTCTCCCCTTTCTCCAGGAACTTCAGCACTGCTCACAGATTATGGTAACAGTCACACAGTCAGCACAAGCAAACACAAGGAACAGATCCCACTGCCAGCAATGCAGATGGCAAATTACTTTGGCCCTGTCAGAAGCAATGCCAGGGACAGGGTGTCAGGAGAATGGCAGTAAGACAGCCCTTGAGGTGGAGGAGTGGCTGGAAACTAAATCAACATCCTCCAGTCTTGCACTGAGAGGGCAATCAGCCCTGGCCTCCATGTGGGCCAGGTCAACATGGGATGAAGTTCTACCCCAAACATGGAACAGGCCACTCCAGTCTCTGCAGCAGCCATGTATACGCTTGACAGCTGTCAGGCATCTAAAGAGAAGCTGTCAGCACATCCCCCTCAGTTTCATAGTTTCTAGGCTAAACAACCCAGGCTAATTTAGGCTTTGCCCAAATAAGCTGCTTTGCCCAAAACTCTCTCTTAAGGGAGGTTTGGTTTGCATGGTAAGGTTTTGGTAGTAGGAGGGTTACAGGGATGGCTTCTGTGAGAAGCTTCTAGAGGCGTCCCCCACGTCCAGCAGAGCCAAAGCCACCTGACCCCAAGACAGACCTGCCATTGGACAAGGCAGAGCCCATCAGCAATGGTGGCAGTGCCTCTGGGATTTAGGAAAGGAAAAAATTGTGCACAGCAGCAGCCAGAGAGAGGAGTTATCGTATCTGACAGCAATAGCCCTGCAGCCCCACAGGCCAGTGCAGAAGGAATGTGAGGAGGTGCTCCAAGTGTTGGAGCAGGGATTCTCTTGCAGCCTGTGAAGTCCAGGGGTAGCAGGGACTCACCTGCAGCCCAGGAAGATCCACATGGAATCAGAGACCCACCTGCAGCCACCAGAGGTCCATCAGGGAGCAAAGAACCACCTGCAGCCCATGGAGGAGCCCACGTGAGAGCAGAGAAAACGTGTGAGAACCCTTCCCGAGGAGGAAGTAGTGGCAGAGACACAATGCGATGAATTGATCCCATTCCCTGTCCCACTGCACTGCAGAGGGGGAGGAGGGAAAGAACTGGGGAGTGAAGCTCAGCTGGGGAAGAAAGATGGGGTGGTGAGAAGATGGTTTTACAATTTGGTTTTATTTCTCATTACCCTACTTTGCTTTGATTGGTAATAAATTAAACTAATTTCCCAAAATTGAGTCGGTTTTGTCCATGACAGTAGTTGGTGAGTGAGCTCTCCCTGTCCTTATCCCAATCCATGAGTGTTTCACTACATTTTCTCTTCCTTGCCCGTCTGCGGGGGTAGTAATGGAGCAGCTTTGATGGGCACCTGGTATTGAGCCAGGGTCATTCCAGAGTGTTTTCCAGCCAGTCCCAGGTGAATTTTCTCCCGCCCTGAAGCCCAAGCCCCTGGCTGGACACCAAACCCAGAAGAGATGCCAGCACTACCAGGCAGAGGATCAGGCATCAGAGCCATAGCAGGTTTCTGGCAGGCTGTATGCCCATTACAAAGGGGCATGACACCCCCTTTTGCATGGCAGCTGGTCACTACAGAGCAGTGTCTGCCTTGGGGTGCAGTGTTTGCCCAAAGCTCCCATTCTCTTGAGGAAGAGGGCTAGCTTTCCTGCCTCACATTCAGAGCTTTGTGCATTTATCTGAGCAATAACAAATAAATTTCTTCCTGAGGGGTGGGTTTTAATAGAGTTGCTCATGAACTTCCATCAGTTGTGTGTTCACTGACCATGACAGTGCTGAATGCTTTTGCTATTGATAGACCTGTCCAATCACTTTTCAGCTTTACCAGGCTCCTGGCCTTGGTGGCTTCATGTGGTGTAAATCATCTGGGAAAGGGCTGAGTGGTAACACTATTATGAATATATTGACACACAGGAAACCCACATCTCAAACGCCATATGCTGCCCAGTTGTCCCATATTAAAAGAGTAAAAAAGACATGACCAGCTGTGAAAAATGACCAGGGTTACTGTGTCGTAGATGGTGCAGTGCAGATAGATACCAAACTGTTATTGTTTCTTACAATAGAAAGTGCCAGAACTAATTGGGCATCTGGTCTAAATACAACAGAATAAATTACTTTTCACATTGCACATAATTACACAGCAAAACTCTTGACTTCAAAATACCCTGTGATAATAAAAAGTATAAATGTCTGTTCTTGAGCAGCACCAAATTCCCCAAATCCAATTATGCAGCAGATGGTAAAAAGATGTCATCACAAAATAAATAAACACATAAAGTAGGATCAGGAATTATTAATGATTAGTGGGTATTAATGATTAGCAGAGTGACTTTCCACACTTTATAAAGTTCACAAAGTGTTGATAAAATGCTGATATCCACAGCCTGGTGATGGGTCTGAGCTTCTTCCTTAGCTGAAGACAAAAGGGGACTTTCCTGTAGCAGCTTTATAGAAAATATCTGTGGTTTGCTGTACCTTTATCCTCCATTATTATTATCACAGGAAATCAATGCATTAATTCCACTTCCATGGGAGAAAAATAGGATACAGCAGCTAGCACACAGATATGACTAAGTGGATGGGAATGAACCCTCACAACAACCTTGGAAATTTCCTTTCAGTGAACATGGAGACAGCTGATGCGGAGCTCCAGCCATGGCAGCCCTGGCGAGAGGACATGGTGGGCAGGCATGGAGCTGGTTAGGAGACAGGGTCTGGGGGTGCAGGAGCAGGTCTGGCTTTCACACCCTCCACAGCCCTCCTCTAGGCCAGCCAGCAGCTGGTTGAAGGGCAATGCTCACCTGGAAAAGCCATCTGAGTCACAGCTACAGTTGCCAGCTGCTTCCATAGGTACAGCCAGGTCACAGCTGACCATGGAAGGCTCTACAGTGGGAAAAGGGAGCAGCCAGAATATGGGGGAAATAACCGCATGAGTGTTGTGTCCCAGGAGGGGAACAGTCACAGAGGTCCAGGGCCCCAGGTCAGGACCCAGCTATTGCAGGTCATGTCGTGCTTTCATAAATCTGTGAATGCTCACCTCACACTAGTTAGAAGCTAAGGCTTAGATTAGGAGCACAAAATCCATGCATCCTTTGTGGGTTTCATTTAATCAATAACATTTATACACTACGAAGATTCTGCAGATTCTGCACAGGCATATTATTAATCCAAACCTTTTCCAGTTCCAGAGGTCAGTTCCTGATGTGCTCGGAGTCCTTGCTGGTGTATTAAGAGGAAGATGACAGCAGGATGATGTGATGCAGATGCAGGAGGCTCCTGCATCACGGGCAGGGCATTCTCTTGCTGCCAGCACCTCTCCCAGAACCTCACATTTGCCAGGGGCAGGCTGGGACTCGCCCGTAGGCCAGGCTGCAGAGGTGAGGATGGGATCTCAAGGCTGCTGCTGGATTTCCCCACTGAATTCCAAGTACAAGGCACTGCAAGGCATATAATGCAATTCAGATGCATCAGTTCTTGATTTGCAATTGCAAATTGAATTTCACCTGGTCAAAAATCCAAATACTCAAATGATAATTAAATGTGTATGGAGAGTTTGCACTCTCAGTGTTTATTATTTATAGCCTGGACCCACAAATGCAAATGCCATCACCTGCTCCCAAAGCACACCATGCTCCCTGTGCAAAGTCACTGAATTCCCAGGATTGTCCTAAGTGGCACAGCATGTCCTTTCCCACATCCAGCACTGATCTGGAAGGTGTGTGAAGCCTGGGAATACCAGCCACCCAACAGTGATGCCTAGGGTGATCAGACACAAAACTCCCCAGTCATAGCATAATTCTCCTCCTGCACAAGAGATGGGGTTGCAGCCCAGGGCACAGGGAAAGGATACAGAAACCAAACCACTTTTAAGTAGTTTGGGGGAGAGGTGCAGTTCATTATCACTGTCCCACAGTGCTAATGAACACCTCTTTTTGTATCAAAAAAACATCATTACTCACTGATACCTAACATTGACAGTGCTGAGCTTTTCAAATAACGTCTCTGCTCTCTGAGCACGCCTGTGCAGGCCAGAGCAGTGCTGGGCAAGCAAGGGATCCTTGGCTGGTGGCAAAGACAGGCTATGGAGCAGTCCCAACAGCTAGCTCTGCAATAACCAAGTGGTTCTCACAGTGACCAAGTGAGAATGGATCTTGCAAAGAAGACATAACTGGCAAACTGTTCCAGTAAAACCTTTTGCAGTCACAGTTTTACTGTTGCCAGCTCTACCCTTGGCTTTCCTGTAGTTCCCTCCCCATAATGCAGTTAAGAGGGACGAGGAGCTTTGAAACAGGGCTGCTGGGAAAGCAAAATCAGGCTCACCTCCTCCTCACCACTGTGGACTGCAGCAGCAATGAAGCTCAACAAAGGAAAGAGGAAGTCTCCTGCTCTGCCAAGAGTGTCTGAAAAGCAGCACTGCACAACCTAAATGGGACCATTTTGATCACCTAACCTGCCATGCAGCTACAGAATTAATGTAAATTCTGACGGGCTTCAATTTCCACTTCGCTGGAATTTGTCCCTTGTACACGGACACTGCAGATTAAATCTTTCCCATGGCAACGTGAGGACCCTGGTCTTCCACAGCTCTCCCTAATGTACAGACCAATTCTCCTACGACTAGGAAAGACCTTTTAAAGTGACCAAGTAAAGACTTTCAGGGGCCCTAGGACACTGAACTAGGGATGTATGTGCCCACATGTCTGCACACATGCACACACGCACACACGCACACACCAGTGTACTATTGCTGTGGGCTGGCCTCATCCGGGGCATGGTCTAAACCACCATTCGGCTCCAGCTATGCCACATAGCCAGGACAACACAGGCTGCAGCCAAGGACATCAGCTGGACAGAGCGAGGCCTCAGGAGTCTCCAAGTCTGCCCAAAACCACAGCTAGGCTGAGCCACCTTAGCAGCCCCTTGGAACCACAGATTCCATCTTGGCTTGACTCCTCCTTCCAGTCTGCATTGCTCACAGAAAGTAGTAGGTTGCTGCTGTAAGGTAATAGAGGACGATTTGGGCTCATTTTTTTATTTCTCGACCCCTTCACTGCCCCAGTGCTGCCTTTCCTGGGGATGGGGCAGAGCCCACGCCTGTGCCTTCATGCGCATCTGGAGCAGTACCCTGGAGAGCCAGAGCACCCCCAGCTGCAGAGGAGCTATAGGGCTGCGCTGGGGGCACCAGCCCGAATGTCGGCACCTATCAGTGCCCAGTGGTGACACCAGTGTTGCTCACTGCTATAGGCGTGACCGTGGGCCCAGGACACGTGCCTGCATGTGGAGACTCTCGTCCTGAGCAGAGGGGGCGCTGGGGGTTACTGGGGGTACAGCACGGAAATAGTTGGCACTGGGGCTACTAGGGGTACAGCACGGGGAGAATCGGCGCCCGGGGTTAGTGGGGGTGCAGCCAGCGGCTGGGCAATGGAGGTTACTGGAGAACGATATCGGGAGCGGCGATGGCGGTTCCAGGCGTCCCGTAACAGGGTGAAGGCAGTACTGGTGGTTTGGGGGCACGGCTCGGGGGGCTGGGGGCGGTGCCGTCCGCTCCAGGGCACGGCAGAGAGGCGGCGCCGGAGCCGCCGCGGTGCCGGAACCGCCGCGGTGCCGCTCGGGGGCGGGCCGGGCCGGGCGGCCGTTCCGCCCCCCGCGCTGCGGCCGGGGCTCGGCCCCGCTCCGTCCCGCGGCGTAGGGAGCCGGGCCGGTGCCAGGGCCGCCGCCCGGCCGGGCCGCAGCCCCCGCCGCCATGGCCCGCGTCTCGGCGATGATCAGCCCGGTCCTGGTGCTCTTCGGCTGCGACCTGTGTCTCGTACGAGCCAGTAAGTGCGGCCGGGCCGGGAGGGCACCGGGGCTGCGCGTCGCCGCCGGGCTGGCTCCCCCCGGGCGGGGAAACACTCGGGGGCGCCCGCCCCTGCTGTAGGCTGCGGTCCTCGCCAGACCCCCCCCGCTGGCCTCACCGCATCCCCGGCGTGGCCTTTGCCGCGACCCTCGAGCACTCCTCGGGCACCCCCGAGGCGCCGCGGCCTCCGAACCCTCTGTGCATTCGACCGGGTCGTGTCCCCTCCCCGCGGGACGGCTGCTGCCACGCTGCCCTTCTCGAGGGCTCCCAAGGGCTCCCGCCGCGGGCGGGGCGCGGGTAGGAGTGGACGCTCTGCGCCCCGCGGAGCGCAGCCCCCACGTCCCGCCCGACCCCGAGGGAGCTCGTGCCCCGGGCAGGGACACTCAGGGCTGCGGCGGGCTGGGGCTGGCCGGGTAACGAAGATCGTGTCCCTTCCTTCCTGTGTTCGGTGGGACATCGAGGTCAGTGCACCCGAGGCACCGCTGTCCTTGTGTCCTTTGACTCGCCTGGATGACCTGCTGTCAGCAGCCACCTCCTGCTGTTTGCCCCTCGACAGGTTACTGAGATATTAAATCGAATTTCGAGTACCAGACATGTTATGCTACATTCTACCGTGTTGCAAAACACGTACTGGCAGATTCAGGAAGAGATGCAGTCAGCGGTGTTAAAAAGGGGACGCTTATTTTTAGATGTACAGTCTGGTGCTTACTCCTTGCTGCAGCAGTAAGTTGGGCAAACATCTGGGTGCCCTTGAACAGCAGCCCGAAGGGCATGGGCTGTGGGGGCAGGAGCGATCTGCTCTCCAGATCACAGCAGGACAGGGAGGGCACCAGTGGAGCTGTGCCCTTCCCTCTGCAGCACCACATCTGCCAGCATCCCTCATGAAAGTTATCTGTCCAGCCCCTTTGCTGTCCCATGGAGCTGGGATGCATGGCAGATCTGGCCCCATGTCCAGCTGCCCACCAGCCATCCCTCCCACTGCCCACTGGCCATCCCTCTGACTGCTCACTGACCACCCCTCCCACTGCCCTCTGACCATCTCTTCAACTGCCCACTGCCCATCCCTCCCACTTCCCACCAGCCATCCCTCCCACTGACCACTGGTCATCCATCCCACTGCCTACTGGCCATCCTTCCCAGTGTCCAGCCACGGGCTGCAGTGCTGCCAGTTCCTGTATACAGCCCTGCTCTTCCCACCCCTTAATCAGGCCCAAAAGGAGCACACTACTGTACACAGAGGAGAAAACCTGTACCAGGCCTTAAGTAAGTGACTCTGCTTTCTGTAGGAGTGTCCCTTTTGTAATATGGCTTTAATAAAAAGTGAAGCTGGATGATTTATAAGTGATGTAGAATCATTAGCAGTTAATGCATTGAGCTAAACAGTGGCACACTTTTCCCAGAGAGCCCAGCAGCATGTTGTCTTTATAGCCAGCATGTGTTGACTTTAGAGAGCATGGTTTTTGGAGCACTTGCATTCACAGACCTTTATGGCAACAGCTCTGCCATGAAGCTGCTCTCATCTCAGCTGCAGAGCAGGCTGGATAGTATTAGATGCAATGTGGGGATTATACACAAAGCTTTGTCCTTTGGAGGTCTTATAACAATTTTGAGGTCTCATCTTGACTTTCATAGAATCCTGAGATGATTTGGTTTGGAAGGGACCTTGAAGTCCATCTCTTTCCACCCTCCTGGTATGGGCAATGACACCTTCCATTAGACCAGGTTGCTCCAAGCCCCATCCAACCTGGCCTTGGACACTTCCAGGGACGGGGCAGCCACAGCTTCTCTGGACAGCCTGTGCCAGGGTCTCATCACCCTCACAAGGAACAATTTCTTTCCAGTATCCCATCTAGCCCTGCCCTCTGACAGTGAGAAGCCATTCCCCCTTGTCGTGTCACTCCAGGCCTTTTTTCAAAGTCCCTATCCAGCTCTTTTGGAGGCCCTTTAGGCACTGGAAAGGGCTCTAATATCTTCCGGGAGCCTTCTCTCCAGGCTGAACAACCTCTCTCCCAGCCTGTCTGCAGAGCAGAGGTGATTTGGATTAAACATTGCTTTGTGTATCTAGAGTAAACTTCTCAAGTTTTGATTTCTGAGGTTTTTTATCTCTTCCTGCCAGGCGTGCAAATTCCATATGCTCAGAAATGTATTTTCTGCAGTTCATTCAACATCAAACTGATAAAGGCACACTGGTTTTTCTAATGCAGAACTGTAGCCTGGACACAAGGTCTCCTGTCACACTGGTTCCGTGCTGCTGGCCTGGAGTCTGCACCAAGAGTGCTTAGTGTGCGTGCGGTCTGGTGCACTGACAAGTCATGTGCATCATGGCTCCGCTCTACCCCCATGTCCTCTCACCTTTCTTCTGCCAGTGAGTGGCAGTCCCTGCTCAGGGCCAGTGCAAGCTCTGGCTAAGAACAGCCGGAACACTTCTGTCCGCCCTGCGTGGACTCAACAGCACAGCTTGTGGATCAGTGCAGTGCCTTTGTTCTCAAATCGTCAAGTGACTCTCAGTCCCAGGACAGTGTCTCAGCATCCCCAACCTGAAAACCGCAGGTGGGCCAGGCTGGGCGCCCCGCAGAAGCTTGGAAAATTCTTGTGCAGAGCTGGGCAGCTGCTACAAGCTCTATCCACAAACTTCTGTGTTGCAGCGATGTCAGACCCTGTTTTTAATTTCCTCACGTACACTTAAAGGTTGGTAGTTGAGCTGCCTCCATTGAGCATATACAGGACTCTTTTAATTATGTTAGATGTAAAAAAAACCACCTAATTCATTACTGTGGATGTATCCTGTGAAGCACCATGTCCTATTCTTGGCCTGAGGCCAGCTGGCAGGATCTGGTCATATCCATGGTATTGATATGAGTTCCCTCATGAGTTCCAAAGAGGGAGGTACATCAGTACTACCTTCTAGGAATGGTTTCTAGCTCATGCTAGCTCCCAAACCAAGAGTGGTTTGGGCACATACTTGCTGGTGCAGACCAAATCAGTTCTTAGACCAATCTCCACCACTGGATTCTTGGGCTGTTCTGACCCCACCGTTTGCTAGCACAGTGATAACCTAGGACAGCTGTTGTTCTGCTTGAAAGCGAGCAGAAACATGCAGCCCCCCCATATATCCACACTTTGAAATGCCTGTTTCTGGAACAGTTGTATGCTGACTGACAGGGTGCTGCTTGAGCTCGCGGCTGAGGGTGCTTCTGACACCAGCTGTGGCAGAAAGCCAGACCAGGCTGGAAAACCACCGAGTGGAAAAGGACCTGGGGGTGCTAGTTGACAGCAGTTAAACATGAGCTGGCCAAGAAGGCATAGAGCATCCTCGCTGGTGTCGTCAATAGTGTAGCAGCAGGACCAGGGAAGTGATTTTCCCCCAGCGCTGGACACTGCTGAGGCACCTTGAATCCTGAAGTCAGTTTTGGGCCCCTCATGACAAGAAAGACAATAAGGGGCTGGAGCATGTCCAGGGAAGGGAACAGAGCTGGAGAAGGGACTGAAGCACCAGTCTGATGAGTGGCTGAGGGAACTGGGGGAACTCAGACTGGATGAAAGGAGGCTCAAGGGGGACCTTCTCACTCTCTACAACTCCTTGACAGGATGGTGGAGGCAGGTGGGGGTCAGGCTCTGCTCCCAGGGAACAGGTGACTGGACAAGGGGAAATGGCCTCAAGTTGCATCAGTGGAGGTTCAGATTGGGTATTAGGAACAATTTCTTCACTGAAAGAGTGGTTAAGCATTGGACAGGCTGCCCAGGACAGTGGTGGATTCACCACCCCTGGAAGTGTTCAAGAAATGAGTGGACATGACACTTTGCAATATGGTTTAGTGGGCATGGGGTTATTCGGTCAGAGATTGGAGTTGATGATCTTGGTCTTTTCCAACCACAATGATTGTATTATTTCATCTGCTGGAAGCTGAGCTTCTGTGCCTACAGAGTACATACACCCCAGGCAGTGGACAGGGCTGGGTCTGTGGCTTTGTTCAGCCTGTTTCGCTGTTGGCTTGTAGGCGAGCAGGGTGTGCAGGAGGACATGGCTTAGTGACTCCCTCCCTCTCATACGTTAGTGATGAACCAGATCCCCACTGGCAAAACTCTACAGAGACACACTCTTTGTGGGATAAAGGATGTTTGAGTGTATCTTTGAAACCTTTCCAATTTTCCAGACTCCTTTTCTGGAGGAGAGAAACAGAATCCTGTGGTGTCCTTGTCTCTGATGACCCTCTCTCCTGGTGGTGTGTCAAACTTCTGAGGACACACTAAGTCCCAGGGTCTCTCTTAGAACATGTTTTCTGGGCTCTCCTCTCTGTTTTAATTGCCCTTGGTGGACCACAACCCTGAATTTTTCAGAGTGGGAACCACAGAATTCCTCTGGTTTGATCTGGAGCTGTGTATATTCAGATGTGAATGAATGCACTTAAATAGCTGGCCTGCAAAAATCACCTTTCCTTGTCACTCTAACTGGGGTTGTTGTTTGGGTCACAGTTGTCCTTTCTCTTGTTCTCAGGTGCCCCCTGGAGCTCTTTTTCTGTATAAATCACAGGACTGACCTTGTGCTGCACAGGCATCTTGTAGGACACTGACTTATTTGCAGGGAGTGAGAACACACAAACAGCCTCAGTGTCTTTCATGAGCTCCTTTCATGAGCTTTCATGAGCTGTCTAATTTCCAGACAAAATTTGGCTTTGTGTGCAGGACTGTGTGGGATCCTGTTGTGCTCTTACTGCTGTGAAATCTCAAAGTGGCAGTGGTGCAGACCATGGGTCAGTCAGGTCAGCTTTCCATAGAACAGCAATGGCAGAGCATTGCTGCCAGCTTTGCAGTCAATGGCACTGCTAGGACAGCCAGCTCTGCCTTCAGCACTGGCCTTTCCTCCACACCCTAGAGCGAGGAGTAATGCCAGGCAATGGAGATGGCCAGATTGAATGGCAGAGTGTGTTTATTCCAAGCTGCTCCATTTTTCTGTCACAGTTAATATATCATTGCTATGTCTGGGATACTTCCTACGCAGTTCTGAGTGGTGTGCCAGGCATTTGTGGTGTGCCCATCCACAGGACAACCCCAGAGCTCTGTTGCCTGCACAGTCCTCATGCACACAGTAGGCAGCTGCCTGCCAGCCCAGGAAACACTGTGTTATGCATGTGTTGCTACTGGCAGGGCTCTGGCTTATCCATATGCTGTGCCACTCCTCTCCTGGGGACAGATTCACCAGAGAAGGTGCTAGTCTGTTGCCCTAGCCAATGTGCTGCCATGGGCAGGTGTTGAAGACGCCCCATGATGATGTGCAGAGCTGAGGGCCTGTTCTGAGACATCTTCTTTTGCCTCTTTCCTGTGCCTCGCCTCGGTCCATGCCTGGTCCCCAGACAGGCCGCCGTCCCCTGTCAACGTGACTGTGACGCAGCTGAAGGCAAACTCTGCCACAGTCTCCTGGGATGTCCCAGAAGGTGACGTGGTCATCGGCTATGCCATTCTACAGCAGGTATCCAGGATCTGTTGCCAGGGGGCTGGGGACACTGATTACCAGTATTCTCCTGTGTCAGCCCTTTTGCCATGGTCCGGGGCTCCTCTGGCACCTGCCTGAGGACTTCTCTGCTGCTGAGCAGCCCTTGCCAGCATGCCCCATCTGAGCCATCCATCCTGGTGGGAGGCAGAAGGCCATGGGTTGCATTGGGGGTAGTCCCTCCAATGGCTTCCCTGGGATTTCTCTGGGTAAGGATGGTGCTTCAGCCATGATATAACCCTTCTTTGCTTGCCTTGTTCCACCTAATGCAGCCCTGGGTGATGGTGGCTTCTCCAGAGAGGTGCCTGGCTCTCAGGCCATGCAGGGATTCTGAATAGACAGTGCTGGCCAGTCTGGCCCACCCTGGGGGTGTATGGTTGCCTGGGAAGGGAGGAGTGAGGGCAGTATTTCCAGCACAGCCCTGCAGCTAGGGGCCTATGACTGGTGCGGCTGGAAGCAGCCTCCCAGGGCTGACAGCTCTTCCCTCTGGCAGCGGCAGGATGGGCAGATGCAACGCTTCATCCGGGGAGGTGAACACCACCAACCGTGCCTGTGTGCTGTGGGACCTGGCAGAGGATGCTGACTACATCATCCAGGTGCAGAGCATTGGCCTGTATGGGGAGAGCCAGGCTAGCAAGCGTGTCCACTTCCGCACCCTGAAGGAGACTGACCGCCTGCCTTCCAACAGCTCCAACCAAGGTGAGGCACCTCTTTCCAGCTTGCCCAGGTGCTGCTGGTGGGGCCACACTGTAGACCTGTACAGCAGACAGGCGGGGATTTAGCAACCAATGAGGAAGGTGCTGCCCTGAGAAGTGGGTTGCTGGGGACACACAGGGCTGTACAGGCTGCTGTTGTGTCCACTGTGTGTTGTGTCCACGGTAATGTCCCCAAGATCTGGTTTGCAGCCATCCTATCCTAGGTCTTGGCACCCATTCAGCTAGGCAGACTGGCCAGGACAGCTGCTGCGGCCTGTTCAGCTGCTGCCCATAGGAAGCCAGTACTGAACAGACTCTCAGATCTTCCAGTCTGCAGGCTATCAAAAGACAAATGACAGAGCCCCATGGTCTCCTTTACTGCTAATATCTTTGTTGCCTTGGGGTTGCCTGCATGCTGGTCCATGATAGATAATTCAGGAATCCAAGAGATATGGTGCCCATAGAGGGCATGGGAGTCTGTCTCCAGCACTAACTGTGAGAGGGGTCTTTATTATGGCAGGGCAAGCAGATGGCTGACTTTCCTCAGAACTTTTGTGTTCAACTGACCTGTCCTGCCCTGGTCGCTGTGTAGAGAGTGACCTTAGGGACTACTGGCACACATTGTGCAATCCCTACATGAACCCAAACAAGCTGTCAGAATCCCTGACTATCTTTGTAGCAAGGATGGTTTATCTGGCACAGGAAAGCCACCGGATGCATGTCCTCTCCCCAGACAGGATGTCATCCCACACCCATCCTTGTTTGGGGGAGGTGAGCTTCTCTCCTTTGGAGTTTCTGAAATCCTCTAGTGTTGCTGTAGTGGGAGGGTATCTGCTGCCAGCCCTGCTTGGGGTCTCTTCTCTGCAGGTGACATCACCATGGAAGGTCTGGACAAAGATCGGCAGCTGCAGACAGGCGAGATTATTATCATCGTGGCTGTGCTGCTCATGTGGGCAGGTGAGTGCCACAAGCAATGTTCTGGCTGGCTGGGACAAAGGTACAATCCATGGTTCACAAAGAGGATGTGGCTCAAGGGAGTGCAGAGGCACATTGGTGGAGGTCTGACACTCTTCAGTAAGTCAATTGAGTCTCCGTAGGAGCTGGAGGCAGTGGGGTAAAATGAGCAACCACAGCCAATGCTCAGCAGCAATGGCCTGGAGTATGTGGAAGAGCAGCAGACAGAATGGGATCTGGAATTACAGGGTGGAAGCATCCCAGCTGACAGTAACGATCGTGTTGGTTGGCCTTAGATGTCATGACAGGTAACACTGCTGCACTAACTGGTAGTGGCTGTGTCTCAGTTTACTAAAGCTGTAAAGTGCGTGATTTGCTCCTGTACAGCACAATTAAAGCCAGAGCTCCAGTAGGCAGCAGGCTGCCTGGGAGCATGGGAGCCTAGGTGGTAAGTCAGTTCCTGACTGGTCACTTGCAGCTGCTGTGAATGGGAAGTCATTGATCCCCTACTCCCTTCCCAGTAAATGTGGATTTTATAGTGGCATCTTGCAGAAATTTCTCCTTGCCCTGGCCTTGACACTTTCGTAGTGCACTGGGAGAAAATTCAAGAGGACTGCTGGTAGTTTACACGTGGCACAAGTTTGTGTGTCAGGATGCCAGATGGGAGGAGTCAGGCCCAGTCTGTGTCTGACAGTGCCGGTGTGTTATCACACACACACTGGGGTTTGAGAGAGTCCAGCACGGTCACACTTGGGGGCATCGCTCCAGACTCCAGTACCCAGGTTCCCAGATGTGGGACATGGTGCATGAGATGTGTGCTGGGAAACCATGACAGTGACTGACCCCACAGCCAGTTTGCATGGACAAAGACAAGGGCTGGCTTTTGTGAGGGTCACAAGCACCAGCTCAGTAACTAGTGCCTTGCTGGAGGCACTCCAAAACCCATGCAGCTGCCCACTGACTGAACTGTTCCTGAGTGCCTCAGCATCTGCCTTTGGTGAGTGCCAAGCACCTCACATGTGCCCCAATGGCCTTAGTCACATCCATGCCTGTCTGCCTGAGGAAACTGGCCTGGCCACACATGCAGAGCAAGGAGTTGACAGCAGTTAAACGTGAGCTGGCCAAGAAGGCACAGAGCATCCTCGCTGGTGGTGCAGCGAGGGGTGCACCAGGTGGTGCAGAGAGGGGTGGTGCAGGCTGATGCAGGTGGAGGTGTGGGTGTGCAGCACCCCAAGGAGCCCTGGGTGTGACTGCTCTGCAGCTGGGATGCTGTGGGGAGGGGAGGCAGAGGCAGCCACTGTGAGGGTGTCCTTTGTCGCTGTTGAGCCGCTAGCTGAGAGAAAAAACCCAGGTTCTCAGGCAAGAAAAGAGAAAAGTGCGTTTATTATTTTGATTTCCATATATATAGAGTTTTCAGAGGTCACCCAGATTGGTCAGCCAGAAACCTCTCCCTAGGCCTAATTGGCCAGGTCTGAACTGCCCTAATCTCGAGACGCTGTTTGCAAAACATCCAAACTTTATCTTTGTTTATAAAACGTAGCAAAAATGTTCTCACGAGAAAGACCTGTGTTAGCCACAGTCCTTCATGCAGTCTGTCTTTCGGCAGCGGTGATTGCCCTGTTCTGCAGACAATATGACATCATCAAGGATAACGACTCCAACAACAACAAGGAGAAGACAAAGCCGTCCTCAGAGCATAGCACACCGGAGCGACCAAGTGGAGGCCTGCTGCGGAGCAAGGTGAGTGGGGAGGGCTGTCGGGAGGGTGAAGCATGTGGTGTCTTCTGGGGCTTGCAGCCTGGACAGAATCTGGCACTCTCCAGAAAGGGAAACGCCCCAACTTGTGCTCTCACCCCAAAGACTGAGGGTTTTTAGGGTACAGTGAACCTTGTTCTCTCTGAGGCAGCGTGTGTGCTCCATGGGTGCTTGCAGGAGAAACACTGGAAGAGATGACAGGATATAACAGCTGGGATGGCTCTTGCATTGCAGGGTGGTAACTGACCTCTCACTGTAACAGACCCTTCACCATGCCCCTCCAAGGCTGCACCTCTCCTGCACCGATGGACAGGTCTGGCTCCTGCCTCTTCAGGCAGGAGTGGACATGCTAGGCTGTTCTCATGATTCCTGCACTGGTCTGTCACTGCTCACTTTCTGCCTTCACTGCAGCTGGCTCCAGGTCTTCACCACACAAGTCATTCCAGAGCCCCTTCCTCACCCTGAAGGAAGTGCTATGCCAGGCTCTGGATGGGGAGGGAGCAGTACCTTCATCTGGCTGTTTCCTCAGCACCTGACATTTCTCCCTTTGTTACCTGCCCAAAGACAGTGGTTTATAGCCCTGATGCTCTAATGGGACTGCGTGTTAGGTTTTTGCTTGTGTTTCATCTGCCGCCTCTATCAAGGGTGGGAACTCCCCTCACTGTGTTGCCTTGACTGCCCCACTGATTCCACATCTTGGTTTCCAGCAGATGTCAGGAGCAGAAACTTCCTGTTTGGACTTCAAGGCCCCAGTTCCCTTCCTCCAGATTTTTCAGCTTGCTGATTACTCCTTGTCAAAGAGATCCCTCCTCTTGGATCCCTACTCCAAACTGACCCTGCTCTGCTGAGGTCTGCTGGTCTTGATGCCTGACACAGGCTGAGGGACTCTGCCATGGGGTCTGATCCCAGGGGTGCAGCAAAACAGGGTCTTAAAGCAGATTTTTCTCTCATAGAAGAAATCTCCCTCGGTCAATATCATCGAGGTGTAAGTGCAGCACCAGCTCTGCCGTCTGGCTTCTTGGGTGTCCTGCCAGAGCCAAAGCAGGCCTTGGAAGAAGAGGCAGCACGAGGCACCCAGCCTGGAACTCAGCATGCAACGATCCACGTATCAGAACTCCCGCTTTCCTGAGGGCACCTGTCCGGAGATGTGCATGGAGCCAGCTCCCAAGCCATGCATGCAGAGCATGGCCCTGCCCATCCCGCACACCTGGCCCCCCTCCCCTACCGGTGCAAAGCACGGAGCTGAGGACAGGTGAGGGGCCACACCACCGGCTGGAGTGAGGGGGAGCCAAGGGGCTGATGCACTGGCCTGAGGGGAGGCCATGTCCTTGTGCACCAGCTTGGCCAAAGCCCTGGATGCAGCTGTGGCACTGGATGCCTGCCCAGCATCAGGGGGCAGACCTTGCTCTCAGCTGCCTGTTTGGGTTTGTAGAGAGCAGAGCTGCTCCCCTCAGGGCCCTGGGGCTGAGGGAACGGGGCAGTGCAGGCATTGCCCCAGCACTGCCAGGAGAGCTGTGGCCAGATGGTAGGAGGGTTTGTCTGTGGACCCAGCCCACACAGGGGAAGAGTGGATTGCTGCTGGAGAACAGGGCTCCACTGCACCCCATCATGGCTTTGAAGGGGCTTTGAAGCCTCTGTCTACTGCAGAGGACAAAGGCACAAGGGACAACGAGAAGCTAGTGCTGTCAAAATGCCTGGCCAGCCCACAGAGGCTGCAGCTGGGGCAGGGAGTGCTGGTGGGAGCCCCACAGGGCTGGAGGAGTGGGCAGTGCCAGGGCATGGCTGTGGCTATGCTGTGTCCCCAGTGGGGCTCAGAGTTGGCACATTCAGGCTGTTTGAGGGGAGCTGCCAATCACTTTGTGAGCAGCACAGAGCCTGTGCTGCCTGGAGGAAACAATGTGGCGAGGCCTGCAAAGTCTCAGTTGGAGGGAATAGGGTGAAAAAAGGAGGCTCCCTACTGCCCTGGCTGCTGCTCTCCCTCCGTGCTCTGCTCTGCAGCCTGCCTCATACAGGCTCTGCAGCCCTGGACTCAAGCATCACAGGATCCAGTGTCTTCCAGAATAAATCTCCCAGTAAAAGCACTTTCAGGACTTTTCCCTCCAGGTGCTGCTCAGCTCTTGCTGCAGGACTAGATGGGGAAGGGACAAGATAAGCAACTCCTGTGGCAGGGTCTTTTCAATAAAAGCATCCTGGCTCAAAGGCAGCATCAGAGCTGCAGGTCACTGTGTATGTCCATGCATGCATACATGTACGAGGTCTTCAATATATGTGTCTGGCCCATAAGAGAAGATTTGTTCCAGAGTGCTGTGCAAGAGCTGGAGGTCCTCCATGGTCACCTCGGGCCCCTCTGGCCCTCCAGGGAGAGCTGCTGCTAAGAGCTGGGCCATGTCATGCTGCTGGACCGGCTGCAGGCTGTCCCACTCAGGGTGACATCATGGCTGCTTCTCTGCAGAGAGCAGAGGCATCCCAGCAGCAGGCCCAAGAAAGTGGTCAAGGCCTGACCCCGACAGGCTGCTGGCTGGAGGGGCCTGTGTTGCTCCCTGCTCAGGTGAGGAGATGGGTACCTGAGGAGTAAAAGCACCATGGTGGTGGGATGCAACTGCTGCTGGGCTGTAACCTGGGTGGCAGGGAGCATAGCCACAGCTCCAGAGACACAAACACCTTGTTTTGCCCACCAGTTTTTTTGGTTGGGTTTTTTTTTTTTTTTTAGGGAGGTACATTAAAGAAACTGGGGCTGTCAGGGAAATACAAGAGTTTTAAGGAAATTCCAGTGATCTGGAAAATGCTTAGAAGTTCTGTTTTGGAATGTCATAGCAGATGTGCCTGCTATCATAAGATTTTTAGCCAGGCCAGAGGCACACACAAAGAATCAAAGTATCAGGTGAGGTGAGGAACTATGGAAGGCATCAAAAAAAAAGTCAGAATGCAGTGGTTGTGACCAAATAAAAAACAGAGCACAAAAGTCTGACATTAAATGAAAAAAAATCAGGGTGTGTTGCTGAGGGAAAAAACCTTCCCCTCTGAAAAAAAAAACCAACAAACCAACAACAACAACAAAAAAAAAAAAAACCCAAACACACACAAACCACAAAACCCCAAGCCACCACTTCTTCCCAGACTACTAGGAGGGCAGGGAAGTGCAGCAATGAGTGGTAGAAGCTGAGGGCCTGACAATCACCTGCTCACCCTAACAACAGTTACAGGTTGCTGTCCCCCAGCTGAGGGTGAAAAGACATGAAACCAGATTCAATATGCAAAACCACAAGTGAAAAAAACCCTTGTTTAGCTTCTGACTGACCCATAGCATCCCAGGACGCCCCAGTGCCTGTGGCACTCACTGGGAGACTGGCCCTGCCATCCCAGCTGCAACCAGCGACTGGTGCTTGGCTGGGCTGTCAGTGACACCAGCCTGAGAAGGGCATCTGTGTGGAGATGTGACAGGAACCCAGCAGCAAGGGCCTCAGCCAGAACACAGCTGCAAGCTGTTAATTGCCAGAGAAACCAGACATCCTGATGGCTGCAGCCTCCCCTGCTCTGTCTGGGGAAGGAAACCAATTGCACATCTTGCCTGTGTAGAGCACAGCTGGGATGCAGCAGGGCAGAGATACTTCAGAGCAGAGCAAGCAAGTGGGAAGAGCACGAGAGCTGCTGACACACAAGTGCTTGTGTCTGCCCAGGGGCAGCCTGAACCTGCTCCTCCCAGGTCACGAAGACACCCTGGCCCCTGGCAGCCCTCAGCACAGGGGAGAACAGGAGGAACAGCGCCCTCAGGGCTCACAGCCAAGGAAAATGTGGGGGTTCCAGACTCCATGAGCTCGGGGCACAGCAATTCTCACCACAGGCAATGCAGCAGACACAGTATCATGCATGCTTATGCATGGCACCCATCCAGCACTCAAATGAGAATGGTAAAAAACTCAGTTTATTTCTCTATAAAGGCAGAGCTTTCCTTTAAAAACCAGCTCATTTCACTCGTGAGAGGGTATGGGCCTGAACTGCAGGGGCAAGGCCTTCATCACGCACTGCTCCAGGCCAAGAGCTATTGCTCCCTGAGTATGTACACTCCCTGCACTGGGCAGGCTCAGAGCACTCGGGGTGGTCCTGCATGGCCTGGGAGTGAGCAGGATGAGGAGCATGGGTCCCCCAGCCCAAGCTGGGAGCAGCTGCAGCTCAAGGCAGTTCATGCAGCTGTTGCAGCAGCCTGTGCACTCCATGGCAGCAGCGCCAGCAGCCCCCGGGCTGCAAGGGCAGTGCCAGGGCAGGGCAGGCACTGGCTAGCCGAGGTGCAGGCACAGGGTGAATCCTGAGTGGCTGGTCCGTTGTTGCAGAGATTTGGCTTAGCCCAGGGGAGTCTGGGGGCCAGCAGTCTTGGGGCCAGTGGCAGGGAGGTCTCCAACCCTTCCCACTACCGTTCAGCTGTCCAGGGGCTGCCCCAGGTGGTAGCACAATAGCTGTGCTGTAGGAGAGCTCGACTGGGGCCCAAGAGGTGTTAATTCTGAAAAGTGAGAGAGAGGAAGACGTGGACCATGAGGCATATGGCTGGGAGCTCAGCACAGCTTGCAAGGGGAAGCAGACCTTCCCAGGTAAGCACCAGCCTCCCTTGCCTTGCAGAGGACATGTTGGGGGATGAGCTGATG
Organism: Entomyzon cyanotis; assembly: GCA_024500445.1. Lineage (NCBI taxonomy): Eukaryota > Metazoa > Chordata > Aves > Passeriformes > Meliphagidae > Entomyzon > Entomyzon cyanotis. The sequence goes on along the minus strand of JAKEPQ010000036.1, from coordinate 796,312 downwards.
CAGCACTGAAGGAACTTACCTGCTGGGCTGTGGGCTTCCCTCCCCAGCTTCTCCATGCTGCTTTGGAAGAGAACACAGCATCCATCATACCCCAAGCACATCCCCCTGAGAGACATGGCATGCTCATGCCCCTGACAAGGCAGGAATGGCACAGCAGCACCAGGCACTGGGAGTGCAGAAGGCCCTAAGACGCCTTGCTACCAAACTCCCTCCCCAGCCCAGCCTATCCCGAGACTGCAAAGCCGTATCTCCTTCCCATCAGAAGCCCCATGTCCAAAGGGGTGCTACTTCATTGGGCTACACATACAGCTCCAGTCTGAGCACCACTGGTTGCCACGTGACACTGGCTCAGCTCAAATTCAGACCTGGCAGACCCCAGCTGATTGCCTGCTGCCATGCACATGGAGAACAGCCATGATGGAACGGGCTTCTCGGGCTCACCACCAGCACTTCTGCCAACCTGCAGGTTAATCCTCTGCTGATGGACTGTTCCATCAGCTCCCCCCCAACACAAGACACACATCACCAAGCTCAGCCCACAGCCCCAGTCCATGCAGAAGTCAGCATGACCACACCTCCATCCTGGTCCAACCCCAGGGAAATCAGTGGGAGAAGAAGGACAACTCTGAGTCCCATTTGAGAAACATGTCTGGACAGGCTGGCCTCAGCTAAGACTGGCAGAAACAGAGTAAGAAACATCTCTGGGTGCATCCTGGGGGTCAGTAGCTGTCTCCCACATCTCTGCTGCAAAAGATGGACTGCATGGTCTGTCCCTCCACCACTCAACCTTCGGTTCACTTGAGCTCTCAGCTGATAGAGGCAAAGAAAGAGCAGGAAACCTCCCCTTGGTTCCATGCAGTTCTCCTCCATGATCCCACCATGCCCATGGCCCCAGCAGCTCCCCTTGCATGGGGCATGGAGAAAGAAACAAGACAGTTCATCAGAGACATCCCTGAATGCAAGCAGCAGCTCACCACCTACCCAGATAAGGTTTCGCCGACATTATCATTTTCCTCCTCCTCCTCCTCCTAGCAAGCAAACAAACAAAAACCCACCATGATATCTCACTGCATGGGCAGGTCTTTGCCAGGAGCAAGGCTGGGCTGTTCAGAACCCGCCTGGCCCTTTCACAAGACAGTCACTCCCCAGACACAGCACAAAGGGCTCTCACAGGCAGTGGGGGAAAAAACTGGAGTGCTGGGCTGCCAGAACCTGCTGGGCTCAAGTACACAAGGACAGATAGGCCATGGCTCATCCCACATCCCATGCCCCCTCCAGGAGCAATGCCCCAAACACAAGCTGTGAGCATGGACCATGCTGACACAGCTGCTGACACAGTGCACCTCTGCCCAGGGACAGTGGTGGGTAGGCACACCCTGCAGCTGAAGGGGCAGGCAGAGGCTACCAGGAGCAGGCTGCACACAGGTACAACCCCAAGCATTGCCAGGCTGGACCCACACTGGAAGCATGAGGCCAAGGACCAAGCATCCAGAAGCTCCCAGGCAGGGACATAGTGAGACCAGCATAACAATGCTCCAATTGCTGTGGCCATGCAGGAGGTGCAGTGCAGATGGGCTGGGCTGAGCCTTAGCCCAGGCTGGCAGGATGATGATCCAAGGGTCCTCTCCTTCAGAGGCAGCTCTCACCCCCAGCCATGAAACCAGGTGTGCAGCACAGGTCCCAGGTTCCTGTGCGACAGGGCCAGCAGAGCAGGGCTGAGGCTGCAGCAGTGCTGGGCCTGACAGCAGAGCTCCTGAAGCACAGACACCAAGGAACTTCACCTGCTGTATGAACCACAGAGCCCAGTGCACCACCTCCCATCAGGCTGCCATGTGCAACAGGGGCTGTGCAGGTATCAACAGGGTTCTGGGAGGGCAGAAGCAGGGAGCTGCGTAAGGGTCACTCTGTTCCTGCCCTAATTCCAGACATCCCTGGGCATGGGCCTGACTTGCACATACTGTACCCCAAACTGGTGTCTGAAGGGAGTGCTCCCTTTTGGGGCTGGCTGATGGGGTCTGCCAGGCTCACTGCTCTCCAAGACACATGAAGGGTGAAAGGGTTGTTCCTGCATAGAGCCTGGGACAGGGCAAAAGCAGCTGTTAGTGCCTGCAACCTGGAGAAAGTCCAGCTGGGAATGTACAGGCAGGACTGTAGGCGAGGAACAGGGTACCCCTGCTGTGCTGGGGAGAGAATGCAAACAAGGGTACAGGGTCACCACTCAGGGCAGGCACCACCAGGCCCTGAGCTGGGCTACAGCTCAGCAATACACAGCAGTTCAGCATGGGAGAGCAGGTACATCTCCAACCCCACCCCAGCCTGAGATGGGGGAATGGCAGAGAACAGCCAGGCAGCAAGCCATCTCCCCTCCACACAGCCCAGGACAGGGTCTCACACCAGAGACATTTATCCCAGGGCTATGCAGAGGGACACATCTGAGAAATTCCTCCTACCGGCATGTGTTGCTTCCCAAAGATCCAGTGCCATCTGAAAGGCCTGGGCCACAGTCAGAGTCACAGCCTGGGCCTGTGAACATGAAAGAGAGGGAATGCCTGCTTCCATCTGGGTCCTCAAGCCAGAATAACCCCGCTGCCATGAAATCTGAGACCCCAGAGCATCCCTTGCTGCCTTTCCCTGCAGAACACACAGATGGAAGGCCAGAGCTCAATTCTGTGTCTTGTCTGCCTCTGGGGGCCAGTCACCCCCAAGAGCAGACCCTCAGGAGCTGGGACAGGAAGCCCTCAGGAGCTGGGATGGGAATGGGGAATGCCCCTTTGCTCACTCCCTGTCTTCGCAGCACCTGTTCTCTGGCTCCAAATCCAGCTGAGGTTCGCAGAGGTAAGGGCCTTCTTTCGCTGAAGGAAGAGAAGGCAGGCCCTTGCTCCCACCCTTACCTCACAGAGTCAAGAGCAGAAGGCAAGTGCTTACAATCTTCTTCTTGGGTGAGAGGAAGGCATGGCACTCCAGTGCCCCACTCTCCTGGCTCTGGGCAACATAAGCAAAGACTTTGTTCTGCAGTTTGTCTGTTGTGCAGTAGGAGATCCTGTGGTCAGAGAGGAGCTGTCAGAACAAACCGGGACCCCAGTACAGGACTTCTGCTGCACTCCCAGCACATCAGCAAGCACTGCTGACAACCTGAGGTTTTCACCTGCCTGAGCTGACTAGGCAGCCCAAACCCCCACCAAGGGCCAGAGGCTGCCTGGCATGTGCAGCAGGTAAGAGATCACTGCAGCCACAGGCACTCCCTCCTGTGCCCGCCTGTGTGGCCTGTAGTTTTCTGGTGGCCAGCTCAACCCAGTGTGTGAACTCAAGCACTGGGACAAGAGGAGCACAGAAGGGTGGGTGACTGCCTCCAAGGACACAGCTAGAGGCCAGGCAGAGGGATGGTCTGACCTGGCACATCACCTCTGGCAGTGAGACCTAAATTTTGCACCAAAGAGATGTCCTGTCTCTGTTTCCCATCTAGCCACTAGACTGCACACTCACTGCCCTCACACCCAGCACCCACAGACACCTAACCCAGCCAAAGGACAGGTGGCAAGAGAAATCAACATCAGCTCTTACAGCAACTGCCTTTAACTTGCCCAAGTAAGCAGCAGTTTCTGGCATCCTGCAGCCAGAAGGGTGGTCCCAGAGCAGTGGAGACAGACATGCAGTTCTGTCCTGGGGGGCTTTCCAACCACCAGCCTCAACATCCTCCTGCTGAATGCCAGGAGAGACAAGCAGGGCGCAGGGAGATGATGGATGGGCGGATGAACTCAAGGCCACCCAAGGACCCTGCCTACACTCAGCCTCAGGCAGTGCTGGGGGCACAGCAGAGAGAGAGCACAGGCCTCAGGGAGCCAAGGAAAGACCTAAGCTTAAAGGTACCGCTGACAGAAGGCCCAACCCTCCCTGGCTGCTCAAATTCCCATCAGTCTCCAGCTGGCTGCTGGGGAACACCTGGCCTACCCCCATGACATGCCCACCTGTAGATGGAGATGTTCTCCACCATCTCCTTTGTGTCCGCATCCTGCAGCGAGATGCCCTTCGGAGACACTGTCAGAATCACTTTCTGAAACTTGCGAGCTCCCACCCGTGCCTGGCAGTGGAAAGACACCAGCAATCTCTGCAAACCTGGCAAGGGTCTTCACCTCACCCCCTTGCTGGAAGGGGCCCCCCCAGACTCTGCACAATATAATTCACTTGGACACTTGCTGCAAAGGCTTCTGCTGTAGGGATGGGACAGCAGAGCCTGGCAATCAGGCCTGCCCTGCACGGAACACTCCTCAAATCTGTTCACACTACTGCCACGCATACAGAAAGGGACAGACCCCACCTCCCCCAGTACTTCACCCTCCTCTCCGTGCTGTGGCAGGCACAGCTCTGCTTCCAGCTGGGTTCAGGTCTGGGAGCAGGTGGCCGGGGCTGTCCTGCAGGAAGGCAGCTTCCCCACAGCACACAGGCAGACACCAGCAGCCTCCTGCGTACCACCCTCCTCTTGGGAAGAGCACAGTCCCTCACTGGAGCTCAGGGGTAGTACACAGTCACATGCCAGAGTCCAGGGGCTAAGCTCTGACCCCAGCACAGCAGGGCCCCAGGACTAGGTCTCACCGTGGCCACGATCCTGCGGATGGCGGCAGCAGCCATGTCTTCTCCTTTTGGTTTTTCTACCAGTGTCATGCCCAGATACTTGAGGGTGAAGCACATCCCCTCAAGCAGTGGCTCCTGCATATCGGCCCAGCTCTCCGGAAGCTCTGCAAAGACAAAAGCCCTTAGAAGCCATGTGCCAGCAGCCCCAAAACTAGGCCTGGAGAAGCCACCCCGCCCATAGCTCCCAGCAGCAGTGTTGTTCCCTGCCCCCAGCAGGACACTCTCCTGACTCTGTGACACTCTCATAAGAGGAACAGAAGTGGGCAGTTCACCCTTGAAGCTTTAGTCCTCCAGCCCTGGAAGTCCAGGCTCTGTCAGCACAGGCAGACAGCTCCAGCATATCTGTACAGGGCTGAGGATGCTGCAGCCCTCATTGCTGTCTGCAAAAACCTTGCGTTTCTGGGTCTCATCTGTTTCATCACAAACAAAATGTTCTCTGTGGTGCATTCCTCTCATCCACCTGAGCTGCTGGCACACCTGAAGAGCAGCAGCATTCATTGCCACACTGAGATCAAAATCCCCAGATTGCCCCAGTGCAAGCAAAGCCAAACCCCTTGGCATCTCATTTGCAGCAGCAGGCTGCCAGGGCAGGGGCAGCTTAGTCAGCACTTGTGATCCAAGCTGGGTTGACTGGGAAGCAACTGCACCACAGAAACGCTGTGTCAAGAAAGAGCTGGGAATTGTCAAGGTGTGTACTGTTCATGCTGAGCTAATACTTTTCAGGGTTATTTTCAACTCTTCCCTGGGATTTGCTCCCTGAGCATTACTGGCACACTTGCACAAAGGTCCAACTCATAATTGGAAAAATCTGAACCCACAGGGAAATCAGGAGACCTTATTTGCACAGCATATTCTTGCACAAGTGACAACTGTCAGGGAGCCTGCCTAGCGCCATACAGGCACCAGTGACCTCCACCCTGGGCAGCAGAACCCTGTGTCACTCCAAACTCTCATGACAGTCCACGTATGCCAGGCCTGCCAGGGTGAGCACTGCTGCTCCAGCAAAGCCTTGGGCAGCTGACTGAGAACAGCCAGACATGACCCTCCTGTGCCACAGGGTGCCTGTGGGGTCATGGAATCATGGAGTGGTTTGGGCGGGAAAGAACCTTAAAGCTCATCCAGTTCCACTCCCCTTCCACAGGCAGGGCCACCTTCCACTAGACCAGGTCGCTCCAAGCCCCGTCCAGCCTAGCCTTGAACAGTTCCAGGGATGTGCCCGTGGGTCGCTCTCGGATTCTGCCATGCCGCAGACAACACGGGCTCGCATGGCAAAGGACCAAGCGCGGCGGCCCAAGGGGGCCGAGGCCCGCGGAGGCCGGGGACGTTCCCGGTGCTGTCCAGCGTGTTCCAGCGCCTGGCGCGGCCGCCCGGGCCCGTCAGCCCCCTGGCGCGGGCGGCCTCGATTCACAAGTGGGGCATGAGGCGACAGACCGGGGAGCGGGGCATGGAGGGCCCGGCGAGCAGCTGCAGCGCCGCCGTGCCTCGAGGCCGGCAGTGCCCCGGCCCCCTCGGCCTGATCCCCGACCCCCTCGCCTCCTCTATCCCGGCTACCCCTACGGCCGCCCCCCGCCCCCCCTAGTCCTCCAGGCCCCTCGGACTGCCCTGCAGCAGGCAACGGCCGCATCCTGGGCCCGACTGCGCCGAGCTGCGGGCTCCCCGCCCGGAGCGATGCATGGCCCCGACCCCCGCCCCACTCCGCACTCACTGCGCCGCCGGCGGAGACCTAGGCCATGGCGGGAGAGGCGCGGGCTCCGCAGCACGGCGCGCCCCGCCGCCCGCAGCGCCTCCATAGCAGAGCCGGGATCAAGCCGAGCCGAGCCTGACCGATCCCTGTCGGTGTCGCGGGGGGGGGGTCGGTCCCCGCGGGCTCGACGCACTGGCGTCAGCGCGGTGGAGGCGGCGGGGTTGCCGCGGCAACAGAGGCGGGGCGAGGCGGGACCCGTGGCGGCGGCGGCGGCAGACGCAGCGGAGTGGGCCCGTGGGACCCTCCCAGCCCGGGCCCCGGCCCCGGCCCCGGCCCCGGCGTAGGGCGCGATGCAGTTGCGGCACGTGCGGACCCTGCTGGCACCGCAGGTCGGGCCGGGCCGGGCCGGGCTGGGGGGATCGGGCCGCCGGGGAGCGGGCCGGGTTGGGCTTGGTTTGGTGGAGCGGCCCTTACCGGTCTGGGGCGCGTAGCTCCCGGTCTAGCAGCGACGCTGAGGCTGTTGGGTGACTGCTGAGCTGTGTGTGCCCAACCGCTGAGCAGTGTGTATCCGCTGAGCTGCGTGTGCCCACTGGGGCTGTTGTGTACCCGCAGGACGGGACGGCGCGGGTGACCTGCATGGCCTGGTCCGCCAGCAGTGCCCGATTCGCCGTGTGCACCGCGGAGCGCGTGGTTTTGCTCTACGACGAGCAGGGCGAGCGGCGCGACAAGTTCTCCACCAAACCGGCGGACGCCAAGGTGAGCGGGGCCGGGCCGAGGCATGGGCCGGGCAGCGCTGGGGCAGCCGACCTTCCCGCCTTCACACAGACCCTCTCCGCAGTATGGCAGGAAGAGCTACACGGTCAAAGGCATGGCCTTCTCCCCGGACTCTACCAAACTGGCCATCGGGCAGACGGACAACATTGTCTACGTGTATAGGATCGGCGAGGAGTGGTGAGTCTGCGGTGGGGTCCAGCACGCTCCATTCCGCCCTGCCATGGGCTCTCTTAGCCTAATCCTCGCCGTGGCACACACTGCAGCATCCATCACCTGACCCACAGGGAGCCAATTAGGTGTCCATGGGGAGCAGCAGGTGAGGTTTCCTCGGCAGGGCCCTTGAGTGGAGCCCTGGCTGTGTATGCAGCTAGCTGGAGCCCATGTTGCCCGCCCTGTGTCACAATTTTGGAGCCGGAGCACACACTTGCCCCACTGCAGCCTTATTTGCTGGCATGAGTTGTGCTAAGGGCACTTAGAAAGGCAGGTCACCAGAGTTTTGGGAGCTCAGAAGTTGGGGTCTTTTTGATTTTTTGTCTAAAGTTGTGGTAGACAAGCAGCATGCAAAACCTCAATGGCCTATGTTTGTCAATACTAAACATACAAACTGCATATGAACAGTAGGATGAACGGAATGTGCAGTGTTGCCAGATATGCTGATAGCAATGTTTTTTACATTTTCCTGCAGGGGTGACAAGAAGGTGATATGCAACAAATTCATCCAAACGGTGAGACCCAGACTTCTGTGACTCCATTTTCTCCAGCATATGTAGGAAAAGACAATGAGAGGTCTCTCTTCTCATACGCACAGGTGTACTTGGCCCAGCTATACTTGATCTTTAAAGATCCTAAGAGAATCTCTAAATTCTGTGGCACATATTGCTCATCAAGCTTCAGAAGTCTCCTAATGCCTGGGTACAACACAATAGCTAATTGTTGAATGATCAATGCAGTCAGTTACAAAACTTTAAGGACTACTTTAGGCATCAGTGGACAGAATATTTTAAGGGAGTTGAAAGGGAAAAATACGAGAGACTCAGACTCAACTAGAGAACCAACTATTTTTCACAGGCTGGCAACTCTAAACTCTACGATTCCGTATTAAACAAAATGTCATGTGTGCACGTTTCAAACTGCATCCACAAATATCCACATGCTCAAATGCCCCAGGTTTGTGATTTCAGTCAGGTTTGCTCCTTGGTCACCTTCATGTTCTGCTGCTTTGGCTCTGCCTGCCTGTGTTAGAGAGCAATCTGCCCAGTAGGTGTTTGCCAAGGGATGGTGTTTGCCATCTGGAAAAGGCAAAGATGTTATGAATTCCTTGCACAGAAAGCCATTGGAGTGAGAAAATACAGTGCACTGTCTATTTCTACCTTCAGAGGCAAAAGTCCAGCAGCTGCCCAAGGCTTTCCAGGCAAGTGCCACCCCCATGTTCTCTGTGTCACCAAGAAAGTTCTCTGGAGGGTAGGAGGAATTGTCCTCCATGGCCAAATCCCCAGAAGACTTAGACAGAGCTGCTCCTGATGGAGTTGCTGGCTTCTCTGTGCCAGGCTTTCTCAAGCTGTCTCTCAGGTGAAGGACAGCCTCAGCCCCTGGGTCAAAAGCCTACATCTCAGAGTTGGGCCATGGCCCACCACTGTGGCTGCTCTGACTGCTCCCTCCTGGCTGCTGGAGAGAAGCCCAGGGAATTCTGTGGCTCTGGCAATTGGAAAGCTGCTAGTCAGCTTCTGTTTCTCTGTAGCTGAGCTGCTGCACTGAGTGATCATGAGAATAGAGTGTGATGAGGAAATGAAAGCAACAGGAGCTTGGTGTCTATTTGTCCCTTTCCTGAGCAGGGTGGCTATGCCAGGTGTGGGCACCTGTAGTCTCCCTACGGTGAGTCTCCCTCCCTTTCCTTTTGCACCGCTTGCTGCCTGCCCCTCCAGCTGCCTGCCCACTGGGGACCTGCTTGCCTCTCACAAGCTCAGATGCTGTCCATGGCATGCATATAGGTTTTTGCATTTTTCATGTAGAAATTCAGTAATTCTTTTCACTCTTTCTCTCATTTTCCCATGCCTTTTCTACCATTCGTAACACAATAAATCCTTTTTTTTCTGGTTCTTTATGCATGGGATTTTACTGCTGTGTCTGGCTTTCTCCTGTAACTAAATACTGTTACTTACAAATTTCTTATGTGTTCAGTCAATATGAGAGATCGTTTATTGAGCCCTTTCCCTCTCCTGTCACTGGGCACTCTTACGTACCCAGTGATCACAGTATGTGATCACACTGGCAAGCCAAGCCTCCTGCTCAAGGGCCAGGAGGACAAGCAGTCAGCACATCACCACTATGCAAGGCTTGTTCCCAGGCTTTTGTTGTGTTAAACTGAAAACAAGAGTCTGGCAGAAAATGAGGTAAATACACAAATTTCTGGGAAATGGGTAATGAAAGTGGATCTTGGTTATTGGTTGGACATTTAAATTATGAACAGTTTGGTTACCTTTGGACATTTTGTTGCCTGATTGTAGCTGTGTTTACTGATAGGAATGATCAGAGTGCAGATAGAAGATGAGGTGAATAAATGAGGGCATATATGTATCTAAAGCTTAAAATGGGCAGCCAGTGAGGCTGGTTGCTGGTGGCATAGTGCCAAACACCAGCCTTTTTACTGACCAGAGTTCTGCAGGATAGATGTGAAGGGCTGTCATAAACTTTTTTGACCCTGTCTTACAGTTGGGTTTTGTGGTCAGCTTTATTCATCCTGACCCCACCTCACATTTTGAGAATACCTTTGGTTTGCATTTAATGAGCCTATTTCTACCTGACCTGCTTGGTAGCGTCTAATAACCAACCATCTTGCTTGTCAATGAAAAAATAGAGACTATTTCTGATTCATCAAATGAAGATCCAATATACAAGTATTCTCATAGCTACTACAGAAGTTGGCACAGTTAAATTATTTTTGTATTTTATACTTGTTGCAAAAAATCTTTTAAAACAGCCATGATTTTATACATGCACTGACAGCATATGGCAAGCCAAGCACCTGCTCAGTAGTACTCTCAGAAGAGCTCCAAACTGAACACATCCATAAAACTTTGCTGCCCTCCCTTAGTCCTCCTGAACTCAATTAGTTTGCCTCAGCTCACTATTATCTAACTTAAGCTTCTGCATGGAGTAAAGCTTGTCCAGTAGCTTCAGGTACTGTAAGGCCTGCCCAAATGTCTCCTGCCTGAGTGGTGTCTGTTCATGAACTATTTTAGGTGGCATGGAAGCTGATTAGGTTGGAGCTCTTACCTCTCTTTTTACCTCCTCTTTGGCAGAGTGCCGTGACCTGCTTATTGTGGCCAGCAGAGAATGTCATTGTCTTTGGTCTTGCTGAAGGAAAGGTAGAGAAACTTGTTATTTGCATGACTTTCTTTCCCTTCCTGGGTCTGCCAGGGTCTGCAAGTGGCTGGGCTGTGGGGTAAGAGACATAACTGGGTGCCGCAGTAGTAGTAACAGAGGAATTACACCATGGACTTGAATTTTCTGATTCTCAGTTAGTCCCTGGCGATTCTGTTGGATCATTTGGATCTTTCCCCAAGCCTCTCTAGTGACGGGGAAATGTGACTCCAACTTTTCCACTTCTACAACCTACTGAAAAGCAATGAGCTTCCTGTGATTTCTTTCACTGGTCATGGACCGAACCTCTGGGAATATTACTTACGCTGGGGGAGATCCACATTCTACAGACAAAAAGCAACGTTGATCAGATTCTCTTTCTCAGGTCCGTTTAGCAAATACAAAGAACAACAAGTCTTCCACCATTTATGCGACAGATTCCTACGTGGTGTCACTAACTTCCAAGTGAGTATGGCATTGCTTTGGCCTGCTCTGCTTTGGCTCAGTCTCCCACCTGCTGCTGGCCTGGCATAACTGGGGCCAGTATGGGAAGTTGCCAGTGTTCTTTTGCTGTTAGTTACTTGTCAAGATAATAACAAACTGTTCTCTCTAAAAGGAATTCCTTCCTAAAATCTGGTACCTGGCTCTGCCACACAGGCACTCTGGTTGTTCCTCAAACACAGCTGGGTTTGAAAGTCTCCATGGGCTTACTTATATAAATAGATATATTTGAAGCTGTGACTTTATAAGGATTGCATTTGTCAGCTTCACATAGCTATTTACTAACATTAATCAAGTTTAAGGGCTAAAAAAGGTAAGAACATTCTGCCAGATAAAACTCTTGACAAGGCTCTAATTAGGAAAGTAACCCTAAAAGTGTAATTTAAAATTATTTTAATTAATAAAATTTCCTTTTAGCTGCTTTAGTATTCTTTATCAAAAAGAAAAATTAAGATGTTTCATGGTCCTAGGAGTGGGATTTTCATTAAATGCTGTTGTTCTGGTGACATATGTGATTGCTGGGTTGTGACAGTGTCCATAGAATTTGTATTCTGTTCTTGAATCTTCATCACTAAAAAGTGTTTTTCTGGGTACATGATCTTCAGCCTGTTTCGTCTTCCTTGCTTTCTTCTCCCCGCTTGTGTCCAGAAGTCCAGGGCATAAATGCTGTAAAAAATGGACCTAGGCCTGGAGTTTTTGCCCAGATGTTTTTTGTCTACATTGTGTTTCTTTTAGGGATTCCCAGTATCATAATACCCAGCCTCACTTCGGGAACAATTCCAGTGCAAGGACTGTTTGATACACTTTGCTGTAAGCACTTCTGAGTAGAGTCATTATTCCACTGCACATCACTTAGCTTCTCTGGGTTTTAGTAATACAGAAAGTTGTTTATTGTAATTTTACATGATGAAGCTACTTAACTGGCTGCTCTACACTCTCTGTACTTTCATCTGATTTGTTTTTACAGACAGTGGCACAGATACTCGATATTATTCTTGTCTTTGGGGAAGGTTCCTTTGATGAGGAACATCAGTGATGACCCTGGGAATGGCTGCTCTGGGCAGAGATATGAATATAAAGATGCAAGTCTTACTACAACATTTTATCATCCTGTCTATTTTTCTGCAGTGTGTCCGGTAGGGGAATCCTGTCTGGCCATGCAGATGGAACCATAGTGCGCTTCTTCTTTGATGATGAGGGCTCAGGTGAATCACAGGTATCAAAGATCGTTCTTCAGTGAGCAGAATTCCTGTTTGCATAGCCTGCTTCCCAGCTCCAGAGCTCTGGAAAGGGATCAGGCTGTGGAGGGAGTGCAAGTCTGGAGAGGAGCTGCAGGCTGTGCTTGCTAGTGAAGTTTTTGGGAAGCACTGATGAAGGCATAACAGTGACTAGATGCTTTGGAATGCATTGAGGGCAGTGATAACAGGGGAATTCATGTTTTTGTGTATGAGGCATAAGGCTGTTCAGGTGTCTGGAAGGATCTGATGTTCCAAGTGTCCAGGAGAATGATGCTCAAAGAGGTGTGGTTCCATGGAATGGCTGTTGTCATCTCTGCACTAAGCAGTGTGTAGTTACCACAGTTAATATTGAATTTCAGGCTCACATTTTGTCCTTGGACACCCAGCACTTTTCTGAGCCTCCTCCTCTGCCAGGAGTCTCCCTGTGCTTCAGGCTGTGGTGAAGGGGATGTTGTTGTCAGATCTTTTTTCTCCACCTGAAGCAGTTTGAGCATGGCTCCTCTCTGCCATGATAACCTGAAGGCCCATTTATACTCTGCAGGGTTGGGAGTTCAGTCCCAGTCTGGTTAATGATATTAGTCTTCTCACTGGCATCAGGAGTCTTCTCTCACAGTTAAATAAATGTAATAGTTGATACATCTCTCAGTTCTGGTTTCTGTCTTCCTACAGACTGGACAGGCAGACAAAGATGCCTCCGTGAACTGGGCTTTACAGAAGGTCCCATACTGATCCCACTGGGATAGCTGAGTACAGAGGCTGGCTGGGGGCTAGGGCCATTCAGGTGTTCAGGGTGTTCTTGTCTGTTGTAGGGAAAATTGGCAGTGCATCCCTGTCCTCCTTATGCCCTTGCCTGGGCTTCCAATGGCATTGTGGCTGCAGGCTGTGACAAGAAGATCGTTGCTTATGGGAAGGAAGGCAGCGTGATTCAAACCTTTGACTACAGCCGGGACTCATCAGAGAAGGAATTCACCACAGCAACCACCAGTCCCGGTGGCCAGTCCATTGTCATTGGCAGCTATGACAGGTACCATGTCCCTGATGGAGAAGTCTCCTCTTTATAGTCCTTCCTCTGTCAGCTGTACACAGTTTTTCATGTCTTTCCTATCTGCTCTCTCACAGGTTGCGGGTTCTGAACTGGAGCCCACGCCGCAGTGCCTGGGAGGAAGGCAAGCCCAAAGAAATAGCTCACCTATACACCATCACAGCTTTGGCATGGAAGAGGGACGGCTCACGGATCTGTGCGGTTTGTATCATCAGTCAGGAGCCCTGAACCCTCAAGTCCCATATCCGGGTCACCCTTATCCATGTTTGTGCCTGGAAGCAAAGTGGTGTGGTACAGGGACAGGTTTGACTGTGGTCATACTGATGTGGTAGCACCATCAGCCAGGGGTACAGTGCAGATGCTGAGGCTGAGACCTTACGCTAGGGAACTACTGCAGTCAGGTGTGCAGAGTGTGAAGCTGTAAAATCTTGTGGTTGTTGGTGTGATGGTTTGCTTGTTGCAGCAGCCCTCCTCTTTTCTGAGAAGCATGATGAGGTCAGCACAGCTCCTCCAGAGGAGTCTCAGGAGCATTCTTTCCTCTTCTGTGAGAAGCCGTATACAAACTGACCTGCTAATTAAACTCTGTGTTTCTGTGCTGTGTTTCCGGTTCAGCATGCTCTTTTGTCTGCTTTCAGCTGTCGAGCCTTAATCTGCCTTTCTCTAAAGTCAGATAATTCTTTAAATCTCTTTAAGTTAATCTTTCTGCCTATTTTTCTGTAGTAAGTTGAATAACTCAAAACACTTAAATTTTTTAGGAAAGATGCTATTTACAACTTTTCTTTAATAATTTTCGGCTATTTTTGTGTTGAATGATCAAGAATCCTTGAAGTATTTTCAGACCAAAAGTTACTGAACATGTGAACAAATACTTGCAGAGAATGGAAAGGGGCTAATGGATAGGAGATTAGTGAAAAAAATGGGGATGTTATACAGAAAGAGATAAAGCTGAAAGGATTTTGCTGGGAGGGAGGAGAGATTGGGAGGCTGGGAGAGGGAGAAATGAGAAACAGAAGAATAATGGGGAAGATGAGGGTAAAGGTGGTTTTTAACCCCGCCTCCTTCTGTCCCAGATTCATGCCAGTGTTTGGTGGTCTCCACTTTTCTGAGAATGGCTCAGTCTTTCTGTTGTCTCAAGAAAGTCAAAATAGGGCTGGTCCTCCTACGTCTAAGTGCTTGAACCTTGTTCCCCAGAACAGCTAGGACTGGTGTGTTTGTGTCTGACTTCTGATCTTCTTCATGTAAGCAGAGTCTGGAATATCTCTCCTTAACAGAGTTCACTGACCACACTATGTGTTTTTGTCCCCAGGGTACGCTGTGTGGAGGAGTTGAACAGTTTGACTGCTGCCTTCGTAGAACCATTTACAAAAATAAATTTGAAATTACATACGTGGGACCAAGCCAGGTGAGAGAATAGCTAATGAGGTATGAAATTCCTGATGGAAACAGGATGTTTGCCAGAACTAGACATGCTTGGAATTCTGCACCTATGGTTTGCTCATACCAACTTGTCAAGAAGGGCATAGGGGATATACCAGGGACAGGGCGAAGGTTGGGTGGGAATTGGCTACGATAAAAGGCCATGGAGTTAATTTTCTACTTTGTGAATTTGTGTGAGGTACCTCTGTGCCAAGTGCAGACTCCTGAAGTGGTTTAATTTCACCTAAATTTACCTTGTTCAAAATGAGGCAGTGAGGGTAAGCTGGCAGCCTGGGCACCCCTCTACAATCAGGAGCGAGACTACAGGACTCTTCAAAGAGGGCGTATCCTTGGGGGCCAGGGTGGGCCTCCAGATGGGCTAGTAACTTGTAAATGGCAAAAGTAAGAATCTCGGGTGTCTACTACAGCTGTCATCCCATGCAAAAGGAATGGTAAGGTCTTTTAAAAAAGCAGAGTGAAGTGATGTGAGGGGATGCCTAAATATCCTAGTATCCTCTGTTGCCTAATCTTCCGTGGGGCAAGAAGGCTGTGCTGTTCCTCTGCGCATGGCCTCATATTGCTTTTTCTCATTTTCTCTAGGTCATTGTGAAGAACCTCTCAACAGGAACTCGAGTTGTGTTGAAATCCCAGTATGGTTACGAGATTGATGAGGTGAAGATCTTAGGGAAGGACAGGTATCTGGTGGCCTATACCTCAGACACGTTACTGCTGGGTGACATCAGCTCCAACAAACTCAGTGAGGTACTGGAAAATCGGTGACATTTTTGAAGTGTCAAATGCTTAACTTGGTAACTCAGAGGATATGATTTCTGCATGGGAACAATACCTCTATTTTCAAAGAATCATAGAATAATTCAGGTTTGAAGGGGCCTTGGGAGGTCTCTTATCAAACTTACTGTCCAAAGGAAGGTCAATACTCAATTCAGATGCTGTTACTCAGATCCCATGGTTTCTCTAGTCACCTGTTCCAATGCTTTACTGTCCTCATGGAGGAAAGCCTTTTTCCTAAGTCTTGCTGGTATTTTGACTGCTGTTTCATGACCACTTCTCATCCTTTCACTCTGCATCTGCCAAATAAAGCCTTGCGTCACCATATTAGAGGTTTCTTAAGCCTTCCCTCCTCTAGACTGAAGAAGCCAAATTCCTTCTGCCTCTTCACATCAACCGTCTTGATGGCAGTCTGCTGAACTTGCTCCAGTTTATTAGTCTTTCTTGTACTTGGGGGCCCGCATTTGGATGTTTTACATATATACATTCCAGATGGGAATGTACAAATCTTTGTGTGTTTAACAAAACAAAACCAAACCAAAAATAGGTCAGAAAATCATCCATGCCTGCATCCCACATCTTATGCCAGTGCCATTTCTGGTAGCAGACAACACAAAAATTGTCCATCCCCTGAGCCTCACAGTGCACTGAGTGCTGAGCCCATGTGCTGAGCTTGGAAATGCAGGCCATAGGCTAATGTCTGGTAAAAGCATTAAATAGGCTTCAAGGACATACTGGCTTTGTTCACAGAGATATCACATACTTTTAATCAGACTAATGGTGAGCTAATCAATCTCTCTTGGAGCAGGATCTCTGACTGGAGATTTGAGCTGGAGAATGCTGATGCTTAGTAATATAACTGAGAATCTGGCCAGACTGAAGCTCCCAGGTTTCTCTATATCTTAATGCACAGAGTTTTTGTTTCAGTTGCACAGCTCTACTCACTTCTCTGAAAGAATAGGGCTGTGAGGTATCCATTTGTTATCTTCTTGTCTCACTGGAGTTTTGTTGAAGCAGTAACTTGTAGTTCATACTCCAGGAGGGAAGAGGACTGCTGTAGCCTTGGCTTTCAGTTTTCTGCTTCTCTCACCACTTGTCTGCTGTTATCACAGTAGCTATTGTATTATATCCAGTGCTCTACTCAAATTGCCCATCAGTTGTTCCCCCACTGCCACTGTGCTGATAAGTCATTGCTAGCATGACTCCAAAAAAAAAGGTTTCAGCTACATGTGGTGGTGTGGAGGTTCTGCCCCCACCAGTGGTAGCAGTGATTCTGTGGCTATGATTAGCAGAGGCAAATGAGTTATTTGGGTGCTTTTTGTAATAAAGCTGGGCTGGGGAAGGTGGAGAAGTGCCTATGAAGGAATAAGACAGAGGGAGTACCTTGATCACATGAAGGCCTCTTGTTCAGAAGGCAGTAATATACTATACACAGAGAGCTGGAGTCTGAAGCTGAATCTAAAGAAAGGAGAGGAATGTGTGGAATTTGCAAGCTGGGAATGACTAAAAAACACTGTTGGCAGCTAAAGTGATGGAACACAATCCCTTGTACAGTGTAACTCTTGCTGTCTGTTGTGAGAGCCGAAAGCTGGACAGCAGACCCCAGCACGTGCAGACTGGTCCTAGTAGATCTGTCAGCCTCACCCTGTGCCGTTGCTTTGCAGGTGGCCTGGCAAGGATCTGGGGGAAATGAGAAGTTCTTCTTCGACAATGAGAATGTACGTAGGATGGGACAGAATGCTCCCCATGAATGGTGTGTAAAGCTGTCTGTACACCAGCAGGAAAAATGTTACCGGGGTTTCTGGAAGACCCTGTTTCTTGGCAGTTTTCTGGACTTAGCCTCTTCATGCAGATCCCAGTCTGCTTCCTCCCTGTCCTTGCCTTTTCCACATGCCAGGTACAAAACAAACTCAGCGTGTGGACTGACAAGTTATATAAGTCATAATCCTGAAGAAGAGAGAAGCAATAAAAGAGCAACGGCCAGAGAGGGTGTTAGAGATACAGGATACAGCTGTCATGGGGACAGCTTGACTCCTGCAGGACTAATAGGCCCACAACTAAAATCCCCAGTCTTGAGGAAAAGCTGTCAGTCACAGCAAGAAACCAGGGACAGCTCCTTAGTCATCTCAGTGTGTTTGAATTTAGATTTGTGTGCAGCAGAGTTCTTTTCTGCACCCCTCACTGGCAGGTGTGGGTGTTTGTGTGGCTTTTTTCTAAGAGTGCATTCCCCTCTCGCCACCAGGTCTGCATGATTTTTAATGCTGGAGAGCTGACACTGGTGGAATATGGAAGCAATGATATTCTGGGGTCTGTCCGCACAGAGTTTGTGAACCCTCATCTGGTCAGGTAAGGGCTACATGTGCTTCTGTAGCCAACACAGGCATTTAGTGAGACTGAGCTCAGACATACAACCTTGAAAGTGTCCCTCTCTGTAGAACACAGCCCCCAGACACTGGGGCCTGAGTAACCCACTTCTCACAATGACCAGCGATGGGTTTAGTTGCCAGGTTATTGGCTGTCAAGTTTTAGAAACACAAGAGCCTCTTTTCCTCTGATCCATGCTTAGTGCAGCCTGCCGTGGTTGTTGCTGAAGAGGGACCTCCTGTGCATGTTCTCAGGCAACTCTGCATCCAGCTGGTCCTGGTAAAACATCGTTAGGGACTCAGTTGCCAGCAGGACCTCCTCAGTCACTAAAATTCTATACCCCATGTTCTGATGTGGGAGAAGGGAGGATCATAGGCTGCTCAGAGCAATGTAATTAATGTGTTATTGGGGACCCCTACTCCAGAGGGGTAGCTTCTGGGGGAAAGCCATGGATCAGAAAGGTTTTTTCCTCACTTGAGGCAGCTATAGGTGCTGGGCAAGTGTCACAGGTCAGAGAACTGCCAGAGGCTGCATGTGCTCAGGGAAACAGCAGCAAAGTCAGGGAGGGAACTGTGTGATTCAAATGTGAATTTTTAGAGTATTGAAGGTAACAGTCCTTCCCTTCAAATCATAGTGTCCGTATCAATGAGAGACAGCAGCGAGGCGTCGATGAGAGCAAGAGACTGGCTTATCTGATGGACATCAAGACTATAGCAACAGGTGACTGTAACCCTCCCACCTCTCCCCTGTATTTTGCCAGCCTTCCTGATCCCTTTTCATTTTCTGCGCCAGGCAGCACATTCCTGAAGGTCCTCTGTGCATTCCCTCTACCAAGCAGCAGATTCCTGAAGTTCCCCTTCCCTCTGCCTAGCAGCAGTCTACTGGAGACCAGGCTGTACTGCTTTCCAGCAGTACCAGCCTGCTATGGACACAGCCATGGGTGTCTGTGACTGTCCTGGACCCAGACTCTGTGTTGCCTGCACTGCCCATGATCTGAGCATGCTCACAGACAGTGGGAGAGAGTTGCTGCTGTTGAGAAGGTGTCAAGATAAAATGTCACTGCTGTCTGGTTTTCATGTCACAGTGTCTTTGCTGGGGGCCTTGCCCAAATTAGGTCCCAGGCATTTGATTGCCCTGGCACAGCTTTAAATGTTGAGCAGTTTGAGGTACATAAGGTACTTATTAATATAAGTACCTGATGTAGCTCAAAGTGCTCAACTTTCAAAGCTTTCTCTTTCTTTCTTTCCTTCCCAAGTGGACCTTGTTGGTGGCTACAACGCTGGCACAATCAGTCATGACAGCAAGATCGATTGGCTGGAGCTGAATGAAACAGGTCACAAACTGCTCTTCAGGGACAAAAAGATGAGGGTGAGGCAGGCCATGTGCCTGGATGGCATGTCTGTGGCATTTAGACATGCCTAAATTGAGGGAGGGGGTGGGAAACATTTGAAGTTCTCCTGATTTTTTTGCTTACTGCTCCTTGGAGAAAGATTGACCATGTCCAGATTGCCTGAGCTGGCAGTGTTGCATTCTTGAGTCATAGCTAATGCTGAACTTAGTTACTAAACAGCTTGCTTCATCTCATCACACCAGAAAATGAAAATCATAGATTCTTCTGCTGTACATATGTCTATGGTATTCAAAACATCATGTCAGTCAGGTGAAGCCCCAGGTGACTGGAAAAAGAGAAGCATTGTACCCATCTCTAAAAAGAGAAGGAAGGAGGACCCTGGGAGCTACTGACCTGATAGCTTCACCTCTGGACCTTGGAAGATCATGGAACAGCTCCCCATAGAAGCAGTGCTAAGGCACATGGGGAACAGAGAGGTGATTCGGGACAGCCAGGGGAGGTAATTCAGGACAGCCAGCAAGGTTTCACCAACGGCAAGTCCTGCCTGACTAGCCCAATGGCCTTCTCTGATAGAGAGACTCCCTCAGTGGACAAGGGAAAGGGCTATAGATGTTGTTTATCTAGACATGTATAAAGCCTTTCACATAGTCCCCCACAACATCCTTCTCTCTAAACTGGAGAGAGATGGATTTGATGGGTGGGCTGTTTGGTAGATAAGGAATTGGGTGAGCAGTTGCATCCAGAGGGAAGTGGTCAACGCCTCAGAGTCCCGGTGAACATCAGTGACAAGTAGTACCCCTCAGGGGTCTGCATTGGGACCAGTGTTATTTAATATCTTCATTAATGATACAGACGAAGGGATTAAGTACACCCTCAGCAGGTGCAGCAAGTTTGCAGATGACACCAAGCTAAGGGTTGAATGGCACACCTAAAGAACAGGGCCATCCGAAGGAACCTGGACAAGCTCCAGATCTGCACCCATGGGAATCTGATGAGATGTAACAAGGCCAAGCATAAAATATGTGCTGGACCAATCACACAGTGAGGGCATCAGGGGAGGGTGGATTCTGCCCCTCTGTCCTATTCAGGTGAGATCCCCATCTCCTGTGCTGCCTCCAGCTGTAGGGTCCCAGCATAGGATGGACATGGACCTGCTGGAGCAAGTCCAGAGGAGGCCACAGAGATGGTCAGAGGCCTGGAACACCTCTTCTGTGAGGAAGGGCTGAAAGAATTTGGATTGTTCATCATGAAGAGAGAAGGCCCCATTGAGGCCTTAGAGTCCCTTCCAGTGTCTAAAGGGCCTCCGAAAGAGCTGGACAGGGACTTGGGACAAGAGCCTGGACAGACAGGACAAGGGGGGATTGCTTCCCATTGCCGGAGGGGAAGGTTAGATGTGATGCTGCAAAGAAATTTTTCCCTGTGAGGGTGGTAAGGCCCTGGCCCAGGTTGCCCAGAGCAGCTTTGGCACTTTTCGTCCCTGAAAGTGTTCAAGGCCAGGTTGAACAAGACTTGGAGCAACCTGGTCTAGTGGAAGGTGTCCCTGCCCATGGCGGGGGCGGGGGTGTTGGAACAAGATGCTTTTTAAGGTTCCTTCCAATCCGAACCATTCTGGGTTTCTATGATTTCTCCAACCATTTTGGTACAGACTGAAACAGGGACTTTCTTGTTGTCTTTTGATAGGTGTGTCATGAGACTAGCAGAGTTCTTTCTTTCTCATCTTTTCTAGGTGAAGACAAGGAACAGAGACAGTCTGGGACTTTTTAATCATGAGACGTCATATATATTTAATAAAGTTATGCCATGTGTCAGGTTACACCTTCCAAACTGTTATGTTTGTTTCTGGGCAGTGTGTTCTACAAACAACTGATCTCTCACCTTATTGGCAGCAGACCTTGCAAAAGGACACTGTCTGGGATAGACAGTTCAGCCCAAAATTGCAGAGGAAGACCCTTCTTGGTGCCTTAGTTTGTTTCCATGGAGAACTTCAGAGCCCATTTTCCTGTTCCAGCTCTGAAGCTGAGAGGGAACTGAAGTTGCACAAGGCATATTCTGGTCTATATATGTCTGTGCCATGCCGTAAGGGAGGCAGGATCTGCACATGCTGCTTAAAATGGTGCAAGGGTTTAAAAATATCTTAATTCCTGGATAGCAATGTGTAAATGAGGTTTTAGGATGTGTGTGTTGAAAGAAGTCTGTTTCGTGATGGGTAGGGTCTGTTTACAAGACGCCTACTCAGATGCTCCTGCGATGTTTGTGTGAGCTGGCAGCCCAGCCACAAGTCCAGCTGAGCCTGTTCTCCTCTCTCCCCTCCAGCTGCAGCTCTATGACATTGAAAGCAGCACCAAGACAACCATTCTGAACTATTGCTCCTACGTGCAGTGGGTCCCGGGCAGTGATGTGGTGGTTGCTCAGAATAGAAACAGTCTCTGCATTTGGTACAACATCGATGCTCCAGAGCGAGTCACCATGTTTCCTCTGAAGGTAAAACTCTGGAGACTTTGCCTCCTGCAGTTTCTTTTACTTCTTCCTCACATATGTGGGAGTAGTAAGGGTGGTGTGGCAGAAGGAAGACGGAAGGGAACTGTTAGTTTCTCGTGGACGAAATATGAGCTCATTTGTCAACTTTGTGGCAGACATTCCTGGCAGAAGATGGAGCAAGGAGCTGCTTCATGGCTCAATCTGCTCAGCGAGAACTCATTCAGAAGAACTGTGACTGGCAGAGCTGTCGCAGTGCTGCCCTCACATCCCTGCAACCCCACATAACTCAGGTGAATGTAAGAGTATTGACAGCTGGTACTCTTTCTAGGGGGATATCGTGGACTTGGAAAGGAATGATGGAAAGACTGAAGTGATAGTATCTGAAGGGGTGAACACCATGTCCTACACCCTGGATGAAGGCCTCATAGAGTTTGGAACTGCTGTTGATGATGGGGATTATTGCAGGTAAGTGCTGGTTACACCAATGGGGATGGCAGGTAGCTCACATCACATGCCAGACACCTGGGAATCAATGATCCATAAATGGCAGCAGCACAGTTTTCTGTACAGAGTTGAACTTCAGACTCTCAGCATGATGTTGGTGCCAGGTCTGGCTGTAATGAACATCAGAGTCCTTCAGGAGAGAATATTCAGCTTTTAACTCCTCACAGCTTTGTGGTTTCAAACTCAGGGAGAGACTGGCCAATGTGGTCCTGTAGACATTGACAGGGCTTTGCTGAAGGCAGTTGTAAGTTAATTGCAGTGAATAGGAGTGTCTCCAGAGCAGCCAGATGTGAAGTGGTGCTTGGGTGCTTTTACTGCTGCCCTTCCAGGGATGGTGGCAGTGGTATGGAAACATCCAGGAGCTGTGCAGAGTAAAAATTGACTGCCTGAAGTGGCAGCCACCTGGGTACTGGTGACACTGTTACAGGGCTTTTAAAAGTGACCAGGGGAGAAAACTTCATGTGTTCATAGCACTCTTGGCTCTTTAGAGACTTCTTCAGCAGACACAGCACTTTATCAGACACAGCACTTTAGACTTGTCCCACACTGCTGCAGCCTTCTGCTGGTAATCTGTCTCTTAAGTATCTTAGCCCAGGTAGGAATAATGTAGATCTCTGAATTTTACTCTGCTCTTTCAGGCCCTGTGTTACACTGTCCTCTTCAGAACTGGGCACACCCAGCTGGCTTTATCTTCAGTGCAGCTCTGGTTAGGAAGCTCCTGTCTTACAGTCTGGGATTTTCCTCAGAGAGCTCTTCTGTTACTGAAAGTCTGCAAATCTCTCTGTCTCAAGGGCTACTGCATTTTTGGAGACCCTGGAAATGTCCGCAGAGACTGAAGCCATGTGGAAGACTCTCAGCAGACTGGCTTTGAAAGCGAGACAGCTGCACATTGCAGAGAGGTGCATCACATCTTCGTGGCTTCAAGATGCTCTTCTTGCTGGATCCCAGAAACCAGGCTCCAGCTAAAGATGTGGCTCTGTGTATGGTCTGGAGAATTCACTGCATTGGAGACTTAAGTGTTCTCTATGCCAGGAAATGAGTTTGCCTTTTCATCCCAGCCAGTAATGCCAGAACCAGGGGTGGGAAGACATTTCTCTGTGGCATAAATTTTTGTTGATGTTATTCCAAAGCTGTGTATAGCAAGGACTCAGAGAGCTGACAGACATGAACAAGCTGGAGGTGTCACTGAAGCCTGGGGAGGTGAAACATGAGCCTTGGTCATGCTCATGGATTCTCCCATAGAGCAAGCTTGAGGACATATCTGAACACAGGTCTTGGCAAAATCCTTCTCTTGAAGTAGGGCTATTCCAACTCTCCCATTGTGAAGCTGGGTCTGTTGCCCGGGTTCTGAATTTCTTGTCTTGGACCAAAAAGGGGCAACAAAACCCGGTTATTGATTAACTGTTTTGCATTTTCCAGGTGCTTTGCAGCTCTGGGAAACATGGCAAAGGCTCGATTTCTGCATGAAACCAATGTCATTGCTGACCAGGCAGCTCAGGAGCACGTAAGTCAAGCTTTGCCTGCTCTGCAGTGCAGCAGTTTTCCTGTAAACACTTGCATACGCAGTATCTTCCGTGTCCATGCTCACCAGTGTCATGCTACAAACCAGTACCTCGTCATGTAGAAAGTGCTGACATTATCTTCCATCCATGCCTGACAGGTCCTTCGCAAGGCTGGCCATTTTATACTACTCCTGGCTTGTCACTGCTGTGGTACTCAACTGTCCTTCATTTCTGTAATGACCCAGTCTCCACCTGCAGTCCCCTCCATGTTCCATTCTAGAGCCTCTTCTTTCCCTCAGCAAACTGAGCTTGCTGCTGTTGTCTGCAGGGTGGGGATGGCACAGACCACTACCTGGTGCGGGCCCGCTTGGCCATGCTAGACAAGAACTACAAGCTGGCAGAGATGATCTTCCTGGAACAAGTGAGTAAAGGAACAAGGAGTGGAAAAGGTTCTGTTTATTTCTGAGTGGGGAGGTTTGTGTGCTACGCTGTAAAAGGAAAGGAAGATGTTGCTTGTTCCCAGGAGAAGAGTTTTCACCATGAAGTAGGAAGAGCTATTCCTTCTTCTGAGGTGTAGGATTATCCTGAGATGCATGAAGAGAGTGAGGGAGGATGTATATCCATGTAAAGGAGACAGTTCACTTTTTCAAGTGTTTTCTTCACATCTAAACCTGCCCACTGTGGGAGGTCCATGGCAATGTGTTGACTCCTAACCTGGAGCCTGCAGGTTAATGCTTTGCTTTCTGATACAGAACGCCACAGAGGAGGCCATGGACATGTACCAGGAGCTGCACATGTGGGATGAATGCATTGTGGTGGCCAAGGCCAAGGTATAGAATATGGCTGCACTGGGCTGTGGGCTGGTCTTGCTTGGTAAATCTTCTGGCTGGGAGTCCATTCAGGGTCCATGTTCTTTTCACCTGCCCTACCTTGCTTCTGCTTAGAAGGGTAGAAGCAAGTAGAAGGGAAGGTTGCACTGTGTAAGTACAGACCCAGATGAATAGGGAGAAAAGCTACTGAAATTAGTTTAGGAGTCCCTGTGGCTTCAAAAAAAAAATGGGTAGTGCCATGGTACACAGGGCTGGCATTGTGGTTTCTGATAACTGGACAACAGGAGGCCTGGTGCTATGACCAGGTGTTCAGAGCCTGCAGGATGAGCTGGACAGTGTCTCATCCTACCCAGGTCAACCAGTTCTGTGTTTCTCCACAGGGACACCCAATGCTGGAGAAGTTGCGTCGGGGTTATTACCAATGGCTGCTGGATACCCAGCAGGAAGAGAAGGCTGGAGAGGTCCAAGAGGGACAGGGTGACTACCTGGCAGCCATCAGCTTATATCTGCGGGCAGGGCTGCCAGCCAAAGCAGCACGGCTGGCCATGAACAGGGATGAGCTGCTCACCAATGGGGATGTCATTGATAGGATCTCCATGGCACTGATCAGAGGGGAACTGTATGAACAGGTGAATGGCCCTTCTTGTTGGGGGCATCAGGGCCTTTACCCTATCCTCTGCACCTGTGAGACACAAGGGCACTGAACTGGAAGGTGGCAGAGGTAATTCTGTGTTGATAAGTTTGCAGTTAACATTTATGAGGACAGTCTTCACTGTGTCCATTGTACATGGGTGAGGTCTAGAATTACTGTTATTAATCAGGAAAAGGATCACATCTCATTGGCAACATGTCTCCAGAATATAGAGTGTCAGTAATAGTTAAGGAGTCCCTTAGGAAGATGGGAATCAACAGGAGCAGAATCATGAATCAAACTGAAAACTTGATATCACTGTGGAAAAGTCAGTGCTCCCTCATGGCAGAATAAAATACGATGCAAAGATAGTCTAAATGAGAAGTTAAAGAGGCAAAACTAAGGAGTTAAAGACTATCTGTAGAGCCATGAATATCATAAAGAAGGGATGTGATTATTCTCTGTGTCTAATAACACCAAAAATTGGTAAGTTATTATTAAGTGACAGTTTTAAAACCAAACGGTGTTTTTCCCAAAGCACATAATCATGTTAATGTAAGAAAGCAGTGCTGAGTCTGCCCACTGCTCGGTATCCTGGCCAACAGTGGCCTCTGGCTGGTGCTTAAGAAAGGAAAATAAAGAACAAGGCAAGCAAATACAGGGTTGCACTTCTCCTAGTGTGTTTTCATGGGGTCCAGGAGTTTGCAGCCTATGATGTACCTGAGCAGTTCTACTTTTATTTTTAAGTGCTCTTCATAGATTTTACTCCATGAGCTTGTTAAATTATTGCTTCAACCACATGTAGTTTTTTAGTTAAAATTTCGGCTATGAATGATGCAGTTCAGTTATATGTTGCGTGAAAAAAACAGTGCTTTTTGTTAGCCTGTTTTATGTCTCCTTTACAAATTACATTCCTGTAGTGTCAATTTATCTTTGGCATTTTCTGGCCATTTCATTTTGACCCAAGGGAATTTTGTGCTTTTCCAAACCTGCCATCTTTTCTTAAGCCTTCAGTTGAAAGAACAACTCAGTAACTGGAGCTCCCACTTACTGGAGCTACTGTATGTCATTACCAAAAGTATAAATAACCCAAAAGTGATTAGACAAATCATGGAAGTAGATTAGACAAATCATGCCAGTAAATATGGTGATGTCAGGGCATCATGACACAAACTCAGGGAGCTTCTTCTGTGCCAGTTGCCAGAGATGGACAGATAGAGGAAGGCTGATATATACTTGCTCTGCTATTACAGTCATTCTCTAGATGTGGTCTTACCACCATTCAAATACTGGAGGAAATGAGCCTTTGCTCTGCATGGATAGCTGTGCTGGGATTGATCAGCAGAGAGGACAATAGTCTCGGCACATGCTGCCTTTCCTAGAAGTTCCTTAATCGCCATGCCCTTGGTTAATGGGGAAGGCAGAGCTGGTGCAGGAGTGTGTGTGGAACTGGTAGGGCATGATGATGGGGGGAGTTGGTGGCTCTGGAAACTGGCACCTGTTATTTGTCATTAGGCTGGAGACCTGTTCGAGAAAGTCGGGAACCCACGGAAAGCTCTGGAGTGCTATGGCAAGGGCAGTGCCTTCCTGAAAGGTACTGTGCTCAGTATGTTCTTCCCCTTCAATCTCCAGCAGGAGCCTGGATAGTCTGTCCTGGTGGGAACATTGCCTGGAACCCAGAGATGCCTGGGTGCTCTGCAGCCTCCACCTATCATATCATTCAGTGTGTGTATTTTCACATAGTTGTACTTGCACATGCAGTCCCAGGAGAGTGTCCTGTTCCCAAGCCCTTGACCATGCTGACAGCACCAGCATGGATTTGACCCAGCTCTCCATGGGGGTCTAGATTGCTGGGTAACCCATTGGAGCTGAAGTGGTTTAGACAGTTCCTTAAACTATGACCCTCCTTCTATGCCGAATCCAAGGCCCATGTTTGACCCACAGTTCTGCTTCTTTGCTGGCCTCAGCATGACAGCTCTTGTGTCCCCTTACAGCTGTGGAGCTGGCTCGTCTGGCGTTTCCTGCAGAAGTTACGAAGTTGGAGGAGGCCTGGGGAGACCATCTGGTGCAGCAGAAACAGCTGGATGCTGCTATTAACCATTACATCGAAGCCAGGTGGGGGCAGGGGAAGGCTCTATAAGCAGCAGGATACCGGCACGGTATAAAGTTGATATATTTGCATCTATCTGGGCAAGGTTTGCCTGAGTGAGCCCCCACTACCCCACTTAGCAGTGCCCCGGTTACTTGTGTGCACCAGCCATTGATGGATGCTTTCCCACATCTCTCCGAAGATCTTACAGCCCTGATGGCTCTTCCCTGCTGTCCCAGTTCTTTCGTCTTCCTTAGCACTACCAGTTACTCAGCTCCTTCATTCTGCTCTAGCTCAGGAAGCTGAATCTAGCAGCAGAGTGCTCTAGTCTCCCTGGCATAGCGCAACTGGAGAAGATGGCTGCTGCCTGGCTCTAAAAACTAATGGGTTTTGTTCTAGGTGCTCAATTAAGGCCATTGAGGCAGCTTTGGGAGCCCGGCAATGGAAGAAGGCCATCTACATTTTGGACTTGCAGGACGAATGGACAGCAGCCAAATACTACATCAAGATTGCCCAGCACTATGCAGCTTTACAGGAGTATCAGGTGAGGCCACAGACCACAGTCACCACTGCACTGTGTGTCCCATGGATATATTGAGTGTGGTCTTTTCCTGGCAGGTTGCAGAGGAGCTATACATCAAAGGAGGCCAGACCAAGGATGCCATTAACATGTACACGCAGGCCGGGCTCTGGGAACAGGCTCACAAGGTAGAGCCAGAAGCCAAAGCTTCTGGGAACCTCACCCCACTTTGTGAGATGTGTCTTCCATCAGGGGGTGGTGGTGCTTTGTGCACCAATACCTGATCAACCAGTACTCTTCCCAAAGGATGCATGCAGGACCATCCAGCAGCCAGCAAGAAATCCATTCCTAGTATTTGCATCCTGACCGTGCCCTTTTCTTTCTCACAGCCCCACGTGGGTGCACCTCTGGCTTAAATGGCCCTCTCCAAGAGCTGGTTCTGTGTGCATTGTGACAGTGACAAGTGCTGCCCATTCTATGCAGAGCATATAGCATGGATACCTGTTTGTCAGATGGGAAGGAAATTGGTTTCCTCCTTCTCCTTCACTGCCATGTGCCAGGAAATTGCTGTTCATTGTCTCCCATGTGTGTTCCTTCTGGCAGCTGGCAGTCAAGTGTATGAACCAGGAGGACGTGACTGTGCTGTACATAACTCAGGCCCAGGAGATGGAGAGGCAGGGCAAGTACAAAGAAGCAGAGAGGTGAGTTTCTTCCAGTACCAGTACCAGTCCAAGACAGAGCCCTGAAAAATTGGCTGTAATGAGGAGGAGCCCTTTCCTGGGTTAGGAGTAGAATTCGGGACTGGGATTTGAAATGGTCAGAGGAACTCTTTCCACACACAGAGGTATTTCAAGATGCAGAGAGATTTCAGGGACTGGTCATGTCCTTGGCTGAGCTGTTTGGGTGTGCTTGTGTTCCCAGGCTGTACATCACTGTGAATGAACCTGATTTGGCGATCACCATGTACAAGAAGTGTAAGATGTATGATGAGATGGTTTGCCTAGTAGCCAAGTACCACAAGGACTTACTCGGAGATACTCACCTGCACCTGGGCAAGGTGAGTGCATCTCATGGCAGGGGATCAGCTAGACCAAGCAGGGGCAAAAGTGTTGTTACCAACGAGTGTTTGAGATCACTTAAAAAATCGCTGGCAAGGGTATGAACAAAAGTCAGATTTAATGTTAAGCGACAAAGCACAAGAAGTTCATTGGCAAGATTCACTCTACTACTTACAGGACAGCTAAGGCACAGCAAGGGAAAACAAGCAACGACAAAACCAAACAAAATCCAGGTGATCAAAACAGAAACAGAGACCTGTCTCAGGGTGTGTGTGGGTGGGTGTGGGTGTGGGGGGGTGGGTG
This sequence comes from Entomyzon cyanotis, assembly GCA_024500445.1. NCBI lineage: Eukaryota > Metazoa > Chordata > Aves > Passeriformes > Meliphagidae > Entomyzon > Entomyzon cyanotis. The sequence goes on along the minus strand of JAKEPQ010000036.1, from coordinate 767,249 downwards.
TGTGTGCGCAGCTACATGTGACAAAAAACAGTGTGAGCAAGGATAAAAAGGAACATGGCCTAAAAGCTTAACACTCAAACTTTACAGTACTATAACTTGACTTATACCTTAATCCTAACAATTTAAAACAGGAGAAACACTTAACTTACACCTAATTGAACTTTATTTGTAGCTTCACCGTAACAACCTAACAGAGGAATAACGCTTAACAGTATTTAACCCAACTTGTAACTTTGAAGTTATACTTAGCAACTCAGCAGAACAACAATTAGTGGTACTTAGCTTATAACTTGATGTTTAACAACTTTGCAAAAGAACAATACTTAACAGCATTTCAGTAAGTTTATAACTTAACCTTACTTACAGGCCTAACTTACTTAGACATCCAAGGTACTTAAACATCTAAGAAAGCAACAGTTCTCCCGGATTTGCTATAGCGTATGCACATGTTTATGCACCCAGACAGAAAAAGTCAGTGCTTATAAGGTACCTGGGAAAAATTCCCCTCAGAGGTCAGTGAAATACTTCAGGTGCTTTTGCATCTCCCAGCGGGTGAAGGATCGGGCCTCGAGGAGTGAGGATATCAGCATAGGACGTCATTTTTCAGTGAACTTCCAAGTATAGCAAATCTGAGAGTTTGCTGGCTCTGAGAGGTGTATCCCCCTAGAGTGAGATCGCTGGTCGCAGTCCACTGCAGTTCCAGGAGAGCTCAAAAGAGTCTCATTTTGGACTGTTGTTTATAGGGTCGCAAGAGAGTGGGTTTCATTCATAACAGTGTTTCATCCTGGCCAAAGTTTGGGTCAGCGCTTTCTTTGAAAGTGTGAGAACAGGAATGTTATGTGAATCAGGCCAGAGGAATATTTTCCAAGGCTTGTCATAAGAAAACCAGAAGCTTGTTAGCAGTTCCTGGGAGCAGACAGTGTTTCTGATAAGCTTGGAAAGAGCTGAACTCAGATGCTGTTTTCAACGCCAAGGCCTAACAAGCGTTTCTCAGATCACATTGCTGCCTAGAAGGGAGGAGGCAGGAATGCACCCACTGCAAATATGACTATCTCATTATCTCTGAGTGCAGGAGCTGGAGGCAGAGGGGCGCTTGCAGGAGGCTGAGTACCACTACCTGGAAGCCAAAGACTGGAAGGCCACAGTGAACATGTACAGAGTGAATGACATGTGGGAAGAAGCATACAGGGTAATTATCATTCACAGCTCCCCACCTGTGCAGGGATCAGGCTCTAGCTATGGGATCCTGGTGGGAACTGCTTTGTCTCTGCTCACTGCAATATTAGAACAGTCAGTGTACACTACCCAGCCTCAGCACTGCCCCAGCCCTGGAGGCCTATGGGCTTTCCACTCTGCAGCATTGCAGTCCAAAAGCAGGGCTTGACCCCTTTCCTTTCTCCTGTGCTGCTTTCCTCCAGGCAGTGCTCTGTCCCTGAGCGCTGTGTCCTGTTGTACCACAGAGGTGTTGCTCTGGCCACAGCCCCCAGCACTGCTCTTCTCAGTGAGGGTATGGAGTGCTGAGGTCACTTCTGCTGTCCAAATGGTGATGTGGACTGTGCTGAGGCAGCAGCTCTTTGCTCTGCCATATATGCCTTTATCTTACTCTCCCACTCACCAGTCCAGCAGTGGTCATAGAAGGGTTCCTCAGGAGGGAGCAGATGGTTTTAGTGCTCCCTCATGCCAGCAGGCAACACATGAGAGGGACTCAATCTGCTCAAGGTGAAACAGATACACTGTTTTCTTTGGACAGGTGGCCAAGGCACATGGGGGCGCAAACTCTCATAAGCATGTGGCCTATCTGTGGGCGAAGAGCCTGGGTGGAGAGGCAGCTGTAAAACTCCTCAGCAAATTTGGACTTTTGGAGATGGCCATTGACCATGCAACAGACAGTGGGTATGCTGGTGCCTCCACCCAGCACTTCCCTCCCCTCTGCCTAACCTGAGAAAAAATGGGTAGGCCAGGATAACTGTGTGCACCTGGTAGCTGCAGGTCCAGAAAATGACATGTCTTCCTATCCCACCATACTTCACTCAGGCATTCACTTCCTTGACACAGCCCACTTCCAATCTTTGTGTCAGTCTCTCAAATGCCAAGTCCAAGCTAGGCAGGCAAATGCAGTTTGTCCCTTAACCACTTCAGGGGAAGCCTTGTGAGAGCCTCTGAGCATGAGAGGAGGTACTCCTCATGTCACCATAGGTAACTGCCTGCCACAAAAGCTTTGGGTCTGCTCTGTACCTGGCCAGGTCTCTGGTTGTACGGCCATTAATTACTGCTCTTCCACAGGCTCCCACATCTCTCAGCTCCTGCCTTGGGCTTTAACAGCAGGTATGAAGGAGCCATATTTTCTTAGTGGGGACTCAAAAAGCTCCTGGTCAGGAACAGGAGGAATGGGCAGTGCTAATTCACTTGGGACCCCCTGTATTCCCCTTTCTCCTCTCCCAGTATCTTGTGCTCTACTTGATGTCTTGTTCTTGTTGAAGGCATACTCTAACAGCACAGAGTCCTTCTCTCCTTCATTGCAGGGTCTTTGAATTTGCTTTTGAACTGGCCCGCCTATCCATGAAGCAGAAGATGCCAGACATCCACTTAAAGTATGCCATGTTCCTGGAAGATGAGGTAATTTTCCCCCTGGAATAGGTGCAAGTTCTTTGGTCACTCAGGTAACTCAGCAGTTGTGCCTGGGCTGCTGCAACTGTCACAGTTCTGGCTGCAGTCACTGCATATCCAAAGGGCTCCATGATGACAGTCCCAAGCTGCATACACCTTTGTTTCATAAATCCTCGCTGCCTTGCAGTAAGTAGAGGAGTCATGTGATGATATCAGAACAGGAAGGTGTGCAAATTAATCACTTCCTCTCTTCTAGGGCAAATTTGAAGAGGCTGAAGGAGAATTCATTAAAGCTGGGAAGCCCAAGGAAGCTGTGCTGATGTATGTGTCCTTCCACATCCTGGCCTGCTGCATCTGCTCTCTCCATGCAATGCCAGCCTGGTTGCCTCTTCAGCATCAGGCTGCTTCTTGTCATCCCCCTTGTTACATCTCATGTCCCTGTTACATCTCATGCCCCCAGGTTTGTGCATAACCAGAACTGGGACGCTGCACAGCGTGTGGCTGAGGCTCATGACCCAGACAGCGTGGCTGATGTGCTTGTTGGACAGGCACAGTTTGCCTTTGAGCAGAGAGAGTTCCAGAAGGCAGAGGCCTTCCTTCTGCGAGCACAGAGACCTGAGCTGGCCATAAAGTACTATAAGGTGAGCGCAGTCTGTAGCAACATCATTGCCTTCCTCACTGGACAAGAACCCAGTTTAGATGAAAGAGTGAAATACACCTCCCAGCTCTCCCTGTCAGCTTTGTAGCCAAGGAGAAACCATTTACTCAGGGGTTCTAGAAGAACTTAATTCCGGCCTAAGACTGAACCAGTGAATTTCGCAGCATAGCTTTGTGCCCTCACAGTTCCTGGAGGATGTATCCTGCCAGAATATGGGTGGTCCTCGGGGCAGCACAAGTGGGTGCATTTGGAGACTGTAAGTGCCCATTCCACAGAGGTAACTGGAATGGATGAACATGTTCCCCTGAGGTGGTTTGGGTAAGTGGATAGACACAGGTGCCATTTTGGGGGAGGACAGAATTGGATAGTGCTACTGTGGTTGTTTATTCTACTGGGTTGTCTGGCAAGATGGCATGAGGGGCTAGATGAGTTATGTGATGACAGGAGTGTGGGGGATCCCGGTGAACTGGTGAAAACTGCTCCCCATTGTACCTGTGCAGGAGGCCAGCATGTGGAGTGAGGCCCTGCGTATCTGCAAAGAATACATGCCTAGTCGGCTGGGAGAGCTACAGGAGGAGTGTGGCAGAGAGGCTGGCAAGAAAGGCTCCAGGTAAGGAGTGCTGTGGTCAGGATGCAGGAAGTAGACAGGTAGCTCTTCCCCGTGGCCATGTGCTAATGCCTTAAAGAGACAGCCTGATGGGATCCCTGACATCCAGTAGTTTCCTTCTTGAGGACTCTGGACTTCTTACTGCATAGGTTTCCTATTATCCTTCCTTACTGCTCTGGGAGGCTTATTTCTGCCATCCAAGGTCTCCCAGATGGCTTCTTGCTGCACTTACAAACCTCCATGGTCTCCTGTACTGCCAGTGCATCTCCCCATGGTCTTTGGTCAGTTCTCTCCTCAGCACTGTTCCTGTTCTCTGTCACATGCTCTGCTCCGTCTGAGGTCCCTGCTTACCTGTGCTGTGCACCTCCCTGCCTGCACCCTACACATTGTCTACAGGATCTCTGGTAGCATCCCTGTCCTGCTCACGGCCTGCATTCCTCCCTGCAGCGGAACTGAAGGGCTGCTGGAGCAGGCACGCGAGTGGGAGCAGGCTGGGGAATACGTCAGGGCAGTGGACTGCTACCTGAAGGTGCGGGATCCCAGCAACAGTGTCCTGGTGGAGAAGTGCTTGCTGAAGGTACTGTCAGGGGCTATGATTCCCTTCACCTGCTCTTCTGCCTGGAAGGTCTTCCACAACCTGAGTGTACCTCAGAGATCCCTGTCACTGCAGGGCATGGGAGAACCTGCAGGCTGCAATGACTGCAGGGCTGAAAGCCTTAGTAGCTGTTCTCTTGAGCCATGACAAGGTGTGCTTATCCTGCACAGTGCAGCCTCCCTTGCTCTGGCACCACCGCCTGTGACAGGTCCGTGCCTGTGTGCCCACAGCTTCCTGCACTAAAGAGCTGCACTTTAGGACTCAGCCCTTGCTAGAGGAGCACATTTTTGTGCACTGTGCCACCAGTGCTTGTGTTGTGTTCTTGCTCATACTTCTCACTCACCCCCATGTGAGTGCTTATACTTTTCACTCACATGTCCTTGTACCAGCTTCAACAATTACGTCCTTGTCTGATCTTCTCCTGTGTGTGAAAATAGCTGGGCTTTGCTCCTCTGACTTGTTGAAATGACCTGCCATTTCTTCTCCCCTTCTCTCATAGTTCAAGTGCTCCCAGCTGTCAGTCTTTCAGCTGGGACTGAGCACTTCCCAGCTTCATCTCATTCTCCCACAGTTTTTAACAACTGAGCTGCTGACAATTTCTCTTTACAGGCTGCTGAGTTGGCCGTGAAATTCTTGGATCAGTCACAGAGCATGGAGGTGACACGGACTGTAGCTCCTCAGCTGGTGGCTATGAAGAAATACAGCATGGTGAGGGCTGGCTCCTGCTCCCAGACTGCTGAAGAAGTAGTGACAGTGGAAGTGAGAGCTCTATCCAGAGGAAGGAGGTCAAGTCACATTCTGGGGTGATGGGTGGATGGATGGCCTTATCTAGGATTAGGCTGTGCAGAGTCTTCAAGGAGGATAAAAGAGGGGAATGAATCAAGTCCTGGAATAGTGTGAGAGAGCTGGGCCTTGGGAGGAGGCGGGAAGCAGAGGACAGGCTTATCTTTTGGGAAGAGACTTTCTGTTTTGTTGTTGTGCTGGTCAGCACCAGCTTCAGCCTGGGATACAGGGAACCTGTGGGGTTCTGTCTCCCATGGAACTGGCCCTGCAGGCAGCTGAGCTCTACCTAAACTTGGACCTCATCCGGGAAGCTATCGATGCCTTCATTGAAGGGGAGGAGTGGAGCAAAGCCAAGCATGTGGCCAAGGAGTTTGATCCCAGGTATGTCCTGAACTTTGCAAACTATACCCTTCTTGTTCCACCCCCCCACCCCTGCATGATCCCTTGTCCTGTCTTGTACTGTCCTGCTGCCCCTAGGTTTCCTGGATTCTCCCCTCAGTGGCCTTCCCCAGCTTGGACAGGGCACATTCTCCACAGCTACCCTTTCCAAGCCATTTAACATTCTGACACTTTTCTGTAGCCACATATACCACAGAAATTGTTATCCCCTTTTGTCTTATCCCTACCTCTATCTCCCTTTGCCTTGTCATAATTCTGTGCATGCACTTCTTCCAAAAGCCCTGTGATCCCTTGTTCTCCTCGTACATTATATTGCAAAGAGCTGCTTAACCTGTTTCCTTCCCCTTCCACCTGTGCATCAGCAGCATGCCAGCAAGACATGGCACAGCTGGAAGTCTTCTAGTCCCAAGGCTGAATCCAGCCTCTGCACTGATGCAAGACATGAGTCTTGCTGCCTATTGGTATTCTTTCTACCCACAGGTCAGAGGAATACGTGGACCAGTGTTATAAGGAGTATTTAAAAAAACAAGGAAAGGTAGATTCGGTACGTATTTGGGATGTCTCGCAGGCTATGGAGTGATCTCAGGACCTGTGAAGATCCTTGGGGTCTTTCTCTTGGGGCTTTTGCCTGACTGCATATGGGTGAGAAGTCTGTATGTGCCTGTGAGTCATGGCTACTGCCAGACCACAAAATCACAGAAGGGTTTGGGTGGGAAAGGACCTTAAAGCTTATCTCAAGCTCATCTCATTCCACCTCCTGCTTTGGGCAGGGACACCTCCCACTAGATTGGGTTGCTCCATATACACGTTGCTGGGTCATGTCCAATTTGTTGTCCAGCAACACCCCCAAGTCCTTCTCCTCTGGGCTGCTCTCCATCCATTCTTCACCCAGGCTGTATCTGTGCATGGGGTTGCTCCAGCCCAGGTGCAACACCTGTCACTTGGCCTTGGTGACCTTCATGAGGTTCACACGGGCCAGCCTCTTCAGCCTGACCAGGTCCCTCTCAATGGCAGATGGGTCACACAGGCTCTGTGATGTCATGCTGTGAAGGGGGAGAGACTCTGTGTCTGGGAAAAAAAGACATGAGTGACCTGATGCCTTCCTGGATGTGCGTAGGAAGCCTGGCCTGCACAGTGAATTTATGGCTGTTTCCATCCTCAGCTGGTGGGAATTGATGTCATGGCAGCTCTGGATATATATGCGAAGCAGGAGCAGTGGGAAAAGTGCCTGGAGGTTGCAGCTAAGCAGGTGAGTGCTTGTGTGAGCAGGAACTGACTTGAGTGAGCAGGAACCTCAGGAACTGACCTGTAGTCCTGGCACCCTGGAGTGGGTGGGCTACATGGAGAGACACTGCAGGGGCTCAGGAAGCACCACAGGACTGTCCCCATCGTGGCCAGTCAGGCTGAGTGGGGAAGCTTTAGAACCTGGAAGCATATTGTGTTTAAATTTTTTGAATAATGAAACACTGGAAGAAGCTAAATGAGTTGTTTGGGCTGGAAGTAATTGGTACCATGGAAACAGGGATTTGTAGAAGAAAGCCTTCTTTCTCCATGTTCTTGAGAGCTCTGGTGTCAGTCGGAATGAGACATCCTAGTCAGGAGAGCAAATTTGACATTTTTTCAGTTTTACTGACCTGAAATTAACAAAATTACCTCAGCAGAGTAATAAAAATGGAGAAAAGTTATATGAAACTGTTTAACAGTGCTCTTTCAAGGCAGTAAAACGAGACAAAAGCTCTCAATTACCAGGATCTACCTTGAGGAATGGCTTATATTCACTGGTTATTGATTGATGATTGGTTATTGAATGGTTATTTGTTCAATGGTTGTTGATAATGGAGGTAACCAAGGGCAGGCAATCGTTTGGAGTGAGGTATTGGTTCAGACTGAATAACAGGGCAGCCTTGGCAACAGTATCTGGAGTTGGTGGAGACATCACAGTTTATCACTCAGACCAGCACCAATGCCTTGGAAAAGCGCTGGGAATGTCTGGGGCTGTGGTTTTGTAACTTTGGTTGCAGTAACCTAACTTGGGGTTCTACTGAGTGAACTTGGTATCTCTTAGACTTAGGCTTCTCTGTGATACAGATGGTGTCTGTTGTAGTCATTGTTCTCTTGGAGGCTTCTGTACTGATATTCTGTTTATCAGGAGCCACAGAGAATTACTGCACACTCTGTTTAATGCGAAAGACTCAGTTTATTGTATTGGGCACATGGCCACATTGAGCCTAAGGAGATCTTGGTGCCTGCTTGTTCCTCTAAGAGAGCATTAGCATGACCCTTCCCTGTAACCAGTGCAGAATATAATCACTTTGACTCAGCTGCTCTACAGTGATTATACAGCAAAAATGTTACATTTATCAAAATAGGTCACCTACTGGATTTAGTCTTTATCCCACGCTATATTGGACATGGTGTTTCATCAGCACCCACATCTGAGTTTTCAAGTTCTAGACATCTACTGGGACACTGGTCTTTCTTCTGCATTATAAACTTGCTTCCATTGCTCAGTTTTTAACAGGATTGCACATTTTGTACCATTTTCTTCCTCTCATTCCTTTATTTATGCATGTGTGAAGCAGTTCTTTCCTTACTTAAATTTCTGTGAGGCCAACAGCAGTCCTCAGCAGTGTCTATGGGGTCAATACATGGATGAGCAGCACTCCAAGAGGGTCTGCAGTCCTGGAGCTGTGACAGCATGTGGATAATGCACTAGAGCAGCTTTGTAAATTACAAAGATCCTCCATCCAGGATGTTTGTTAATTCCTTTGTTAGACTAAAGGCTGCTTTACAGTTGGTAGCCTTGTTGACACACAGTAGAGGTACTGCATCCTTCAGGTGTTTAGCAATATTCCTTTGGCAAGTGGTGAACACCTGGAAAACAGCTGTATTTGCATGAGCAGAGGATCAGTACAGCATCAGCTAGCCAAGATTAAGGTTGGCTTACCCTTTTGGGCTGCAGTAGGGCCTAAATCAAAACCCAGGTGTGCTTAGGGCAGTCTGGCTCTGATTATACCTGTTTCACCCTTTGGGACTCAGGTGTGTTCACTCATGGCTGAATCCATTCCCACCAAGTGACAAGTCTTCAGTTCATGAATCTCATGCTGCTGCTTTCCATGTGTCTTCTCCAGAGCTATAAAGTCCTGCACAAGTATGTTGCTCTGTATGCAACACACCTGATCCGGGAGGGTAGCTGGGATAAAGCCCTGCGCCTGTATGTCCACCATGGAGCACCTGCCAACCCACAGGTAATGAGGGCAGTACAACATCCCAAGGTGAGCTGCCGCAGTGTGCTGTGATCTGCTGCACAAGTCAAGTTCCCTGTCAGAACTGGGATTGCCTGCTCAGCACATCCAGCCCTGCAGTGGATTCTTCCAGAGGGCTGAAGGCAATCTCCTGGCCCATGCTCTCCATGGGAAGGAGCAGGGGAGGTTGAGTGTTCATGTTTGTCTTGAACACCTTGAGCACCAGGTTTAGAACAAAAGGAACCATTTGCCTCTCTGAGAATACCGGCTGCAGGAAGCATCCTTCTTCCATCCTTTCCTGTTTCCCTGCCTTGTCCCCAGCATGCCTTGCAGCCAGCAATCTGCAGCACTGCCACTCTGGGAGCCATTCCCTTAGCCTGTGCTTGGCAGCAGGAGAGCTACACAGTCTACTGACTCCCAGTCTGTCTCCTTCCACACTTCTCTCCTTTTTCTTGCAGAATTTCAACATTTACAAGCGTTTCTTTGTGGAGATGGTGAATGCATCTGGCATGAACTGTGCCGAGGCATACTCCAGCTGGGCTGACCTGCGGGATGTGCTCCTCAGTCTGGTGAGTGTGGCCATGGCCACCACAGCCTGTTCAGCTCCAGCCCCCAGGGGCTCCTGACTGGGCAGGAAGAAGAACCAGTCTCTCGCCAGGTGACATGGGCAGTGTTTTTAGAACACAAGCTCAGGGTAAAGAGCTGGCAGTGTGGACAGCAGGAAAACAGGATCATGTGAAGTAGACGTGGCTGAGCAAGAGAAGGCAGAGAAGGAGACCCTCTGCTCAAGGCCAAATCCTAGAAGCAGGTCTCAACATTGGCCCTTGCAGAGCTCTGGGTGTCACTGTGACATGGGAGCTATCATGACATGTTGTTGTCTCGACCTACACCCATACTCAGTACCGTGCATGGGGAAAGCATAGAGCTACTCAGCCCATAAGCCTGGAAAATATGAGTCCTCCCTATCTCCCCATGGATGCTTTGAGCCTTCTGTTCGTCATTCCTGTCCAGAACACCTCAGCCAGAGCCCATGATTGCCTTATCTCTGTTTCTGTCCCATAAATACCCACCTCTAGTATAAGCAAAATCAACAAACCCTCCCTTTGTCCATCTAGACTCACCCCTGCTTCCAGTGCTGGCTCTTGTTGCAGTACTGGTGACTCTTGCTGGCTCCCACTGCCTCCTTCCTTCAGCACAGTCTGGGACCCAGAGCACCCAAGGCCCAGCCCTTGTTCAGTCGCCGAGGTGTCTGGGTATTTCAGATCCTTCTCTCCTGACTTCCCTGGTCTTGTGTGGATGAAGAGTGCCCTTGCGCTCTCCTGCTCCCAGTTCCTCTCATTGTCTCTTCTCAGTGTGAAAACTTGGTGAAGTGCAGTGAGGCAAACACTCCGGCACATGAGGAGTTTGAGAGGATGCTGCTGATCTCCCATTATTGTGCCACCCGCTCTGCTGCGCAGGGCCTAAAGCAGCTGGTAAGGCTGAAGTTCCTTTGCCAGGTTATCACTGAGAGCGGGGAACACCATGGGGATGTGCAGATTCAGGGCTATTCATACATTACTATTCCACTTCATGAACCACACATCACGGATGGATGAGAATGAGACTGCAGTAATCTGGGAGCCCACCACTAGCAGGTGAAATTGGAGATAGTCTTCTCTGCTTATAGTGGGAACTGCCCCAGCCACTATGGCTGAGCTGTAAGCCAGGGGAGAAGCTGATCCAATTGCTTGGCATGACTTGTGAGAGCAGAGGTGCCAGTAGAAAATTTGGGATCACAAACAATCTGGTCTTCCCAGGGGAGGAATGGCTTCCTCTCTGCTCTCCTGGGCTCCAAGAGCTGCTTGGCTTCACAAATGGTTTTCAGAGCAGACTGCCTGCCCAGGGCTTTGGTAGGTACTGGTCCTGTGTGCTGGGCCTCTTAGGGGGCTTTGGGAGCTTGTGGACGTGTATGGGGGCATCACAAGGTTCTGTGAGTATTTTGGAGTCTTGTGTACACTGGAATTTGTTCTGGGCCTCCCTGCTGAAGTCGTGATCCATGTGATATTGTGGAATTGTTCTAGAGCCCTGTATGGATGTAGGACTGGAGTTGTGATGGAGAAGGCTGTGAAAATGAAAGGTCACCACAGCTCGGACCCCAGTGAAAGTCACGGGAGACTGAGGTCTCCTTATGGCTGTGTGTGGATGTTGGGGGTCCAGAAGCATATCAGACAGCAAGAGCCAAGTCTGATGTCTTGGAAACTTGTACAGATCTCCACAGCTGTGGAATGTTGAGGTGCTGGGCGGTCTATCTGGCACCATGAAAGAGGGGTGCCCTTGACAGTTCTGGTCTGACGATAGGTATCTGACAGCAGAAAAGTGAAATTACCCTTCAAGTCCTCACCCCAACTCCAAAATTCTTACATAATTGAATAGAAGAAAAAACTTACTGTGGCTGGAATAGGTTTCTTGGAGAGGTTGGAGCGTCTCCATTCCTTGAGATGGTCAAAACCTGACCAGGCATGTTCCTGAAACTGTTATAGCTGCCTCTGCTTTGACTGGGGCTGGGGGCAGGATTTGGGGACTGCCAGCAATCCCTTCCAACCTCACCTGTTCTGTGACTCAGATAGGGGGAGTTTGGGTGTGGCTTCTAGTGAAAAATAGCAAGGCTCATAAGGCAGTAGAATTTCACCCTCAGATGATAGTCCCGTGTGTTCTCTAGTGAGGGAACTCAGGGTCAGGACTGAAGTTTTTGACCTTTGTTACCTGTAGGGCATGTGAGGGTGCAGAGACCCTGCTGTGAGTTTGGGGTGATCTCATGAGATCCTTCCACTGTTTTTTTCTGTGCTGAATTGTTGTGGCTTTCCTGTCCGCTGTGTCCACAGGACACCATGGCTGCCCAGCTGTCCATTTCCCTGCTGCGCCATACAGATCTGGTCCCTGCAGACAAGGCTTTCTATGAGGCTGGGATAGCTGCCAAGGTAAGAGCTACCTGCCACCAGACCAGAGAAGGAGGTAGGGCACCCTGGGCTCAGGGATTCTCGACTTTAACTTCCCAAATCCTCCCCTGGCTGCTAGACTCTGGCACTGGAGGATGTTCCTCAGGCAGCTGGCTAGACCTTAGCCCGTGAGCAGACTGGACCTACAGATCATGGGGTGGACAGAGGCCATATTATGGCTCTGTCAGTGTGGATGTGTCCCAGCTCTGCTCTGCATCACCCAAGTGTCTGACAGTCTGCCCAGGAGGAGTGACACATGGCAAGGACAGCAGCATGTCCTCACTGCCTGGACCTGGCTGTGCAGTAGTAGAATCATGGAATGGTTTAGGTGAGAAGGGGCCTTAAAGCTCATCTTGTTCCATCCCCAGTGGGTGTCCATGACCAGGGACACCCACTAGACCAGACTCCTCCAAGCCCAATCCATCCTGGTCAAAATGCCTGTCTCCATTGTGTGGGATAGCCTATGGCAGTGAGCTGGTTGTCCCAGGGATTCAGTGTTCAGTGATGGCGAGCTGGGATGTGCAGTCTCCATGTCCATTCCCTGGGCTGCAGGCAGAATACTGTGGCACAAACAGTCACATCCTTCCCCAGCCATGGCTCTCAGAGAACTGTGGCTGTGAGGATGAACTGCCCAGTCTCACTCAGGGTTCTTTGCCATAACAGGCCGTCAGCTGGGAGAACATGGCGTTCGTCTTCCTGAACCGCTTCCTGGACCTCTCAGATGTGAGTATGGTCTGTGCGGGGAGGGCTATCTCTCTAAAATGGCAGTGCGCTATAGGGCCACCACAGATCCCCAGCCCGGCCCGGGCACACCTGAGGCTTCTGTACGACAGCACATTGGACCTTGTACTGATGGCGAGTCCCAAACCCCACTCAGTGTGTGCCTGGAGGGCAGTGGGCACCCTCGCGCTACCTGTGGGAGGACCTGCCCTACAGGGCACCTGCACAGCCCTGGCCAAGTCACGCTAGGTGTGCCAATGCCACCGTGCACATGGCAACAAAGAGCACGTTGGCCTGACAATTTAGGCCTGAGATCTCAAGGCTGCAGGTGCCATTGCAGCTTTCAGGGTGATCTCACTCAAGTTGTTACAAGAGAAGAGAAACTACTTGGGGGGTGGAGGCCATGGCACAGTGCTTTGGCCACTGTGATACAAGATTCAGGAGTCCACTCAGCCCGTTCCTTGACCAGCAGGTTAGTCATCAGAAACATCAAATCCAAGGGAGCTGACAGATCTCACTGTGACAGACTCTCGAGTGCTGTCAGCAGCTGCTGGGGAAAAACAAAAGCCTCTGATTACATCTTTCACTCCTTTGAGGCCACCTGAATAGGGCAGTGTCTGACAGACATTGCAGTGTGTGGCCATGGGTGACAGGAGGGCCCGGTCACCACAGGATGAATAGGCAGGGACATCCTCGCCATGAACTGTACTGTGCGATCCATGACTGGCATTGCCCAGTGCTCCACCACTTCTTTTCCAGGCCATTGAAGAAGGGAACCTGGATTCCCTGGACCATTCCGATTTTCAGAGGACAGACATTCCCTTTGAAGTGCCACTTCCAGCCCATCAGCATGTGCCTGTGAGTGTCACCTGCCTTCTTCGGTTCCTGTGAGCAGTGATGCTGCTTCAGGGCCCTCTGAACAGGGATTGGGGTGAGGCTAGGACTCCAGGAACTGCAGGGGATGGAAACAGACCCAGCACTGCCATTCTTTGCCTGCCCCCCCACTGCAAGCATGCACACGTGCACAGACGCACACACACCTGTGTACACAAACACGTGTGCACAGATGTTTTGCACACACACACACTCTTTCTCATGCTCCCCAATATACACACATATACTCAACCACGACTGTGCACCACGAACGTGTGAGTTGTGTGCACATCACATACATCCCTGTCCTCCTCTCCTGTGTGCTCCCTGATGCTGTGGGGCTGCAGCTGGGCAGCAGCATCACAGTTCCTGGCCATGCACTGGCCTCTGTCCACAGGAGGAGCAGCGGGAGGAGGTGAGGGACTGGGTGCTCACCATGTCCATGGACCAGCAGCTGGAGCAGGTGCTGCCACAGGATGAGCGCAACACCTACGAAGCCTCTCTGGTGGCAGCAGGTACTGGGGTGCACTCCCTGCCCTGCGTGCTTACAGGTAAGCTACAAGACAGCTCACTCAGACAAGAGATGACACAGTGCCGTACGGGGAGTGGGAACGTGCTGCAGGGTAGGTCTGGGAGGAGGTCTGGGCGCTGCTGTAAGAAGAGTGGAGTCACTGTGTGGCTATGGGGAACCAGCTCTGCTGGAGGAGATAGGACTCTTTTTACTGGGAGGGTGAGTGAGCACTGGAACAGGTTGCACAGAAGTTAGGGGATCTCCATCCTTGGAGACAGTCAGAAGCCGTCTGGACACAGCCCTGGTCTGGGGTGGCTCTGCCTGAGCAGGGAGTTGAACCATACAGACCCCAGAGCAATTCTGACTTCAGCCACCCTGTGATTTTGGTGATGGTTCAGGCTGGCACAGCTCTGCCTGGGAACTCCAAGCTGGCCAGCACACACAGTTGTGAATGGGGAGCATGTGGCCCTACTCTGCCCTGCTCTACAAAAACTGTCCCTTCTGGCAAGTTCTGTCCCTCATGCACACAGTATGGGACCGCAGTGCAGGACTTAAAAAGGGTCAGAGAAGGGGGAGCAGGGTTGGGCAACCAGCAACAGGGCCCTGGCTCCAAGTCAGAAGCTGGGTGCTGTCGCTGGACCTACTCACTTAGCTGTCATTGCCCAAGGGCAGTTCCGCCCTCGTCTTCACTTGATCCCAGCACTTTGGGCACCCTTGCCTCATTTTGGTCTCCTAGAGACCAAGGCAGCATTATTCCCTGCAACATATTGGGGGCAGCCTCAGCCACAGCGCAGGGAAGGGGTGCACCAGGTGGGGGCCCGTTGTGGGGCTTACCTTATACTGAATGTATCACTTTATGCCCAGGGTACCCTGTGCTAAGAAACAAGATCGAGCTGAGGCCAGGCCGAGAAGTGAAGAAGGATGTGTGGTACAAGTTCATGATGGCTGTCAAGGTGAGCCAGAACCTCGCAGGCAGGGAGACAGGTTGCAGGTGGGGTTCAGCCCCTCATGCTGACAATACATTGTTCTTCTGGATGAGTCATTGTCCCAGGGCAGTTTAATGCACTCTCCTGACTGTGCTGTTGGGTGGGGTGAGGACTCAGTCCTGCCAGCCCATGAGGTGCCTTCAGGCAGTGGGGACAGGGGCGCCCCCTTCCAGTGCCAAGGCCTTTCTCATTTTGCAGACATCCCACAGCCCTGCAGGCCAGGACGTGATAGAGTTCCTCCGACGGTGGTGCGGGGGACTCCCAAGCACCAGCTTCTCATTCCAGTGAGCAGGACTGTGGCAGCTTTCAGGCCTGTTCTTCAGGACCTTCCACTTCCACATCCAATAAACACGTTATCTCAACCCTGCAGTGCTCCCATTTGCCAGGGGATGCTGAGCCCAGAACACCTAGAGCTGCTGGACACAGGGCTGTAAACCCTGTACATGTGTCTCAACCTCCACATCCATGCATCACTGTCATACTGGGACCACAGCTCTGTCAACATCCTTGTGCCTGGGGAGTGGCAGGCATGGAGATGGGCTCACACAGCAGCTGCACTGTCCTTCCCTTGGCAGTCCTAGCCCCCAGCCAGCACTCAACTGGCAGAGCCACTCAAAGCAGCCAGTGTGGAAGGGAAAAGTTTATTTATATAAGAAAACTAGAGGGTTGCACCACAGGGATTCTTCCCTATCTGTTCCCTGACGTGCCTGAGCACAGGCACAACCAGCTGACATGCTTGCAATGCCACCAGGACATGGGCCCCATCACCTCTGCCCATCCACATCACTGCTGACAGAAACCAACAGAGCCTTCAGCACACCAGGAAGGGCCTGGCAGCTTGGAGAGAGGAGGGGAGAGCATCTGGGGCCCACAGCACCTGCTGGCTTGCAGGGTCTGTCCCAGGTGGGGTGGTGGAGCTGGGGGAGGGGGGAAGGCATACCCCTCACCCCTCCAGCCCACCTTACACACACTGATACTGCAGCAGATGTGACATCACCTTGCTGGATCACAGCACTACTACAGCACCACCTGGGAGTGAAGGAGCACGTGTGAGTGCGAGGCTGTGCTGCAGGGCCCCGCATCACACGGACTCTGGCCATGATCTTCAGATGAGGTGTTTTGGGGGGCTGGTGTGGGCATGGGCCCTCTTGATGGCAGAGCCTGCTCCCCCGTGTCCCATACATGACCCACATTGTGCACTCACCTCTCCTATGTGTGAGACTCAGCAAGTCCTGCCAGGAGCTGCTGCCTTTCACGGGGTGGCTTCTCTATCACTGTACTTGGCCTGGCCAGCTAGAGATTTTAAAAAAAGACAAAAAGAAGCGGAGGGTGACAAGGGTATGTGATGGGCAGTGTTTTCACAAGAAAAGAACTGGCTTGGCTACCAGGGAGATGAAGAAGGTCCCTCTGCAACTCCCCATGAAGGGGTGCTGGTCTGGCATCTCAGCTGGCTAGAAGTGGTTCCAGCTCAGCACACCCCCCTCCCACTGCTGCACAGCCTGCTTGTTCCCAGCAGAACCCAGCACCTTCCAAATGCAGCACAAAGGCAGCAATCGTGGGGGAGATACACAGAAATCCATCCAGCTCAACAGGGCGTACCTGCTCCTTGCTGTAGCTGCGCGCACACGGCCCGATGCCCTGGAAGACCAGGGCCACCAAACAGCACCTGCCCGAAAGCACAGCTTCTGCAGCTGCCAGCAGCAAGGAGGGGAACCAGAGGGCCAGAGCTGTGTCCTGTGGAGCGGGCGGTCAGAGAAATGTGGGCACTGCACCAGGCTGTCTGAACAGACTGAGCAGAGACTGTGCAGGCAGCAAGGGAAAGAAGAGGGAGAGGGAGAGAGAAGGGGAGTAGGAGGGAGAGGGAGAGGCAGAGAGAGTGAACAACAGAGAGTGAAAGGAGTAAAAGAAAGACAAGAGGACACAAAGAAAGAGGCTGATGGGAGAAGTGGGGGTGTGTGGTGACCCTGCAGACTCACATAGATTCGCGTGGTGTTGAAGGGACAGTCGTTAGTCACAATGGCTGCACGGGCGTCCACAGGCAGCGCAGAGCTGTTGCAGCCCCTGACCAGGTGTGTGCCGCGGCTGTGCACCGTGAGGGCAACGGCTAGCGCCAGCCCGACGCTGCACGCGGTGGACAGGAGGCAGTTCAGCAGGGATACACTCAGCAGGGTCCAGTGCTGCAGGCGGCAAGAATACGAGTGGGACTGGCACAAGCTCGGGGAAACGCTCGGGCCGGGCACCTATGTCTCTGCAGAGCTGCTCCCCCGAGGGCACACACACCATCTCTTGCATCTTCCAGGACGGCTCAGCCTTGCTCTCGGATGAGGCTCTCGAACCTTTCACATCCTTCACCCACTGTGAGCTCGGCACCGCTGGATACCCCTTTCCTCGGGTTCCGCGGAGACTCCCACACACGCCAGGCCGAGTGCCGGGAGCCCCCAGCCGCAGCCCAGCCCGGCCCCCCCCGCCCCGTGTCCGCCCACCCTGCAAGCCCACGCGAGACCCCCGACCCGGCTGCAGCTTCGCCCACCGAAGCGCTTCTGCCCGAGGACGGTGCATCCGCTGCTCCCACCCTCCCGGGGCCGCCGGCGGGGCCGAGCCGGGCACAGGAGACACCTGCAGCGCCGGCAGCCGCCGCCGAGGCGGAAGGAGCGCGCGGGGCCAAGGTCCAGGGGAGTGGCTGCCGGGGCAGGGCCGCGCCGAGGCCCCCTGCCCGCTTGGCCCCGCAGCCCCACACTCACCAGGGCCACCCGGGACAGGTTGTGCGACACCAGGATGGCGACGATGCCCGCGGCGATGCTCTGCGGGGAGACCTGCGCTCAGCAAGGTCCGGGCAGGGCAGGGCCCGCCGCCCCCCGCCCGGCCCGGCCGCGCTCACCAGCAGCCCCGAGCACACCGACACCACGTTGGCCGCCGCGTACTCGGGGGTGACGGCGCGACGGGCGCCGGCCACGTGCCGCAGGACTGAGCCGTGCACGATGGCGCCCAGCACGAGGCTGCCGTGGCCCAGCACGATCAGCCCCAGCCCCGAACGCATCAGCCGCCGCGGCTCCGCCAGCGCTCCCGGCCCCCGCCGCCCCCAGGCCATGGCCGCCGCCGCCGCCGCACCGCCCTCGCACCGCCCCAGGGAAGGGACAGGTGGCCCCGGCCCGGCCCCCCGCCCCGCCCCGCCCGGAAAGAGGCGGCACTCGCGTATTTACAAAACAGTTTATTAAAAATAGGAAATGATAGAAATGAGATGCAGGAGCCACGGCTCGGCCCCGCCGCGCGCCGGGACGGGACTGGGCCCTGGGGCCGCTGCAGGCCCGGGGGTCCGCGGGAAGGGCGGGAGGGCTGCAGGGGCCGCGGGGCCGCAGCCCGGGGGCGGCACACGCCGCGGCCACGGGCGGGTGCGAGCCAGTAAACAAAGTGCAGCCGGGGGCGGGAGCGAAGCGCCGGGCGGGGAGGGGGGACAAGCCCGGCCATCCCTGGGCCCAGGGCCCGGGAACTGGGGGAGTGATGGGGGGTGCAGGGCTTAGGGGCTCACCCCTGCTTACCTTTAAATTAAAAAAAACCCAAAAAATAAAACCACACCAACAAAAAAAAAAAAAAAAAACCACCCACAAAACAAAAACAAAAACAGCAGAAAAAAAAGGGAAAAAAAAAAGAAAGGAAAAAAACCCCCATTTCTGTGCTGTGCAAAAGACACTTTGTACAATTCAAACAGAACAAACTCCATGCACATGAGTGGGGCTGCAGAACACCCCAAGCCAGGCCTCAGCTCTGCAGCACAACCTGGCAAATCCCAACAAAAACAGGGCTGGAAATAATACTGATGCGCAAAGTCCCCTTTACGAGGCGGGCAGGGAGGACTGTCGCTGAGCCCAGCCACGGCACATGCAGGATGAGCTTCCAAGCACTGCAGCTGGGGTCTTGCAGATGCCCGACAGTGGTGAGCAGACACACATGGGTCGCAGGCAGCGAGGCCATGCTGGCTGCCCAGGAGCCATGGGGCTAAGATGACACAGTCACTGCCGTAAGGGCTCCATTCCGAGTGTAGTAGAACTTGCTAAACGCCTCTTCAAGTAAACAGGTGAGTCTGCTCTGGTCAGCCTGGGGAGAACAAGGATAGTGAGGGGTAAGCCCCATCCACTCAAAGCTGAGAGTGTGGCTGGAGTCCCCCAGGGCTTATTCGTCCTGCCTCCTGCCATCCCCTCCCTCCCACAAAAATGGCTGATCTGGCATAAACCAGATCTGAGAAAGGAACTCTGAGAAAGGAACACAGGCCTGCAGCCCTACCTGAGCCACTGCTTACCTCACTGATGAACCCAAGCTGGACCAGTTCAGCTGCCAGCTCCTGGATGTTGTCATCTGCAACACAAGGAAGGGTGTCAGTCCCTGGTCCAAGCATGCTGCTGGCCCCAGTGCACCTCAGAATGGCCAGAAGGGTACTTACTGAGCTAAAGAGAGTACTTACTGGGCTGCAGGTCACAGCTCAAGTGTCGATTCAACTTGTCTTCCAGTTTCAGCAGCAGTGTCAGCTGCAGGGTAAATGAATTCTCATGGGGGACTGCAGTCCTGCAGGCTACCAAAGCAACCCCAGAAATGCCCCCTGGGATCAGAACAACCCCTCCAGAGCCCCACAGGGGTCTAACAGAATAGCCATAGCCAGTTCTATCCTGAACCGCAGCTGGCAGCACCATCCTGTGCTGACCTGGAGGTGGGCCTTGACCTGGAGGTGGGCCAAGGTGCCAGGTCAGCAGCAGGCACAGGCCTGGATCAGGCTCTGGGTACTGACAGTGGCACCTGCAGCAGTGCAGAGTTACCCACGGCACCGGCAGCACATCAGAGCCACAGCCCTGCACAGCTGCCCCTGCCTCCCTCAGCTCAGACAGATGTGGAAACATACGTGGTGCTTCACCCCCTCCTCCACAGACTCGATGTTGCACTGCATCAGCACCACCTGGAACAGAGGCACAGACCCCATAAGAAGCCGCCCCACACATTTGCCTGGTGATGGGAGTGGGAAACCAAGCCCCTAGCACTTACCTTGCGGGTCTCCACCTCAGCAGGCTCTGGAGTTGGGGTTTTCACTGATGGGGGAGCAATGGGAGATTTCACCACAACCTGCTGGGGCTGTTGGGGTCGTGGCATCCCAAAAGCTGTGAGGGGATAGATTCCATTCCTACAAGGAAAGAGCAGCATCTGAGGTTACACCTCTCCAAAATTTTTCCAGTCTCACACACAATTAAAGGTGTCTTTTAAAAAAACCCTCTTACCTCACATCCTCCAGGAACTTGTCCAGCTCCAGTGCTGGAGATTGTGAGAAGCTGGAAAACAAAATGCCCTGAGATGAGAAATCATCTCACAGTACCATCTACTTGGGTCTCTTGGGGTGCAGTTTCAAATCCCCATGTCCTGGGCTGTATCCATGGGTAAGATGGGTATGGACAAAAGCAGGCACAGGTAAGACAAGCTCCTATCTTCCCTTAAGGACATGACTATCCACAGAAGCTGAGGATGAGGCAGCAGTTATGGTAGAGCCAGTCTCACGTCCTTTAGAACTGTCCAATGCAGAGTTATTTGGAGGGTGGCCCAATAACACTGTTCTGGCAAGGAGTTTCACAGACACCAATCATACCAGGTCCCTGGTTGTAACAAACACTTGGAACAGCCAAACCCCTGTCTCAAGGCTGCTCTGAAGCATCCCAGATGAGGTAAGGACTGCGAAGCTGCTGGAAGCCTGACAGGATGTCCGCAAGTGCTTTGCTGTCCCACAAGTCTGGTGTGGGTTCCACATCTGTCTCAGCTCCCAGATCACTCTCCAGACCCTCCCACACCCCCAGCACCTGGGACCATCCCATCCTCTAAACCAGCAATAATTTTGAACAAAAATTTACAATTTTTTTCTGGCAGCTTGGCTTGCACGGCACTCTGATGAACCATCCAGAAATTATGCTGACATTTCAAGTCATTGCTGCTTTCTTTTCCTTTTCCAGCACCTCTGAGGTACAGCACTACCAAAAACTGAGTTCCAGGCTGGCACCCACACACAGCCAAGCCCACACAGACTGACATCCCATGTATGCACAGGATTTCTCTTGCACAGCTTTGGCTATTCACTTGTCCTCCATTTTGAACCTATATCAAATACATTCCAAAGGGAATTTCATACTGCTATTTCCTAGCACTATGACAACTGGAACATCAGGTTTTGGAAAGGGTCTCTACAGCTCAGAGAGCTGCTCATATGGATGGAGGTGTTCTTCCTGGTTACTGTGGTTACTCTTGTTCCGCAGCCTGAGCATCCCAGAACTCTGGGCTCCACTGGTAGCACCCTAGGCATCTCTGGAAACACAGTATTCACATCTTAGTCTTTTCAGCTAATCCCTCGACTAGCCAAGGCTTTGTTATCCAAAATGTACATCACATTTGGCACTCTGTTTGCTCCATGTGTGTTACAGTTACTCCCTTAGGGAGCCACCCCTACAGTGTAAGTAGTGCTGTATGTAACTGACAGCTGCCTGCACTGCTTTTCCCTGTGCATAGTGTGGAATAAGCTGCTCCATGAGGAAAACACTGAGGAACTCTTCCTCTGAAGTGCTGGACTCCATCTGGTTAGGCTGTGATTGGTCAGAGCACCTCCCCAAACTGCTCAGCCGTGTTTCGCTGGGGACTGCTCCAACTACAGCGTGTTCATTTCCCACCCCTACATCTGGGGAACAATTCACATCTCAGCTGCACAGAATCTGCTCCCAGGGCATGGGTGTAAGATCTCCTTCCATCCAGTAATCACCCTTCCCAGAACTGTGTGTGTCCAGACAGCGACTGCTCCTTCACCTCCAGCTCCACCAGCTCCCATTAGCTCTCAGTCAGTGGTGAAACACCAACACTGAGGTGATGGGCAGAGTCCCAAGCAGAGCCCATGGTGCACACCTCAGTACCCCAGCACTACTCCCCTGAGCAGCCCCCCACAAGCACACCATGAGGACTCACATCATCTTGACTCCTTCCCTGTCCTCATGATTGATCTCTGCCAACACTGCGTTCATGTCGAGGTTTTTGGTCATTTCTTCTAAAGCATTTTCAGGAATCATATCTATTAAAAAAAAGGAATGTTAGAACAATCTCTCTTCTTTTCCAGCCTCAGAAAAGTAATGAAAAGTGCAGAGCTCTTATGCTCCCTGATGCTCTTGGAGCAGGCTGGGCACCATGGCAATCCCAGCCCCGCAGCAACCGCAGCCACATCCAACAGCCAGGTACCTCCAGAGCAGGGGAAAGGAGGTGGGGACGGGACAGGACAACAGTTACCAAGGTGCCAGCTCACTGGGGTAAGCACTGACAGCTCAGAAAAGCTCTGCAGAGCACCGACTGATATGAGAAAGTGCCTCCCGGGGCTCTGTACTCACGTTGGTGCCCAACGATGCAGTGAGCAGCCAACAGCTTCAGCGATGGCACCTCAAACAGCGCCTGGTGGAATAGGAGCTCCCGGGCCGTGGGGCGCCTACCAGGGTCCTGTTCTAGACACTTTTGAATGAACTCCTAAAGACAAAACCTGCATGAGACAACAAGCAATGCCACCAGAGCAATTCAGGGCATCAACCCCCCTGGCTCACCCGCTGCAGGGGGTCCTCTAGCAACTGGATGGCACTGTTGATGGCCTCCTGCGGCACATACGATGACTCCCCATTCCCCTGGATCTCCAGCACCGCCATCTGCAAACAGAGAGCAGAGCATGACTCCACTGGGAATGGCAGACTGCATGGGAGATAGGCTCAAAGAGACCACTGCCAAGCATGAGATCACCACAGCCAAGCTGTTTGGGGGTACTTAAGGTCACGGTTTGGAGAGACAGAGAGAATGGCTGCCTTATTATGACAGCTTGCTCCTAGTACCCCAAAAGACTGCCAGGGAACCCTGGGAACTCTGCCACCAACAACCTGGACAGTTAAGTGTCTCCATTTTGAACCTCATGATCCATTGGCCTGTCATTCTGTTTGATAATTCCATAATGAAGCAGTGACTGGACCACTGCCAGGATCTGATAGTGTCCCTTCTGGCTGTGTGAATAGCTCTCCATCACAGAACAAGAGCATGCACACAACACATTAAGAACAGGCTCCAGTCAACTATACAGACACTAATTCCCAGCCAGGAAAGGCTGGAAAATATTGCAGAGAATGCCTTTGCATTCATCTTAAGTTTGTTTCCTGAAAGTTATGTCTTTCCACCATTCTCTTCCTGCTTCACTTACGGAATGTGCAGCACAGGTTGAGGGTTCCTTGTGTTGGCACTTTCTGACAACTCTTCTCAGAAAATATTCCTAACAACAACTCACATTTCCTGGACTTGGACCTACTGATTGCAAGGACAGAGGAAGCATGAAGGTGCTACAACCAGGTATGTCAGACTCACATCGACTGCAACCAGCACCTGTATCAGATGGGCACAGGCTGGCCCAGAATAAGTGATGGACTACAGCTGTCCTCTGCTCCAGACACCCCAGGAAGAACAGGCACTGGGAGCATACATGGACATTACATAACATTTTGCAACGTTGACTATTCCCACCAGCCAGTGGGTCTGACTTCAGGACTGGCCAAGACTTGCAAAGTAATTCATTACCCGTTAGGAATTTCAGGAAGAACTGCAAATCGCTGAGCCATTTACTTCTTAATGAGGCACTTGGGGGAGCCTCCATAGGGATCCCTCCAAGGCAAAGGGCACTTGGCTCCAAGGAAAAACACACTTGTCACCAAGCAAACCCACCCATGGCCACAGCCTTTCTAGAGCTATCTCTTTCCTCAGATTCATCATCTCTGTCCCACAGCTCTTGTTCAACACTTACCTCCAGTGCACACATCCCAAAGGAGTAGATGTCCACAGCAGTGGTGACATTGGCAACTTCTGTAACACAGAAATAGCACTGTTATCAGTCAAGTCTGCACCACGTTGGGACAGTTCTGCAGCTTCTCCCTCTGCTACCAAAGGACAGAGGAGCTGAAGCATTTCAGCTGGCAAATGGCTCAGAACTGTTAATGTGGCATCTGTCAGGAGCCTGGAGCTGAGAACAAGGTGCAGAATAGCTTGGAAGCATCAATAAGGCCAAAAAACCCTGGGCTTGCAGTCAGAGCCATGCCATACCTCCGTATTCTGGGGCAAAGAAGTGCAGGTTCTTCTGCTCCTCACGACAGGTCTTCACATGGTTGTTAATTGTATCTGGTGCCACTAGAAGAAAACCAGGAATGCTTAGGATACAGGAAACCATAGCCCATCCCTGATGAAATCCCAGGGAAGACCTGCAACTCCAAGCCCTTGGTGCCCAAAGGGGCAGAATGGTGGAGTTAAGGTGACTCTTCACAGCCCTCATCTCTTGTCACCTACCCCAATACATTCCTGCATTGTTTCCTTGGCAGCTTAGGATCAGTCTTCAAGGGCAAACCTGGAGACCACAACTGCTGCCTAGTGGGAAGACAAGCTGGGAACAACTCCCAGTTGAAATGCTTAACTTCAATCAGATCTATAGCATTTGTCACAAGCCACTCATCCAGGACAGCAGCCTGAGGAACAGCCAAAGATGCCAAGGTCACTGCTTTTGGTGACCACCTGGGTTACCACCTCAGGGTTCTGGAAGAATGAACCTACCAGGCTACTCTTCCACATATCAGGAGGATGCTGGTGACAAAGTGCCTCCAGACAACAGTTAAGCCAAGCTGCTGAAGGAGGGAAGGTGACTACCCAGACAACAGAAGCCTCCCAGCAGCCAGCACCTCCACAAACCGCTTGGAGCTATGGGGAGGAAATAACTCGCAGCCACAAGAACAGTGAGCAGAGCACAAGCATGGATCTCCATGAAAGATAAGCCTTTGGTACAACCACCTCTGCAGAGACTGCAAACAACCCTCCGAAGCTAAGCAGCTGTCTCTGCCAGAGAGAAACACTGATGTAGGCAGGGAACACAGAGACACCACCCATTTGAAGCTCTACTGTCACACCGGAATGTGCCCCATCCCAAAGTCTCAGTCCCATGTCCCACCTGATCATCCTCCTAGACAATCACAATTGGTCCTGGTCTGTACTGGTTCAATGTAGGCTGACACGGGACGTGCCAAACCACTTGTATTTTTCCACACCAAAGAGGATTCCACTCTGAGTGACTTAGTTACCAGTCTCAGAGAAAGGATGTTCTTTGGGTTCTAGTCAGACAAGAAGGATCTCCCTTGGTAACTCAGCTCAGCCTTGCTGCATGGCACATACCAACCTGTGTTATTCAATCCAAGCACTGGAAGCAGAGCTTCCTCCAATAGAGGCTTCTTTACCAACCTTCCATTCACAAGTAACTGCTTTTTGTTCCCTATATTAGCTCTGATCCTAGGAATCCAGCAAGATGACTTAATTCCTAGCGCTCACCTGCTCCCGGACATTACCAGATTCTCTCACCTTCACACCATCAAGCAATGTAAGCTACATTCTTGGTCTTTCTCCTAAGACCTGTTCTGTTTTCCCAGTGAAACTGACTGCTTTAGACAAGTTCTGGCCAGGGCTATGCACCATCACACCAGTTGTCTCTACTGAGGACTCTGCCTCAAAGGATCTCAACACCGCCCCCACGACAAGTGGTTCAAAACCTCCCTCGAGGAGCCAGCAAATGCCTGATCCTTAGTACCCAAATGATAAGCTCTGGACTTCTATGCACCTTTGTACTTTGCACTCCTCAGTCAGTTACAACTGGAGTTTGTCCAGTCCTCTGCACTGCACAGATGTGTTCCTGTGCTGCTGAAGCCAACCCTTCAGCCCCAAACCTGTCACCATGCATTCATCCAGTACCAGACTCGGCACACAGAGTAAAGCACCCACAGCTTGTCCAGCACATTGGGTTCTCATACCAGGCCTTCTAAAGAGAGTATTTAAGGCTTCAGAAACCCTTCTGTTCTAACATCAGATTTATATTGTTATTTATGGGATCCTAGATGTCTGTGCCCAATGCAGTGTACAGGAACTATCATTCAGATGTTCATGATCCCTGTTAAACCTGCAGCTACTGCAGGCATGGCAGAGAGACTCCTGGTGGTGAACTCGACAATCTGGGGAGAGAAAATAACTTATTTTTTAAGTCTTCTATTCATTCTGCCTTTCTTATCAGTACAACATATTGTAAGAGGAAATAGGAACCAAAAACTCAACAACCCGGTCCTGCCAAATATGGAGCAGAATCAGCCAATGAGACAGTCACCTTCCACTCAATGCTGTGATCAGCTTCATTTTCCAGTGTGTCTTTAAATCCTGTTATGACCACATGTTGGATGGTAAGGGCCAGTCCACTATCCGGGGGCACTTTGTTCTTGGTACCTGAGCCCATTTAAGGACAGGGATGAGGCAGTAATCAAACACAGAACAGATTAGCAACAGAAACTTCAGTGGTGACAGCTGACACACTCCCACACCAGACAGGCAGGTAGAGCGGAAGCCCAGCCCAGCCTCCATCTATAGCATCCTTAAGGAGGTCCAGCCAGTCTTGATAATGAGCTCCTCTGCATCCAGGTCCTACAGACCTTCTGCAGTGGCACAAGCATTTCTGGAAAGAAGCAGGCTCACACTGTTGGTGGGAACCTCCAACTCACACACACAGAGCTGACACACAGGCAGCTCTGAATTTGCTGCTGTGGGTCAGCCAGGGACATGCCCCCTCTGGTACTCTGGTCCTTGTCCCTCCTAACCTGCCGAGTCCCACTGGAGTATTTTTCCATCACTATGGATGATGATATTGGCTCTGCAGATATTGGCTCTGCTCTGAAGGTGGGTTTGATCAGCCACACTTGGCAGGTAATGTGTCTGTTCCAGCCGTTTATATCCCAGCTCATGTGCACCTTGGCTGAAGTGACAAGCATCACTTCTCTCTGTTATTGCAAAGCTGACGCAGCACAGGGGCAATGACATCAAACCCCCAGAATCTTCTGTGTATCTCAGAGCTAAGCAGGGACAGCCCTGCTCTGTGCATCACTGACAGCACAACCTGCCTCTGAGGTCAGCTCTGAAAAACTCCCTGCAGCCATGTTCAACACAGCAGGTGTAAGTGCTGTTACAACTGTAACAGGATTTTAGGTGCTAAGACAAGAAACTTTGGGTTTGGTCTGGTCTCTATTGCAGGTATGTTGGTGCATGGGCCACTTGGCACTGACAGAGGCTTGAGAGCTTCACCTGAGGCTACATTTTAAACCAAACTCCTGACTGTACAAGGTAAGAACACACATCTAACACCTCTGACACAATCTCTCCTGCTTGACTCACACACAGCTGCTATCTGCCACTCATTCCTATATTCTCAAACTGGCTCCATGCTGTGCATGATTGAATGGATGAAGGCCGAGGACAGCTATGTTAAGGGAGACAAATGATGAAAGCTACAAAGGAAAGCCAGATTGCCAACATTAACAACAAACATGTCTTTCTTGACCACAAGGTCAAGAAAGGGGCAGATTACAAGACACAGCCCCATGGGATTGACAAATCTGGTGGGCTATTAGCAGAGATGAATTTTAGAAAACGGTTCAGAGAAATACAGTGTCTGAGAAAGGCAGGTGATAGGAAGAGATGTGAAGTACAGCACAGGGTAGGACAAGGAACCTGTCTTTGACAAGCTGAACTCAATCTGACAACAAAAGCCTAAAAAGAGATTATCAATATTCCTACAGACACATGCCGTAGGCTAGTCAGACTTCTCCAACTCTCAAGAACAGGAAAAGAGTTAGCCAGCGTAAGCGGACAGCTTGTGCACCCACTGGTTGTTAGCAGTGCCAGCCAAGGAGGCAGTGGTGGCATTCCTTCTCATTTGTCCTCAAAGCAGGTTTAGCAGAGGTGCCCGGGCACACAGCCCCCTGCTCTGGAACACTCTATGCTGCAGAGGATATTTCCCTCTTATGTGGTGTCCATCTCACACCTGCCTTTATTCTGCTTTCAGAACTTCCTCCTTGCAGGCAGGAAGGATAGCCTGCGCCACAGTCCTCCCCACGGCCCTGTCCAACAGCTCTGCCTCTCCTCTTGCAGCAGCCACTGAGCTACTCAGGTTCTTGCAAGCATGTGAGCATGCTGCAAAGCAGAACACAACTCCGCTCCTCAGCGAAGGACTCAGTGCCCGGCCCGACAGAAAGCAGGCGGAAACCAGGTAACAACGAGAAGGATCAACAGTTGACCTCTAAGATTGTCCCAGGCTTGCTGTGCAATCCGTCAGTGGGACAATTAACCACTGTACCAGCACCAGGGACCCAAAAATTATCAACTGAACCCAAGACCACCTCTGCAGCTACAAAGGGGTGGCCACAGGGCCAGGAGAGGTATGAGGCCACATTATTATCCCCTGCATTCATATGCCCCAGACACTTTCACGCCTGCAAAAGGGTACAAGACTGCACAAATCCACAAGGTTACACAGCTTGCTTCCTTTGCACACAGTGATGACAAAAGCTTTTTTATTAGGGAGGGCAACGCCTAGAAAATAAGGAACTAGGAAACTATTTGGAACAAAAAGAAGCATACAGCCATTAAACATGGAGTCATACAGGAAGAAGTGGGAGATTTATGCTGATCACAGAATACAAGTCCCCTACAGCCCTCAGATCTGTATCCAGGATTGTAAACGGTTTTTGCAAAATATTTGCACCACTGAGTCACCAGAAGCAACAGGATTTTATTATTTTTAACAGTTAAGTATCACTAGCTGAAGGGGCAAATAGACTCAGTGCACAAAAAGTTCACTACACACTGTTCCCATTGCCAAGTAAAGCACCACATCTGCTCACACACATATGCACTCCTGCCACATCTGACATTGCTTCCCAGGAGACCAACCTCTGCTAAAAAATTGCGCATGGTTCACTTCAGAGAATACACTGCTGGAGCAGAATCAGTGGTACTGGCAACAGAGAAGTAATGTCACACAAAAACTGGAGAAGGCTGCTCTCCACAGAAATTAATGGAGAATCAAAAGCATGGTGTGGTTCGTGTGGGAAGGGTCACCTTGTCCAACCCCTCTGTTCCAGGAAGGACACCCAGAGGTGGTTGCCCAGGACCACATCTAGATGGCTTTTGGGTAACTCCAAGGATGGAGACTTCATCACTGCCTTGGGCAACCTGTGCTTGGGCCACCACCACACTGAGTAGAATGTCTGGGGTCCAGCCTCTGCTCCTGTCCCTGGGCACCCCTGGGAGCGCTTGGCTCACCTCCAGACACCTCCCTACAGGTGTCACTGCCAGGGATCCCTGGAGTCTGCTCTGCTCTGGGCTGAGCAGCCGCAGTTCCCTCAGCCTTACCGCAGCAGAGAAGCTCCAGCCCTGCAGCATCACAGGGTGCTTGGGGGGCTCTCCCTAGCTTGTCCCTGTCCATCATGTCCTGAGGAGCCAGCACCAGGCCCGGATCTACAGGGTGGCTTCACTCATGCCAGGACAATCCCCTCCCTCCTCTGGCAAGGCTTTGCCTAATGCAACCCAGGGCATCATCAGCCACCTTTGGGGCCAGGACACACTCTTGTCAATGAGCCACAAAGGGACACAATCACACTGTGTCACATTTCTCATGAAGCAGTGGGTAGTATTTTTATATTTAAAAGAACACTTAAGAGTTTTAAGTTGATGTGTTTGACCACATCCATTGCATGAAAGCAGAAAGTGGAAGTAGGCAGAGCAGAAAAAACAAGAACAGATAAAGAAGAGGTGTAAGATTAGTACCTGTCAATTATGGCTGCATGCAGGCTCCTAAGCAGAGACTTAGGAGCTTATTGGCACTTTATCTGGAAGAGTTCATGATACAAACAACTTCACCCCTAACTAAGTGTGTTGGGAGATCTGAAATCTACACCCAAAACCGAGTTCCATGTTCTAGACCAGAGGAATGAAGGTTCCACGGTCCATGCAAACCCCTGCTTGGGCTACATCATCTAACTGCAATGCAATATCTACATGAAAAATATATAAATCTTCACATCACAGTGCAAGAATTATATGCAATCAGAAAAAAACAAGATTCACTGAAATGCTACAGACTGAGCTACTCTGGAGGAACCATCTACTCCCAGAAGACAGAGGTACACTAGAAAACAAGTCCTCAGAAATGTTACTGTGAAAATTATCTTTTGTTGTGAGCAGCTCTGCTTAACAGAAATGGAGATTGAACCAGTATAAATGCACATTCTAAAATGTGATTAGGGCCCACAAATTCAACTGTTCCATATTTCAAACTCCACATCTGTGATTATCACCGTTCCACAACATGCCAAAGGGACCTTGGGAGATTTAACCCATAGAAACGCTCACCTTTGGAAGCAGGAGCCAGAGTGCAAACACTGCTCAGCCCACACATTTCCAGGCCTAAACCACAAACCTGTCCAGGATGGGAGGGACCTCATGAGAGGGACCTCACCCTCCGCTCAGGCAGAGCCAGCCACCACAGACTGCCCTTGCTTGTTTGTGTTTAAGTCATCTTTTCAGAACTGGCACAAAGGAGCTTTCTAAACTGCTGAGGTTCCCAAGGCCTTCAATCAAAGGGCCCCGAAAGAAGGAGACACCTGCAACTGCTGTGCTAGTATAAAAATGGGTGAATGAAGACCTGGATGACTATAATCCATGTCTCCATAGCCAATGGGAAAATCACATAAAAGCAGAGAAAAAACAGAGCCAAGCAAAACTGAGGCAGCAGCGCCTTCAGTGCAACACAGAAATAACAATGACCTCAGAAAATGGATGTCCCATAACCCGGAGCACTAAACCAAGACATTTAAACCTTTTAAAATATCGTGTTTGACTAAAAACAACAACCAGTTTAGATTATCTGATTAAACTGGTACACTGAGCAAGGGAGGTAAGTACATGGAGCAAGGACCAGCTTTTAAACCTTCTGCAAAACAAAATGAGTTTATTACTATCACAACATAGAAGGAGGAAAATCTTTGCAGCAAGGCCATCAAGGTCACCAGTTCTTACCACTAAATCTGATCTTAAAATATTCAACCCAGTTTGTTCAACGGTTTCTTAAGAACAACCCAAATGAGAAGCATCTTCACTTGGAGACAGGTGTTTACACTGAAAGTCTCACAGAAAACACAGACCCATGCCAGACAAAGCCTTTAAAAAAAAGGGCCAGCCCCCCCCTTCCCCCCGAAAGTAGCCCAGATATCTGACCTCGGACTTTCTGAAACCTTCTGGACAAAACGTTCAATTCAAAACTATTTCCTTGCCCAGTCTCATTTCTAGAAGCACCTGTAGTCACAGACAAACCTTACAAATACCTGCCTTAGTTTTGCCAAGTTCCTATGGAACCAAGAAACTCTGGCTTGCTAGAGAATGTGCTTGACTTACACACAAAACTGTACAGCTAGAAAACCTAAACTACATCAATCCATGTTAAAGCTTCCTAAATCAATGCCAACATGTCATTTTTATGGCAGATTTTTCTACGTCTGATTACTTCAATTATCCATTATTTTCCCTTTAAAACCACCCCTGCCATAGCTGAAAAAATAAAAAAGCCAGATCCAAGATGTCCTACTAACCTCTTATTTCTACATCACCTCAGGTGTCTGTTAAGAATGTGTAATCCAGCATGACAAATCTTTAAACATCAGGCAACAAAATCCAAGGGAGTGAAGTGATGACTAAAATAAGATTAGTTATGAAAGCATGTCACTCACAGCCTCATTAACTCAATGCTCAAGCAACACAGTAGCCTTACACCTTATATTTAATGTTTTCAAACCGAAATCACTGTTCAAGATCTAAGGCTTGAATTCCCAAGCTCTCATATCAACAGTACCTCCTGGTACAACAGACAAATTCACAAGGAACCATCCAGGAAAGCTCAGTATTCCAAGGCCATCTGCTGCTGTTCCAGAACAGGTGAGGTAACACAGCATCTCCTTATGACTGCAGAATGCTGGCTCAGGCTTCTCCTGCCCTTCTAGAACGAGGGCCCTTGTTTCTGCTCACAGGAATTACTTGATTTTGGAGAAATGCCTGGCCAGCCTTAAGCCTTGCGGCCCTTAGTGTGGCCAAGCCCAGGCTCAGTCAGGTTCCCATTCTGTGGGCTTGTTCTTGGACCAGTCTGCTCACTGCTGCTCTGCCATCCTGCCCAGCCTGCAGCCATGCTCAGGGACACCTGCCCCCCTCAGGACTCAAGTCCTGACTACATTACCATCCCCCTCAGCTACACCAGATCACAGATTAAGCTTTCCGGGAGCCTCTGCTCCACTGGGGATGCAGAGTGGCACAGCACATCCTCCTGCCAACACCTGGAAGGCACAGAACCCATTCCTGCCAACACAGAATCCTCCTGCCAGCACCTGGAAGGCCCTTCCCCTTTCCACCACTCCAGCTGATGGTTGGTAGGTTCCCAACTCAGTAGAAACAAATTCTAACCATCGAGAACAACCCTGATGGCAAAAAATAAAATAAATAATTATTTAAAATGTAAACATGGTATTCTATGCAATAGGGTTACAAATTGCAGCACTCAAATCCTTCTCTGGCCCCCACCAGCCCAACTCCCTCCTCATATGCACAGATCTCCCCAAAACCAGAGATCTGTCTGGGGAAACATCAACAGCCAAGCTTATTCAACCGAGGGACTCATTTGGGACAGGAGGGCTCTGGCCATCAGAAACACATTCACTGAAACATTAATCTTAAAACCAACACATCTAAGGAGTTCAAACTACAAGCAAGCAATTGGATAGCCAAGCACACAGTGGGGCTAGTCCAGGGCTGGGTCCCAGCCAAGGGCAGCAGAGCAGCAGCAGGGAAGGCCTAATGGACGCGGGAAGTTCAGCTGGGAAGAGCTCAGAACAAGGCATGGCTTGTTGACATGCAGGAGCTGGCATGCACAGGGCCTGTGGACTAGCACACGCTAAGAACATGGAGAGGGAGCAAACTAACAACCAGGAGACTTCACAAAGGGCAGTGCTCCCTCTCTGTAAGGCTCTGGCCAAGAGCACAAGGAACAGTTTGCATCCCAGCACAGAACACAAGCCCTCCGAGCAGGATGCACCTAAGCCAAACAGTTTTACACACAGCCTTATAGCAAGGGAACACTGCAAATAGATCAGTGTGTATGTTTGTGTGTTACAAATATAGATATACACACACATATATATATAAATATATATATACAGATACACACAGAGATAAAATCATGTACATGACATAAGTGGAGTCACATCACAGGAGCGGAGAAGTTTGCTCACCATTAGCAAATATCCTATGAAAGACTGTTGTAACAGAGCAGCCCGTGAGCGGGAAGTAAAACGAGATAAAGTCAATGAGTTGGTGAACAGCAAAGCACTTACATCCATAGAGACAGCTGGGTCAGAGTCAGGGCACACAGGGACAGGACTGAGCACTGGGCCCTGCCTCCAGCCACCTCTTCAAAAGAAATTTACCTAAGGAACATCAGGGTTTCTACCTGAGAATCAGACCACATAGGGGAGACAAAGCATCCCTGACCAAGCAGATTATGAGACCAAGAAGCTTGAAATTCTGTTCTTCTGTGAGTGTCTTATAGTACCTTAGCCCCCCACCCCCCACCCCTTCAGTAGAAAATTCCCTTTCTCAACATCCCAGCAGCTTCTGGTCACCTATCTCAGGGGCAGAACCCACACTTACACACCTGGCCACACGATGCCACAGCAGAGCTAAGACCCAGTAAGACTCCTGGCCCCATGGCCTGGAATTGAGGGCAGACTCTGAGCAGACACAATTAAATACAGACTGAGTCCAAGGTCAGGTGTGATGCAGATACAAGAGACACATAGCCTGGAGAGCAATGCCTGGAGGCGTAAGTGGGAAATCTGCACTGCACTCCACAGAGCTTCCCCTGTGCTCCACCAAGGTCTCACTTAGCACATGCTGACACATCATCGTGTCTCAGGGGCACCAGAGGACACCGAGACCCTACAGCTGAGGCCTCCCTTCTGCTGGGACACTCCAAGAGCTGCCCAAAAGGATTTTTAATACAAACACATCACTTCTTTCCACCTGTGAATGGTTCATATACTGCCAGTGAGAATTCCAGGAAAAGCTCCTAACAATGCCAACACAAGCAGGCAGCAGCACCAGGCACCCTGTCTGTACACGCTGTCCTCCCCACACTCAGAGCATCTATAGA
The DNA here is from genome assembly GCA_024500445.1 of Entomyzon cyanotis. NCBI lineage: Eukaryota > Metazoa > Chordata > Aves > Passeriformes > Meliphagidae > Entomyzon > Entomyzon cyanotis. Next base: position 733,164 of record JAKEPQ010000036.1, on the reverse strand, counting down.
CTGTCTCAGGAACACACCTGGCAGCACATCCCCTTGTTAGACAGGACAGACAACCACTGTGTTGCACGTAGGTTCTGTGAAGGGTACACAGGGCACAACTTGGACTTATCACAAGGAATGCTTTCATCTGACCACAGCTCCAAAAGCAGGTGAAACATTCCAGTCTCTGGGAACACCAGTGGCAAGTTTAAGAACTCTTAGTGTCTTCCTATCCTCATCAAAAGTTCTCCAAAGTTCCCCACTCATTTGAAACTTATTCTCCTTAAATCTATTGCATCTGCACTTTATGGCACGGGGAAAAAAAAAAGTTAGTAAATTAATGGATTATGGTGGCTTTTGCACTTAAGCAGTATGCAAAATCCTTCCTCCTTTCCACCCCCTTTTCTTCCACAGCTGACCCTCAGCACACAGATTTACATACCAAACAGAGAAACAGTGCTAAATCCAGCCAGTGAACACGCTCCCACATCTGAGGGAGCAGCAAGGAGCAAAGGGCTGTTTCCACACCTGAACATGTGTCACAGGAACCAGTACCAGACATTTCCAATGTGACACTACTCTTCTGGCACACCCTCCCCCAGCAGACAGCAGGATGTCCTGCAGTGCACACCAGCAGCTCCCTTAGCCAGGTTTTTGCCCCACATTCAGCAAGTATTCTCTTTGCCAAAGCCACAGGGAGAGGAACTTTGGGAGCACCACCCAGCACAGTACTGGGGACAGAGACAGCACCAAAGCACAGATCATAGTGCACTGAATCCTTGTTTCCCATAAATCCACAGAAATTACTGCCCTGCTGCTTTTAAGTAAACACAGAGAAGTGCTCAGATACCAGCCAGTTGTACGGAACAAGGACAGAAAGCAGCAAACAAGAGCCTGGCACTGTCAGTGACCCTGGAGCAACTGTCGCTCCAGGGCCCAAATTCAAACCCAGCCCATCTGGCACTGCAAAAGCAGCAGTACCAGGAAGGCTCAAGCTCCAATACAACCAGGAGTCCTGGGGATGTAACTTTGCCTTTTCTGGTTGGGTGGGCACTGTAGGAATAGGAATACATCCTGCAACATTGCCAACTCTAATTCCAGCCTTGCACTGGAGCCACAGCTTTCCCATCTGGAGGATTCTTCTTCTGACCATAAGTCCACTTGCACTCACTTCCTTTTTTATTTAGCAAAGGACCAGAATCTTCCAGATAAGTCACTGCACTTATCTGGAGTGACTGGCTCACCTGCCTGAGGTGAGCCAGGCAGCCCGCAGCAGTGGAGCAGAGAAGTCTGCCCAGGAACAGCTGCACTTGAGCACTGCAGCTGCACAGTCACACTCCAGCACATCCTACAGCTGTGACAACACAGACACCCACTACTCCTGGCATGAGCACACATATATGATTGCCATGTCCCTCCTGCTGCACCTGACAGAAGCAAAGCTTTGTGAACTGAAGGGAGCAAAGGTGTAAGTGTGCTGAGGCCACTATTTGTACCCCAACACTGGAAAAGCCACCTTTCCTTCCGGACAGCCTCTGAATGGCACCACTGGAGTTGCATGCTCCAAGAATGGCAGCTCTGATGACCTGCAGGACCTCCCTCTGGTGAAAGCCATGGCTCCAATGCCTGCTCCATGGATTTGGTTTTACAGGCAATGCTGTCTGCCCTGCAGAACAATGGCAGCTATATGATACTTTCAAACTAAACTTAAAAAAGAGGATTTCTTAGTACTCAAGTCATCCCATTAGTGGCCTGAACTGAATGCCAGGGAGTTTGCCAGCAGACAGCTAACAGATGTACACACTCTTGGAAATCTCTCCCACCTGGACAAAGTCAGGAAAACACAATAAAGTGAACCCCATGATGATATCAGTCTGTGTGAAGAACAAATCCCCAAGTTTACAGGCAGGTCAGAAGCAGAGTGTTCTTTTGCCATGATCCTGTCTCCCTGGTACAAGTACAAATCTGCTACAGAGAACACAGACCCCAGTTCTGGAACAAAGGGACAACACAGGAGTTCTTTGATGGGAAGAAAAGCCACAGGTCTGCAGCTGATGGAGAGGCTATTACTGGATGACAGGTGATGCAGAGCATCTTTCCCTGTACACTGCCACATCAAAGCAGAACTCACACAGACAACAGCTCCACGAAAGCAAAGACTTACTCCTCAGATCGAGAATACTTGCAGAAGTTGAACAACAGGTAGCAAAGCTGTCCCTTGAAAGGTCATGTCAAGGGACATGTGCATCCTGACTGCAGACAGACTTTAGAGATATGGGAATAACAAAGGTAGAAAAATCAGAGCATGCAAGGATGCACTGCACTGCCAGGAACATCACTGCTTACTTATGAAATAAACCATTTTGGCACAGGGTGGCTGCCCAAGCAGGGCGTGACTATGCCAACCAGGCCCAGGGCAGCTCGGGAGCCTGAAGCCAAGCCCACGAGAGGGATGCTGGATGAGGATGGCAGGACAAGCCACTTGCTGCAGTCAGAGTCTGTCCACTTTATTACAAATGTGGGCTGCTACAAACAGCACTCGTGTGGCCTTCATGGACACAGCTCCCTAGGTAGCTCCAGAAGCTCCACAGTGCTGGGAGGAAAACTCTGTGTGTATTAATATGAAAACCTGTGGAGCAGATAAACCTACAGCTAATGTGCCTACAAAACTTCAAAGTTTCAGCACCATTTCCTGTGTCAGCCCCTTCAGACAAAAAGTTAAAGAAGAGGCTGAAAGACAAACAGCACCCAGTATCAGTCTTTCCTGCACCTGACAAGGGTCAAATCACCAGTGAATTCTGCTCCCAGCCTCTGGCACATCTGATGTGGAGGAGCATGTGTACACACATGCCTATCATGCCAGGGAACTTGAAAAGGAGTAGATCCCTTTTTCTGTTTGGGCAGTCTCTCTGATAGGCAGGGGCACCCCCCAGCAAGCATTACCTGACCCAATTTTGATCAGTCCGTTGTGCTGGATGAAGATGGTGTCACAGGTCAGGTTGCCGTGGATGATGGGGGGATCACAGGAGTGGAGGTAGCTGGAGATGCAGAACAGAGCACTAGTCAAGGCCTTGAAACCCTCCCTTCAACCCCTTCCCATGTCAAGCAACATCAGAAGAGAACAAGAAAGCAAAGGGCACATGCCAGGGATTTACAATAGCCAGAAGGTACAATTCAGTGACTGTACATTAGCCTCTAGTTAGGAGAGAACCAGAAATAAATAGGAATTGTCTCTAACAATCAAACTCCAGAACATGAGGGAAAAAGAGAAAGCTTTCTCTGATCAGTTCCCAAGAAACTCAGGGTACCAGAGGCAAAGACACAATTTCATCCACCCCAGTACTGCTCAGTGGGTTCTAAAAGGGTTAAAGTTTTATACCAAAAATATCAGAGCCTTATTCTGTCCCTATTCAAAGGGGACCAAAGAGGCACTTAGTGCTATACACACACAACTGTGCCTGTTTCCCAGCAGATACAAACAAAGCTTTTTAGTGCTGGGTCCCAGGTACACTCTGTCTTTGCATCTCACTCTGCCTGGGTTTATGTTATCAGCTAGCACAAATGAGAACAGTCAGCTCCCAGAAGCTTATTAGAACCCCAACTATTCACCAACAGCTGTAATTTAGCCAAATGGCACCAGAGTTTTCTCTATAGAGTGCAAGCCATGCCCTGTCATACAGGCTATTGTTTCTCCAAGGCTCTAATTAGTTACTCACCAACTCTAGCTCAGGTGGAGAAGAGTTTTTAAAACCCAAAACACATTCTACTCTATTGCGCGAAGATGGCTGCAGAAGATCTGCATCATCAAGAAATGTACACATACATCTAACAACACCATGCCTCAATATGCATGAATCCACTGCCTGCAACAAGGCTACAGCTTGCTAACACTATGGAAGCTTTTCTCAGTCCTCTCACACAGAACTTGATTTCCCTGTCATCTCTGCAACATCCTCCTGACCATGGTGAAACCTCAGTTACAAAGCTGGATACTCTGGAGAGCTCCCTGATACTCAACTGCCATGCTCACTGCCACACAAGTCACAATTGTTGGAATCTCTAGGTAAGTACCCCACGTACCTGAGAGCAGAGAGGATCTGGGTACACCAGCGCTTCCATGCCTACAGACACAACAGGGAAAGGATAAAAAAAAAATCCACAAGAAGCTAATCTGTAGTTCTGTGATTCACAGCCCACAGGTAGGAAGGAATACATGCTCCAGGTTTTACTCAGTGCAGATGTAAAGAATCAGTACTCTTATGGTCAGCTTGTTTCTACATATTCCCACGGGTCCAGAAACACACCTGTCCTCCTCAGTCCGCCCATACACAGACACCTTCCCCCTTTCCTGTGAGGGCCCATGGAGAGAGACATGCCTGTCACACCCCACCTAAGAAGCTGCAGAGCTGCTGGCAGTAAAGCACCCCGCACAGAACAGCTGACCCAGAGAACCTGCAGCTGAACTAGGTTAAAGGGACACAGCTGAAGACAGGTTAAAGGGACACAGGGGAAGTGCAGCCACATGTTATCACCAGGTTCTCATTGGGATCCTCTGCTGAAAGAGCATTCCAGGGGCTGATGGCTCTAAGGGAATAAGGTCATATAGGAAAAAAGTTACCTTTTCATTCATAGTTTTGTGGTTTTTCTTTGTTTTCTTCAGGAATTGTTTCAAGCTCCCTGAAGACATGTACTCAGTGATGAAGATCACCTGTGGGGCAGCATGACACATTACCCTCTACCTTGCTGATTACCTAACAACACACAATGACAACCCAACAACCTGATGGCCACACTTACCCTGGCCTTGTTCTCCTTCACATCAGCCCAGTATTTGTGGAACTTCACAATGTTGAGATGATCCAGCTGAATTAAGTTGTCAAACACTGCTTTAACTTTTTCCTTAACATCAGAAAGACAAAGACATGTCACATCAGAGACCATACCAACCTATATTCTTCTTTCTTCTTGGGTCTTGATCCCCTCAAACACCACCATACGTGTCAAGGTCCTGTGCTAAGAACAGACAGTATCCCATTTCCTTCTGCACTGCATCTCAGCAGAGCATAGTTTGATTGCCAAGTCTAAGTGAACACAAGAGCTCATGGAAACAGCACAGCAACAGTTTTCCAGCACATTTCCTGTACAGGCTAGGCTTAAGCTGAATTTGCTACATTTGGACAGCAGAGGACTCCAAACCCAGCCAATTATCCACACAAAAGGTCCCCAGAATCCATAATCCCACCCTGGGCAAGGTATGTTTCTCACATCCTGCTGGGAAACACATCAACTTACTTCCTGAAGCTTAAAATTCTTCCGCTCAGAAAACTGAACTTCATTCCAAACAACTTCCACACCTTCCTCCGTATCCATGGCCAGGTAGGCACTGTCAATCCCCGGGACATTGCGCTGGTTCACCTGGAGGGAAGGGTGGAGAGAGTTGTGAGCTCTAAGCCAGCAAGACCAGATCACTGCCATGCAGCACTCATTGGAGAATTATGAACTCTGCTCATTAACTTTTAATTAAATGAGAATTCCAGGACAGGATTTGCACATGTATCTTGCAGCAGGGCATACCCAAAACGTGAGTCACTGTAGACCATGTGAGCACCAAGTCCTGAGCATACTGGTGGGAAAACTCTTGGGCACAAACACTGCATTGTAGCAAAGCTGCCTTCTGCCAACAATACTTTAGATTTTCATGTTTTAGGACACCTGTAGTTCATTCCACAACAAAAAAAACATTCCACCCACACAAAACGGATACAGAAATATCTGAAGAATTCCATGGAGGAATCTTCTGAAAGGTGATGACACCCAAAACTCAATCAAAGCAGAGAGTAACAAGGGGAAAGCTGCAGGTTCAGAGGTGGGAACCAACAACACAAGGGAAACTACTACAGTAATTTCTTTAATTATTAATTGTAAACGCTAACCCAGCACAAGTACATCCACATTGAGTATTAAAGACACAAATGAGCACTCAAAAGCAGCAAGGTAAGGGGAGAGGATTGAGAGTTTAGAGCCCAGCACAAGAATGGCAAGGGCTGTGGGAAGACATAAGGCTGAAAGACCTGCAGAGATCAGAGGTGAACCACACTCCCAGCAACAAAGTTTTCCATAACATGGTTTTTCTTCAGATATGCAGCAGCATTCAAAGACGGGCTCTTTCACTAGACATCCATGGCATTTACTGTAATGCCTTTGGCAGGCAATTTCACAGGCACAGAGCAGTCACAGTCATGGTAACATCCCATTGCACCAGGCAATGTGAAGTGATAGAACTGGATTCAAAGCACTTAAAGAGGACAAAAAGGTAGAATTCACCTTTTGATCGTCAACTAACAACCATTCCTGTTCCTATCCACTGACCACACACCAAGAATCACTTCATACAATCATAGGATATCCAGGGTTGGAAGAGACTCACAAGGATCACTGAAGTCCAGCTTCTGGCCCTGCACAGGGAAATCCCAAGAATCCCACCATATGTCTGAGGGCATTGTCCAAACACTCCCTGAACTCAGATAGGGTTGGTGTTGATTACCAGCCTTGGCAGATTTCAGCTGATCCAATTTCCCCCCTGAGGTTAACATTTAACACAGATTTGCCTGGCAAATCCAGACTCGTCTTCCACTTCTATCACCTCCAAAACCCGGCTATATCACAGCTCCTCCTTCTCATATTGTGTCACCTTCTCTTCCAATACTAGGAACCCCATCAGCATCCTATTGCTGGAAACTTCTCACCATATATAAGAGCTCCCTCGAAAATTCCTTCTCCCTTGGCAGCCACAGTCGCATGATCAAATGTACCCGATTTCATCATTCCAGCTGAACTACTCTGTCCCATTGTACTCCTTCAGTAGTCTGACAACACTAAGTGACAAGCCACCAATACAGGTGGGAGTCTTTATGATCTCCCAAGGGAATCTGAATGGCCCGATGACATTCAATACCCTGACACTGCAGGGGACATGCTGCAGTGACAAATGATGCCAAGCACAGTACAACCAGAGTGATACAGACTTCTCCAGCAAGTGATTGGTAAATGAGTGTGACACAATCAGCTGCAAGGCATGGCACAGACATGAATAAGGAATACAGGCCATAATTACATAAGGAGACCCTGAGCTACAGAGGATAACTATTGAAAACAATCACAGGAGGTAACAGCCAAGCCATGAACGACCCCACTCCCTTCCACTTGAGCCACCTGCATAACTGAGGGGTGAAAGGACTGAGATTTGGTTTAAAAAGACATTCACATTGATCTTAAAACCTTGATTTTATACACACACACACACACTGATAGCAACAGACCAGGCCTGTTGTATTTCATTATTAAAGAAAGCTTAAGGAATAAAAATAATCAAGGATAGAACATTTATTCCTTCAAAATTTAGAATAAGCAGTATCTTAGAGATCACAGCAGCATAAAATCACCCAGTTCAATTACTAAGGCTGAATGGCAAAAGGTTTTAACTTCAGGGAAGTTTAAAGAAGCAGAAAGGCAGGTGTGTGTGAGCAGTGCAGGGACAAGGTAACAGCCACCACACTAACACCCAGCACCACTGCATCCCTTTGAATTGCTGCCTATTCACAGAAACACTAAGGTTGGAAAAGACATCTAAATCACAGAGTCCTACAGTTAAAGGCCCTCTTTGCTAAAAGACCTCCAGCTTTACTGGATTAAGTAGCAGCTGGGGCTGTGGACTTGTCACATCTCCCACTTCTGGCCAAGCTCTCCAAGCGCAAATGACTTCCATGACTCATAGGCAATACTTCAGAGCACCAGATATGACTCAAGACACCAAATCCAGCTGATGTCACTGATGGAAATTCTGTTTCTCAGGAGATTCGACAGCTTGGGGAGAAGAGTTAAAGGGGAAAAATGCAGACAGGCAAGTGAAAGGCAACAACAGATTCCTCCTGGGTTCAGCTTGCCAAATCCCTATTCCACATCCCTCTCCATGCTTGGTAAAGCAGAATCCTAAACCCTCATGAAAGCATGGAGATAATGTATTATTCTGGTGTTTGTCCCAGACAGCCCACAGACTAGAGAGCTTTTACACTCCAAGGGAGGAAGTGACCTGAGCCCAGCTTAGCTTGAATTTCTGCAGTACAGCAGAGCAAGCAGCTCCACACTACAGAAGTACCAACACAGCTCTGAGTCTGTGTAAGCAGGAGGCAAGAAAACTAAACAAGAATTTCAAGTGAATTTAATTACCTAAAGGAGTACGGGTGGAGCATCACAACTGTTCTAAAGGAAAAAAGCTTGAAAGTTTGAAAGTTAAATTTCCCTTTCAAAGGTTATTCCATTGTCTAATGCGTATTTTTTCTATCTGTGTATCTATTACTGAAAGAACACAGACTTTTGGAGAGACATTCTGTAGTTCACATGATCTTTTAATTAAACAAAAATAAGTACAGCCTAAATCACAAGTGACAGTGATGACTTATGATCTAGGAAAAAAGGTATAAAAATGGAAAAAAGTCCACAATAACTAGAATATCAACACAGAATGGACCTGCACACTGAAAAAGAGCTGGGGGAGTGGCAGCACACCAGGCCAGACCCTCACAAGAAGCCCCAGGTCTGGTTCCGAGCAGCATGAATTTGTTAACCAGTTTCCCTGGCCACTTGTTTAGGCCAGAGAAAGGGATCACATCTGCCCAACCACCTAGCAAACGCTTGGGACTAGAGATAAGAGAACCCCCGAGCCAGCAGCTGGGTCATGAGGAGCTCAGCTTCTCCTTGAGCTGTGGGGAAACAAAAAGCAGCAAATTTATCAACAGAAACTGAACAAAAAGGGTTCGCTGGGATCTGAGGCTAAACCAGAATGTAACACAATAAAGAATTCCAGGTCCACTGCAGGCAAAGAGAAAAGAAATCCAACAAAGCAAAGCCGTAATCCTACTTCATGTTTTAATTAAACTGACACATTGGCCTTGGCAACTATAGTCATGGTAAAAAATGCTTGAAAGACTTTAATTCAACAAGAAAATTAAAATAACCAGTGTAACTTAACAATGGCAAGGAAACTGTAAGGGAAAGACAATCTGACCATCAGGAATATAATAATTGGTTCTTCCAGACATGCTGCAACAAGTAACAAGATCAAATGCATCAGCAAGAAGTCTGCTAACCCAATAAGACACATATGGACCATATAAAGGCAGGGCTAAAAGTCCTCCATGCGTGGAAGTTCTCCCACGCGTGTAACTTCACTGCACCAGGAGATGCCATGCTGAGATCCAAGCCAAAGGTTGACACATCCTTTAGGCACAGACAGTATGTGTTCCTGTCACCTCCTGCGGGTCCTGCTCCATGCTGACCTGCACAGCTGAGCCCCACTGGGATCCAGGACACCCCGCCTGGAGCCCAGGCCCCTCCTGCCAGCCAAAGCTGCATCTGCTCTGAAGGAAAGAGGCAGGTTTTGAACCACAGCACAGTGTCACACCACCATTCCACAGGCTGTCACACAGTGGCCATCCAGGCTCTCCAAAAGCACTCTGACAGTTCTGAGTAAACAACACACTGCAGGACAGACCTAACTGCAACTTCCCACCAGGTAACTCCCCAGGCAGCTGATCAGCAGTTTACAAAAAGACAAAAGTATGACAGGAGTCAAGGTGCTTTGAACAGAAGCAGCACTTCTCTGGATACAGTCAGTGAGATTGGAAAAGCCCTCTCAGATCAAGTCCAGCTGCTCCCCCAGCACTACCAAGGCCACCACTTAGCCATGTCACAAAGTGCCACATCCACATGGCTTTGAAATTCATTCAGGCATGGGGACTGCATCCCTGTCGTGGCCAGCCTGTGCCAAGGCTGGACAAAACTTTCAGGGAAGGAATTTTCCCTAATATGCAACCTGAACTTCTCCTGGCACAGCCTGAGGCCATTTCCACTTGTCCTGTCCTTAGTTCCCTGGGAGCAGAGCCCAACCCTCACCTAGCTGCACCCTCCTGTCAGGGAGCTGTGGAGAGCCAGAAGGTCCCCCCCGAGCCTCCTTTTCTCCAGGCCAAGCCCCTCCAGCTCTCTCAACCACCCCTGGGGCTCCAGGCCCTTTCTGAGCTCTGTTCCCTTCCCCTGACACACTCCAGCCCCTCAGTCTCTCTCTTGTTGGGACAGGCCCAGAACCGACGCCAGGATTTGTAGGGTGGCCCCACCAGTGTCACGCATCCCACAGGGAGACAGGCATCATTCCATCTATTTAATGGATACCAGAAATGAATACAAATTGCCTAATGGAAGAGCAAAGGGACAAGTGCTCAGTGTCACTTTTTGTTTCAAAAAAAACAGGCAGTCCAGTGGAGTCCAGGAGCTCAATCATACTGAGCTGGTCTGTGGAAGGAGGAAGAGGTAATGATTTTTAATCCCTAACTCCCAAAGAAAAACAGAAACAGCACAGCAAAATAAATAAGGGAGTGTGGAAGAAAACCCACTACCTATAAATAAGCCCATTCAGACAGAAGTTCATCAGGAGGGTTCTGGTAACTGCACCTGGGGCAGTAAGTTCAGGTGAGTGCCAGCAGTGTGAAACTCCAAGGAGAGAGGGAAAACCAGACAGGATAAACTCCATGTGAGCTACTCCCAGTCTGCTACAGCCCATCCTGCTCTTCTGTGATACTTTCACTTAGCCAAGAGATCTTCAAATCACTGCAGGTAAATTAATAACATCAATCATAGGAGGCGTTGAAAGATCAGTACACTGAACAGAAAATGCCATAAAAATTGGTATACTGTGGAAGTACCAGTCTTGGAAACAACCCCTGAGGCCACATAAAACACTAAAAGAAAGTTATTATTTCATGTTTTCTGATAATACTGGAGAACTCTGGCAATGAAGTGAGAAAGCATCATCTTTTAAAGAGGATGATAAGGAAGCACTTGATCTTGACACACATACACATAAACTGCAAAGCTGGCTGCCATAAGATGTCAGAAATAAAAATGGCTGCAAGGTGAGACTATGGGTAATTTTGAGATGGAGTAAGAGTATTTCAGTACACTATTCATGGAATGTTTGAGGAAGTTCCAAAAGTGTGGAAAAAGAATGATCAAGACAAGCCCTGAGCCTGGCCACTATCACCTGCACTGTCTTTTTGTTAAACTATTTTTCAAACTATTTCCTGTGCCAATGTGCCTCCCAATCTCTGTGTATGTGTACAGGCAAGAACACACATCTGCAAGCAAACTTCACCCCAGATTAGCCAGAAAGTTGGGACAAGTCTTGGGAAAGGATTTTGCAGAGACAGAGGGCCTGGCACACGGGTACTAGAAACCTGAAATGGGATTTTTCCTGAGCACTGATAAATAGAAACAGGATACAGCTATTCCTGTCATCCATGTTACCATGAGGTGCTTGAAAATCACCACGCTCCCATGGCTAACCTATGTCTGGCTGCGCCTCTGTCTATCAGGATTTGCCTTGCAGCCTTCCTCCAGGCAGGACCTGGAGTCAGAGCCAGCACATGGCCTCTCCCCTCTGCTGGCCCAGCAGGAAGCCTCTTCCCAAGCCTAAGCTCCACCAAACCTGTGGCAGCTGTCAGGATACCATGATCGCTGCCTAGGCTTCCCAAGGCAGAAGACTGACAAGGGAAGGCTTTGATGCTGCTGCATAGACAACAGTATTTTTAGAACAGCTCTGTATGGAATGTAGAAAGAACTCCATCCCTTGGTCACAGGCAGATGGATTGTGACCAGCACCTCCAGCCTCCCAGGAGCCCTGGGACAACAGCAGTCAGCCACCCCTGCTCCTGCCTCTGCTGCAAGAAGTGAGTGCCAGCTGTCCGTCACAGTCTGTGAGCAAGGACAGAACAGGGCTGTGACAAAGGCTCAGTTCCCTCTGCACCCTGAAGTGCCCCTCAGCTCATTCTGGCACATCACAAGGGTTCATTTTTTCCAGGAAGCCCCGACATGAGCCATTAAAAATATTGCAAGGTTTCACATACTCCCTTCTTCTTAGTATCTTCCCTATTGTCAAAGAACACCATAAAAACTACAGCATGGCATTTTCCACCAACTGGAAAAAAAAACCAGATCCATTGTCAAAGCCTATCAGGGAGCTGGCAGCCCTCTGAGCACCAGCTTCCTTGGAGGACTGGTGCTTATCTTTTACTACCGTAGCAAGTTTCCTTCCAGTCACAACAGAGGCTGAGAAGATCAGGCTCCAGCATCCCAGAATCCAAACACTCAGTCTGTTTTTACTCCAAGAACCCTGCACTTTTTCTCCTTGAAGGAATGTAAATCCAGAGGTACAAAAGTTACCAACTGCCTCTGGATGAAAAATGATTCAAGAAACTGAGACTCTCCCTAGAAGTGAGAAGACAACAAAGAGATAAAGATGCAGCAGACCAAATGTTTCACATCCTGTCTCTATGAGTTCAGTTCCTCATGAACCACAGCTCCTTTCTTAACATTGGACAGTTCCCACATAGATCAAGAGCATCTGTAATCCTGAGCACTGAAATACAACTGTAACATCCAGCCATCATCAGCTGGGAAGTGCCAATCCAAATGACAGCCAGATCTTTCATAGAAAAAAGAGAACTAAACTAATGGCAAGGTGCTGCCTAAATTAATTTTCTGAACTTCCAGCAACAGTATCCAATGAAGAACAGCAAGACTGCACTCACATGCACAGGTGCATACTGTCTCAAACTCTGCTTCTGACCTGACACCCACATGGAACTCCATCCATCACCCTGTTGTAGTCTGCACACCACTGTAAGGGAAGCTGTGAAGGGCTGTAGCTTTCACCTAGCTACTTGACAGTGAAAAATCCCAGAGACAGAAAAACAAGAATTATTCAACATGGCAACCACTGCATGCACAGCCACACTGACACACGAGGTGTGTGCCCAAAGATAAGGGAGAAACTAACCCCTTGATCTCAGCAGCCACTGAAGTGGGGCAGAACACAGAAAGTGCAGCAGGGGAAAGTCCAGCAGCTGAGTTGCAAACAAGTTAATAACACATCAGCCACAGAACAATAATCAGCCACAAGGTTACTGATGGCTATCAGGAACTGAAATGTCACCTTCAGCTACCCCAAAAATCCCCCTCTACACTTCAGAATCCATGGGACAGGGACAAAACCCCTGTGCCTGCCCTTGGCACAAGACAGCATGATCAGCACTGGGATGGGTTTCCAGTCGACAGACAGGACGCAAGCAGTGCTGCAAGAACAGCACAAGGTTCTCCCACTGCTCTTGAGCAGCCTGGCATATTTCCTGGGAAAGGGCAAAGGCATTTAAGCAGAGACCAGTGCTCATTCTCCCGCTTTCTCCCTTTTCTGCTCAAAGTGCCAGGCTTCACACTCTCACAGACTGTCCTGCACCAGAGAGCACAGCAGCACTTGATGAGAGCAGCACCACCCCAGGCTGTACCTCCTGAGGAGCCTACGGAAGAGGCATCGAGGCCCACTGAGGTCTGTCAGGCCTTTGCCCTCTTCACCGTAACAGACATGCTCACACACACCCCCAAAAGGGAAGCTGCTTGTGCCCACACTGACAGCACAACACAGATTCCCTCTTACTAAAGCATACTACAAAGATGTCAACAAAGTACTTTCTTATGAACTCCTGGCTTACACAGTCACACAGTGGTTTCCTCCCCAGAAAAGGTACAGAAAGAAACTTGGCCAATAGACAGCTATCACACATGGCAAACCAAACGACAACCCCATCTAGAAGAGGTTGAGCCTCTTCTACTCACATGAGCTTGCCAAGTCAAACATCATAACGCTAGGCTGAAAACAAAGATTCTGCTGCAGAAGAGCATAACTTTTCCTACAATTATGTTATGTGTCATCCATGTAGCTCCCAGAGACAGCAGGCACGAAGCTCTCCATTTCAGGTTCACCACTAGACAGCTTCAGGAGGCTAAACCTGACCTGCTAATGTGGTGCTGCAATCCAGCTCCATTAGGAAGTTTCTATTCCTAGGAGGCACAGCAGATAATTCTCGAGATACTTGGACAACCCAAGAAAAGTAAGTTATGTGTGCATGCTGCCTGCAAGAAGGAAATGGAGTGTTACAGCAGGACAGCAGAAACAGAGGGGTTGGTTTGTCGGGATGAGCAGTCAGAAGGGAGCCAGGCACGCACAGGCTGGGAGACACCATCAGCCCTGCAACCGCCCTGCCCTCATGCTGTGGGGCCTTGCCCTGTGCCTCAGCAATGGGACAAGATACCCTGTTAAAGCCTCACCTGTGTGCTGGTCAGGAGAGCAGCCAGGGACGTGGGCACAATTCCAGAGCCAGATTCAGCTCTGGGAGGAAAGCAGCACAGTCCGCAACACCACAGGAACCACAGGTACTGTTCCATGTTCCACAAAAATATAGAATTTGGGGGAACATAAGCATTTTCTATCTTGTTAAAATGGATTCTTGGTTTAAAATGTCACAGAAGCATTTAATTTCAATAAAACTACTCTGAACTTTCACTGGAATTACACACTTTGCACTGCAGAAGTTCCCTGTTTCTAGGAAGAATTACAATCAATGAACTCAACACTCAGTCCTTTTTTACGTCTGAAGTTTAAGCAGAAATAGAATACAGAATACAGAACAGTCAGCTGGAAGGGATCTCCACGGGCTCCCTAGTTCCACTGCTCGACCCCCTCAGAGCTGGCCCATGTCACAGCATGTTATTACGGGCATTGTTCAAACGCCTCAAACATGGACAGCCCTGGGGCACCAACTTCCTCTCCAGGAAGCCTGGGACAGGCATGACGTTCTCAGCAAGGAAATGTCCAGTCTGAGCCTCCCCCAATGCAGCTTGGAGCTGTTCCTTGGTGTCCTGGCCCTGGATCCCAGGGAGAAGACCTACAGTGGGACCGTCCCCTCTCATGACCATCTGGTTCTGCTGTGTGTAAAAGCCCCAGGATGGGGTTCGTTGCCCTCCCCGCTGGTCCCCATCTGGACGGGGTTTGCCCTCTCGATGCCACGGCACAAGCTCGCTCCGGATGACATGCTGCCGACCAGCACCAGGGTCCCTTTGGTCCCTTTCTGCAGGACTGTGCTACACCTGCTCCTCTCCTCGTTCAGACTTGTACCCACCACCATTTCCCCTTGTGAACCAATGTATTTTCAGGTTCATTAGAGGATACAGGCGGCTGACGCTAAAATATGACCATATCTTGCCTTCAGCAGCTACTGTTTGGCGGCTTGGCCAGGACGGCGCTTCCCAGGGTCCTTCCCGGGTCCCTTTGCCGATCCCGACACAGCCCAGAGGGTGTGGCCGCCTCGGGGCGTAGCCAGAACGGGCCACAGCCAATGGGAGCCGCCGCCGGTGATGTAACGCTCCTCACCGCCTGCCATTGGTTGGCGAGGCCGACCAGCAGGCCCCGCCCTGGATGTCAGGCCCCGCCCCGCGGTGCCCCGGGACCGACCCTGGTTCTTGTCCCGGTGCCGGACGGGACGCGGGGCGCTAGGGAGGGCCTCCGACTCGGGAGCAGGTGGCCAAGGCGTGCGGGGACGACACGGCCAGCTCAGGCCGTTCTGCCGGCCAACGACCGTGCCGGGACCAGGACCGACGGCGCGAGCGCCGCCCCCCCGAAATCTGCTCGTTTCGGTAAATAGGCACCGACATCCCCGGCTCACAGCCAGCCCACTCCTCCTTGCTCACGGGCCCTCTCTGCACTGTCTGCACAGCCCCACCGCCGCTGCAGCGAGTTCATCACAAACAGTTCATGGATGGTAAAACAATTTTTTTTTTTTTTTTTAATGCAAGACCATCACATTTCAACTCGCACACCCGACCACGGCACTCAGAGCAAGCAGGAAGAAACGTAACACCCAGGAAGTACCAGAGCACAGGCAGAACGTACTGTCTCACTCCACAATCATGTGTACCCATTCCCCTCCAGATTATGTCTCATTGCTTCCATGGTGCCACCTAATCCAACATCCAGGAGATACTGCTGTTATAAAAGATCGGGATTGCCTCACCAGGGAAAGGTCAGCAAATCCTTATTCAACAGAGTAACACCACCTCTCTGTGAGAGGTAGCAAGAAAGAGCCTATTCACACACTGCACTGACAAGAATAACCAGTGTGGACTGAGCTGCCATACCTCCCCAGGAAAAGGGGTGCTCTGCTCTGGGGTGCTCAGAAAGTAAAGCCATTATACCAAATAAATTTCATGTTAGGACATCTGCAGTGGGAGAGTTTAGTCCGGAGCGCAGCTCGGCCCAAACGCTTAAGACAGCAAAGAGAGTCTGATGCCATGCAGTTCAGGGAACAAAAGCCTCTCAACAGGCTCAGGGCTAATTGAACAAATTCACGTGTGAAATCCAGAGACACACCAAGATTTCACTGCAGGGTCACAGCTGCAGCTGAGGCCACTCCCAGTCAGACACCACTCCGTGCAGCCTTGATGGGCGAAGGCTTCAGCAACAGCAGCCCTGAGCTCACACAGATCACTCAACAACGTGTTCTGTGGCCCCAATGCACATCCTTCAACCCATGGGGGTAGGCAGCCTGAAGCCGTAAGACAATCACTTAGCCACACCAAAATTTCAATTAATTTCTCTTGTGTGGGCCTTAATTTGTCTGCAGAGGGGAAATTGAAATCCAAAGAAAACACTAGAGCTTCCCAAATCTTACTTGTCATGTAGGAAAATACAGAAAACCCTGAGAGGAAATTTCTCTTTCTCTATCAAAATGATTAGTACTGAATAAAACACATTGAAAAGACGACACAAACAAACTAGCTTTGTTCTCTGGCATGTGCCAGTTCAGCGCAGAGCAAAACATAAAGCACTTCAGGTACAGAATATATTGTGAAGGACAGAACCAGAGCTTCATAATTTTTTAAAAAACAGGAAAAAATAAACGGATTTATTTTAAAATGTTAAAGCTACATTTGTAACCCATCTGCAGAGCCTCACCAGTAAAGGCACATTCTAATCACACCATGCCAGGGTTTGGCTCACATTGAACCAAACCATGACAGCTCTCAGCAAGCAAAGGTGAAAAACTGTGGGGAATCCCTGACCTTACTTTGACCTCCAAATTTACATTAGAATAAATCGTCTCTCTCATTGCTACTGGGGTTTGCACTGCCCTTTCTGCAGTGGTAGACAGAGCAGACAAACCCCTATGTTCAGCCCTGACTCAACTGAGAAAAGCCCCATCAGCACTTGTGCCGAAGCGCTGAAGCAAGCACGTTGTCTGTCTGTCAGCACCTGCCAGGGCTGCACAGCCTGCCCAGCTAGGGCAGGGGCACTGTGCCAGCACAGCGTAGAACCCAGTTTGTGCAGGCAGCCCCCAGGAAGCAAAACAGAGCCCAGCAATAAACAGAAAAAGGGATACATCCCAAACAATACAATCTAATCTCCTTGTGCCTTCACAAAGCACACTGCCAAGCAGACACACTGAGCTGTGGGTGCAGGTAGGACATGCCAAGAAACAAGCATGTGTAAAATGACTGTGCTTTATCCTGATTGCAAACGCCAACGCAAAGCAAAAGCAAGAATTCAAAAGCTGAGCTTGGGTAATTGGCCCAAGTAACCGGCCACCCCGGCAGCAGGTACTATTTACACTCCCCCGCAATGAACACCAAGAACTATCCAGTCATTGCTCCTCACCATTCCCAGAGCGAAAGATCTATGAAATGCGACGCACACCGGGTGTGCCCGAGCCACTCCCTACTCCACAGCAGCAACAGCTAACCGTGACACCGGTCTGCGGCAGAGGAAGACATCACCGGCTGTGCTCCAGCCGAGACGCTCCGGGCCCGAGGAATGGCTGCCCCGCGGCTGGTGAAGGACCACCCATCTCCCTGCCTCCCGGGAGCGTGACGGACCCCCACTCTGGGGCCCGGCTGTCCCGAGGACAGGTGGCAGGAGGACCCGGAGGGGCGAAACAAGCGGCCGCCTGGGCCCCGCCCGGGCTCCCCCGCTGTCCAGTCCCGGGAACCGATCCCCGGCACTGACCTCTTCGCGCCGCTTCTGCCAGCGGCCACACGGCGACTCCTCCAGGATCTCGGACTCGTCCTCACTCTCCTCCTCCTCCTCCTCTGGGGGCGCCGCGGAAGTCACCGGCGCAGACACCGAGGTCATCCCCGGGCTAGACGAAGCGGGCTCCGGCTTGGGGTCGGAGCCGCTGCTGGGCACCTGCTTGGACTCGCCCTCCGACATGCTGCGGTCGCACACCCTGCAGGAGAGGAGCAGTCCGTGAGGCACAGCGGGGGGCCAGGCCGGGCCGGGCCGGGCCGGGCCGGGCCAGGCCCGCCGGGCCGGACCGGGCCGCGCCCGCCGGGCCTGTCAGCCAGGGACGGGCCCCGAGCCTGCCAGCGGTGCCCAACCTAGCCGGTCCGGGGGGCGGCGGAGAGCGAGGGGCAGAGGCCCCGCACTTACCGGGCCCGCAGCAGCTCCCGGTCCCGAGCACGTCCCCTCCGCAACCGCCGCGCTGCGTAACGCGCCGTGCGGGGTGGGGCCTCTGCTGCAGCCAATCAGCGCCGCGAGCGGCGCGTCAGCGCCCGCCAATGGCCGAAGGGCGGGACTCCGAGGTGCGTCACACGACAGGGGGCGCCCTGCGCGAAGGGCCGTGAAAGATCGTGAAGGCGACGGGGCGGTGTCGTGCAATACCCAATGAAAGTGCGAGGAAGAGCCGCCAAAGTCGCTGATTGGTCGGTGGGCGTGACTGAGCACATATAATAGGCTGGGTGCGCGAGGTTCCCTCGTATAGAAGGCCGGGGGATACTACCGGTAGCTGTGAGCGTGCGCAGCTTTAGCTGTGCGAGTGGTTGCCAGCGGCACCGACCGACGGTAGCATTGCCGGGCCCGAGTCTGCTGTTCTCCCGGAGGAGCCTCAGGGCAGGTTGAAGCCCCCGGTGGGCCGTGTGGGTAGTCCTAGGGCGGAGCAGGCCGCGGTGCCGCTCTGGCCGTGCCTCTATGATCGGCGCTTCCGGCCGCCGCGCTTCCGGCCGCGCGACTTCCGGTCGCCGCCCGCCGGTGAGAGGTCCCACCGCCCCCGCACTCCACCCGCGCCCCCCGGTCCGGTCCGGTCGCCGCCGACCGAGGCCGCCGCGGCCGCAATGGGCGCCTACTTGTCGCAGCCCAACACGGTGAAGAGCTCCGGGGATGGCGCCGGGCTCGGGCCGCGCCCGCTGCACTTCGGATTCAGCGCCATGCAGGGATGGCGTGTCTCTATGGAGGTGAGAGAGTGAGGCGGTGGGGGCTGGCGGGACGGCGGCAATTCCGCGCCGACAGGCCCCGACGGCGCCGAATGACGAGGGGGTCCGGTGGCTCTCGGTCAACTCCTCCCTTCCTCGGCCAGGATGGGCATTCTGCCTTTCCCGGTGCCGCCTCAGCCTTCCCCGAATCCCCCACGGCAGCGGCGTGTTTCGGCTCCTATGGGGAGAGTCCCCCTGCTTCGTGGGGGACACGTGCAGCTGGATAAATCCCCGCGAGAAATGAGAAATTCGGGGTAAAAAGCAAAGGGAAGGAGCGTTTGGTGCTTGGGACGAAGTGCTGCGTGAAAGCAAGTGGGAAGTTCTCGGGGAAAATTCCTGGTTTTCTCCCCTGAAGTGATGGTGTCTTGCTGTGCTTCCTCCCTGTTTTTATTTATTTATAGGGAAATTTGTAGGAAGAATTCTCGTGGCTGCTCTCTCGTGTTGCCAGTCCTGGCTTTGCTGGGCTCGTTGTGGGCAGATAAGCTACCACCAGACCCACACCTGGCTGAGGATCCAGATGTTTGCCCGTGTTCCCCTAGTACAGGAGGCTGCAGGGACTACTCTTAAAGCTGCTGGTTGGTGTGAGGGCAGTTTGGGGCTGCTTGGTCCTGCAGCTCTGTGAACTTCAGACTTTCTGTGAGTACCAGAGTGAGTACCTCTGGGCAGCCAGCAAACAGCTGAATTCTGTAAGAATTAATCCTGGTCGCTGCAGCTACTCTCTCAGTGTCTGGTTCACAGCCCTGTGGCTGGTCTGGAGAGGGTGTCCCATTCAGGCTGTTAGACATTGAATTTTTGCAGATAAGGGTTCATGAGCCATTTTGTCAAACACTTCACCATTTCTTGGAGTGGGACATCAGTTGTACAAGTGACAAACCAGTGACCAGATGTGTGTCCTCCTTTCTGTGTGTGAAACCCTGGGCTCTGGTTCTTCAGGTAGAAGAGGCCAAATTGGTACTTGTGTTCCTGAGATACACTGACAGTGTGTGTGTGCTGAACTGACCGACAGTGTCTGAGCTGGTCCTTCCCAGTGACCCCTGGAGGAGGGAACTGATGCCACAGGGACGTTCATGGAGCGCTGAGTCTAATCTCAAAGGCGATTAACATGTATGTAAGCAGCTAAATGCAGGAATGGGTCTGGCATCCCTTTGCACAAAGCTGGGATGTGTTAAGGAGCCAGGCTGGGATGAGGGAGAGCAGAGTGGTCCTGATTTATAGTGCTGGTGGGCTCAGTCAGCCCTCCCGCAGTTGGGGCATGGCTCTAACTTCACTCGCTTGAGGGCTGTCACTGGTAGCTTTGCAGAGGCTGGATGAGGCCCCAAGCTGCAGATGTGGGTTCTGTGCTACCCAACATCCCTGGCTTATCCCTGCTGGCAGAGGCAGCATTGAGGCCATCAGTGTGGATGTGATTTAGTTGAGTTATCCCAAGAAACAAGCAGATGGCAGGAGCTGAACTTGCTGCAGATTGTTTCTGAGCCTGATGGGAGAGAAACGTGTGTTTTGCACACAGATGAGCAGTCCATTTTCTTGCATTCCAGCACTCTCGTGTTCTGCTCTCTGTCTTGTCTTGGTTTGTTTTTTCTTTTTTGTCACGTTCAATTGCGCTTTTCCTCTTCTGCGAGGTTTGGAGAAAGTTCTGAGCAAATGTTTGTGCTTAATGCTCTGGTTCTGTGTGTGTTGGTGAAGTCAGCCAGAGTGTGCATGTGGTAAGACACAGGTATTTTGGGTGTAAAGGAGCTTTTTGTCACCTAGTACTTGGGTTTTAGGAGCCTCCAAGTGAGATGGATATACAGGGCTCTGAAGAAATTCTGTAACTTAGTCCAGAGAGGTTGCTTTGGGAGTAACGAAATGTTTGGGACAGATGAGGGACCCAAAGCATGCGGATACAAAACCCGTCCTGTATTAGGTAGTAGAAGCAACAAAGAAAAAGGCTGAAGTCAGTTTTGTGGTCCGGAGGAGCGCTCTGGGATACAGCGGTAGGCGCAGGATGTGGTTGGATGGGGCCTCTCCACGCTCTTTGCTCCTGTTTTGACCATACCCCCACAGTAAGACGCCAACAGCCTTATTTTGCAGCTTCATTCCTCTCCCAGGTTCAGAGCAAAAGCCCTTGCTTCAAAAATTGCCAGAGTTTGGTTCAAAATATGGAGATTTGTTGAATTAACTCTCAGGTTAGTTTATTAATTTGCTTGCTGATTTCAACTGAGCTGCATGTTTAATGTTTCAGACACACTTTTACACCACAGTTACAGTAATCACTCAGGTGACTGGGGAGAATGAGGGATCCCAGAAGGCTGGATAGCAGGGAGTGGACTTTTGGAACTTCTGTGAACTCTTGCAGCGTGCAAGATCACAGTCACTCAGAGGACAGTCACTGCAACTCACTGACCAGGGCTGGGGGCTGGGCTGGAGGCTGGTAACTGGCAGTACATGGTGGTCTTGCGGCTCTGCTTGTGGCATTGGCAGTGCCGGGACCTGGCTTTGCCCTGTGTGTAGAGCAACCAGCACTCATGCTTGGAGCAGGGCAGAGCAAGCCCCATGCACAGTGTGGGAGTTGAGCCCTTTTTCCTGCATGCCCATTTGCCCCGTCAGGGTATGGGCTCAGTGAGGGGACAGATCACCACAGGCTCCAATGGGGGCTCAGAAAGGGCAGTACAGACCATTTTTGGTGCTAGTGCTGGATTTTCTCCCTAGCAGCATTTGCATCTCTTTAATTACACTGCTGTTTGGCCACCTGGGACTTATCCCAGTTACTGTGTTGGTGGTTCACTGTCTTGCTGGCTTCTGCGAATGCTCAGAAGAGTGAGCACTAAAATGCTGCTTTTTGGTTTATCTCTGTTTTCATTTGCTCTCTCCAGTGAGAGCTGGGGAAATTTCCTGCACTGCCATTCAGTCATTACTCATTTTGAACTCAGATGGTCACTTGCCTGTTCAGAAGCTCTTTTCATCCTGGTACCAGCAGTTCCATTGCAATGAGTACTGCATAAATCCAGAACCTCTCTGTTCCTGTTTTCCTGAGCAAGGAATAAAGTTCATTTTTACCAAGACACTGGGACTCTGGGGACCGAAGAGACCTTATCCAAGGAGTCATATATAAAAAAGCAGTAGAGCTCAGTGGTAGCTGGGCTGTGATCTAGTTCTCTGTGTGTGTAAATTTTGGAATATTGCTGGCAGCATGGACACATCCAGATATTTGAGCCAACTATCCTGGAATAAGCACGGTGTTTTGAGGCAACTGTAGCACATTTAAGGTGATGAACCACAGGGAAGATCACATTGTTGAACAAATCACAGGATACATGTTCTTCCTGAACACAAGCATGTGGAATGTGTCAGGTGGTGAGGTGGCGGGTGAGGGCTGGACTTGAAGGACTGTCAGGAGGTTAGCTGGGCAGGGGAAGGGCTTAGAAGAAAGGTTCAGCCTGGCTGTCTGTTCCAGGCTCTGTGTTGCAATAGCTAAAGTGGGTTTACTTACCCATAGGGGAAGAAGTTCAGGCATTTGGCTGTAAAATCAGGGGGGTGCCTTTCTCAAAGCTGGCTGTTCTACAGAGACCTTGTGGAGAGAAGAGCTGTGCAGTGTAAGTGGCTTATGTGTTGACCTTTGTGCTTTGTCTAGAGATGGGAATAGAACTTGGGAAGGGTCTGGAGCACTAGTCTGATGAGGAGTGGTGGAGGGAGTTGGGGAGGGCTCAGCCTGGAGAAAAAGAGGCTCGGGGGGACCTTCTCGCTCTCTACAACTCCTTGACAGGAGGATGCAGGCATGTGGGGGTCATGCTTGTCTCCCAGTGAACGACAGACAGGACAAGAGGAAACAGCCTCAAGCTGTACCAGGGGAGGTTCAAGTAAGCAATTTTTTGTGAGCAATTTCTCCAAGGAAAGGTTTGTCCAGCCCTGGCACCGGCTGGCCAGGGCAAGAGTGGAGTCCTCATCCCTAGAGAGATTTAAAAGCTGTGTGGATGTGGCACTTGGGGGCATGGGGCAGTATTTTGGGTTGGCAGTGCTGGGGGAATGGTTGGACTTGGTGGTCTCAGAGGGCTTTTCCAAACCAAAGAAATCCATGGTTCTATGATTTTCTGTGGGTCTAATGCAATCCCTGTCATTCCAGACCTTTGCTCTCTCTTGCAGGATGCCCACAACTGCATTCCCGAGCTGGACAGTGAAACAGCCATGTTCTCTGTCTACGATGGACATGGAGGTAACTGTGGCCATTTTGCTCTGTCCTGTCCTTCAGTGTGACCCCTGTGGGCTGTCCGCAGCTGCTGGGGCATCCATCTATTGTTAGGAATTCTGCTCTTTGATGGGAAGTGTTTTCTTTGATAGATACCATGAACGGAAGTTCTGAACTTCTTAGGGGTTCTAGAAGAAAGGTCAAGGTTTGATCTGAAATTGAAATGAGATATGCATTTCATCTTTTATATCTTTTGAGAATGGCTGTTTATATGGTGGATAAGCTGGGCAGGAGAGTCACTGAAGAAAAAGTGGTAGGAAAAATCACCTGAGATTTACTCTAAGCAGTGTGTTCTGGTGATTGCCCATGGAAAGTGTGAAAATCAGAACAGGCAGATCCATTCCCCAGGTAAAGGGTTCCCTAAACTGGAGATTGCAGCCTTTCTGTCCTGGAGACATGCTGGAGTCTTCTGGATGAACTAAATCTTTGCAAATTTGTCTAAGTGTAATTCAAGCAGGTTTCTATATTTGGTGATTGTTTACACAATGCATGTTGCATAGAATCATTATTTGAAAAAGATATGGTAAATTCTGCTGCCTGATAATTTCACAGTGTCCATAACCCTTACAAGGAATGAGTGAATAATCACTCTGGTAGTACTTTTCACTTTTACCATTTTGGACTCCATGTCCTTTTTTCCAGTCAGAGGAGCCCTAGGCTTGTCTCTGCTGCTGTATGACTCTGCTCTGTATGACTGAATATTGCTATTAAATATTATTGCTAATATTACAGAATTTCCTCTGCCAATATCACGTAAGAGGTCAAGATCCTGATGCTAAATCTTGCAAATTATTTTAATTTTTATCATTCTGAGTGATCCATCATGTTTTACTGACCTCTTTTCCTGCTAATTTATGTAGATCTTGAACAACATAGCTTCTCAAGGAGCTCTCCCAGTGGCCATCCTCCATTCTGCTTTTCCTGCGCTTTATGGTCCTTGCTTTTCCCGTGGCAGTTTAGTATGGAAAACATTTGATGATTTATTTGAAAGCTTTTTGAAAATATCTGTGGAGTAAATGAACTAAACTGCCTGTTTCCTCCTCCTGTTCATTGGCTCTATGACGCAGTGGCCAGTTTGTGACTGTCACTGCTGCATACGTAGCAAGCAGTTCTTCCAAAGATGTCATCTATTGAAATGTTGTGAATTTTTTTTTTTCCTGATCTGCATCTTAGAGTGTGCAGAGACCCATGTTCCCAAGATCAGTTTACCTGACCCACACCATGCTCTTTTTTTGTGCTGTACCTATTAAAGGTTGGTCTTGGAGCCTGCTGTTCGCTGGGCTCTGTAGTTTGGTGGAGTTTGACTGAGAGATCTGTTATTCAAATGCTGACCTTGAGCCTCATCTGGCACTTGGGCTCTGCACTGAGGCCATTGCTGTCCTTCAGTTTCCACCTCATGGAGACAACTAACAATTTTTCAGCTTCCTCCAAGAGGTTTTTGTAGAGAAAACACAGAATGGCCAGGGCCTCATGACCCTCACAGGCAGGACTTTCTCCCTAATATCCCATCTAGCACTGCCCTCTGTTAGTGTGGAGCCATTTCCTCTTGTCTTGTCACTCTAAGCACTTGTCACAGGTCCTCTCCAGTGTTCCCATGTCAGACCCAGTCTCTTTGTTCCCTGGATCTGTACCATGGAATGCTTTGCAGCACTATGTAGCAGCAATCATTTTGCTGTTTGGCTCTGTCAATAGCCACTCAATCCCTTCTCTGCAGGTGTGGAAAAGTCCCTTGTCTGCTCGCTCTTCCCCTCGTCTTCCCCCTGTCTTCCCCCGGTATTGTCTCCCCACTTCTCTTCCCACTTCATTCCCTTTGCCTCTCCCTTTGCTGAACTGATGGCTGGCTGCTGCTTTCCCCTCACTTTCTCTGCTCCCCATTCCTTCACAGAGCTTTGCTCCTCCCTGCACAACTCCTTGTCCTACCCGGCTGCCTGCACAGCCTCTGTTGGGCTTGGAGAAGGACAGGGAAGTTGGGATGTGCAGCAGGAAGATCAGGAATTGTGTGGCTATTCCATCCTGTGAAAAACCCTTCTGTGTGCAAAGGGTTCCTTTCCTTCAGGCTACAGGACTGATGTGGCTCTGGTTGTACCTACAGCCACAGGAAAGCTCCAGGTGCAGGTAGGCTCTGCAGTGCTGTGCTCAGCCACCCACACTGCTCCTTCTTTGTGCTGTGTCAGGGAATGGCTGGTCCAGCACAGCCACAAGATGTTCCTGGACCCTGCAGTGGGACCCTCCACCTGCCTGCAGCCTGCCCTGCTTCTCTTCCTATTTCTGTGCAGTCATTTTCTTTGTTTCTCAGTTTCTGGCTCTAATTTTTCTTTTTCATAAGGTGTGAGCCAGGTTCCTGTGTCGTACACTGTTCTTTGCCCATATAGAAACCTCAATGGTTAGTCTGATCTCTTACAACTCACACTACTCTTTCTGGCTCTGTTCAAGATCAACTACAGAAATTCATCATCCCTCACTGTGTACTCTTCCTCCTCTCTTAATAGCACCTTCAAGATCACAATAAATGCCTCCCATGCCCTATTTCATGTGTGACATCATTACTTACCAAGCTGGGGGAGGTTCTGGCTTTTAAAAATCTCTCAGCCATTCTAGGATGGACACTTGACTTGAGTTGTGTCTCAGTCTTGGTTATCCCCTGTGCTGTTCTGGCTGCTGTTTATCTTGCTGTGCTCTTTCCTGTACCAAGGTGACTGCCCTGTCTCCTGAAAGGTTCATCTCAATCTCTGGAATCCCATTGACATTAGTCAGGAACACACACTAGAACACAGAACACTTTTTATGTGCTCACTGCATATTGTTAATGCTCCTAGAGAGCCTACAGTGAGCAGAAGCTTCCCTTTCCTTCTGCTTGCACTGACTTGTGAAATTAGAGATTTCTAGATCGGCTAGATCTAAAGAGTTGGCCTAAATGTCATCATGGACCTAAGCTCTCTCTTGGGAAGCTCACAGTGTCAGCCAAACCTGGTGGTTTGGAGCTTTTTGAGGTTTGCCAGGGCCCATCTGCACGTCCTATTGGGAAGGTGTGAGCAGGATCCCTGAACTCAGCTGCTATGTCACCATTCTGTGTTGAAAGCAGCTCTGGTTTGTGTCCCAGGATTTACCTCAGAAATTCAGTTGCTCAAGAGCGTGTTCTGTCTGGGAGGACCAGCCTCTTTAAATGATTTCTGCTCTTTTTCAGGAGAAGAAGTTGCCTTGTACTGTGCCAAGTACCTCCCTGAGATCATCAAAGACCAGAAGGCATACAAGGAAGGCAAATTGCAAAAGGTAAGGGGCCAACTCTGCCCTGGACTAAGTGCCAACACGGAGGAAAGCCCTTGTGTCAGTACCCAGTTGGGTGTGGGTGATCCAGGAAGGTGATGGAGTCTCCATCCTTGGAGCTGTTCAGAACTTGTCTGGGCATAGTTCTGGGCAACTGACTCTGGGTGTCTGTGCTGGAGCAGGGAGTCAGATCAGGAGAACCCTGGAGGTCCCTGCCAGCTGCAGCCCTGCTGTGATTTGTTATCATGTGCATGCTGGAAGAGACTGGATTGTACAGTATGGCACGCAGACATCCCATAGAGAAGGGACAGCTGCCCATTCATGTCTGTGTTCACACATAGGCCCTGGAAGATGCATTCTTGGCCATCGATGCCAAGCTCACCACAGAGGAGGTGATTAAGGAGCTCTCTCAAATGGCTGGGCGGCCACAGGATGATGAAGATGAGAAGGAGAAAGTTGCTGATGAAGATGATGGTAAGTCAGATGCCACTGAACAGACAAGGCTGCAGCTCCAGGACAGGGACATAGAGCAGCAGGGTCAGGCTGCCTTGGGCACAATGTTTTCTGTCCCAGTTTCTCAGTTAAATTTTGGCTGAGTTGAGCTACTGCCCCTCAGCATTGTCCATGGCTTTGGGCTGGTGCTAGGAGAGCCCTTACCAATTTGGGAGCTTAATGCTATGGATAACCAACCAGTCCATCACCCTTTTCTATAGAGCTTCCTCCATGTGGTGGAGGTTTCCAGGATGTGTCAGGAACTTTGAGCTGGGCTCAGTTGTGGAAGGGAAATGATGTGGTGGCAGCCACCAGCTGCAGGTAGGATTGAAGCAGATTCTGGTCTCTTCAGCAATTCTTCTTCCCACAAAGAAGCAAGTGTTCCACCAGCAAGTGATTGCCAGCCCAGGAGGTGTTTCCTGGGGTGGAATCCTGTGCTGCTCTTGCTGAGTACCTTGTGACCAGCCTTGAGGCCAGATGCAAGGCAATCCTATCACTTTGAACAATGTATCAATCCTCAAATGCTGAATTTGTTGGTTCTTTTTCTCCAGGTGATAGGGATGAAGTGGGTGTTTGGCTGAGTTGTCTTTTTGTTCTGTATTTTCAGGAGCGTTTGGGATATTTGTTATTGTTTGCCTTTTGGGATTAAATAGCAAAGCAAACTATATGCAAGGGGAGGATGTCAGTAGGAAAGCAGTGGTCACTGGCTTATGGTCACTGGGGAAAGTCATCCCACTTTCTGTCTAGTCCCACTTGGGATATGCTGCAGTCACAGTCCAAAGCTGCATGCTCTCACCTGTTGTACCTGTCCAAGTGGCAGTTGGTGGAGATCCCTGTGGTGTTTCAAGCCCATGGAGCAGTTGCTCTCTTCTTGTTCCCAGCTGTAATATTAATGACCAAATCTACACGTGAAAGTGGCAACTGCTTCCCTGTGGCTTCCAAGGAGCCTATGTTTGGGAAAGTGAGGCTCTAGCCCCCCAGCCGCACACCTGATGTGAACACTGTGCTACCCCCAGCCCTTACACGTGATCGAAAACACTCTGTGGTGCTGTCAGTTGGCCAGGGAGCACTGGGTCTGGGGCACTGGGGGCACTGGCAGGCTGTGCCATGGTGAGAACTGTGACCTTGCTGTTCCCATCCTGCTCACCTGCAGCACCTGGGAGCTGTGGGAGGGAGCAGGCCTGGCTATGTGCTGAGTCAGCCTGGAGAGCACTGCTGGAACTCTGCCAGCAGCAGCCTCAGCTGGGGCAGCTCACCACAGGACCCAGTGTGGTGGGTATCCTGTTCTCTGACCCCCTCTGTCCTTGCCCCCTTCTTTTTCTGTTTGCAGTGGATAATGAGGAAGCTGCTCTTCTGCACGAGGAAGCCACAATGACCATCGAGGAGCTTCTCACACGTTATGGACAAAACTGCACCAAGAACCTCAAAGCCAAGTCTGTAGCTGCAGCTGGGGATAACGCTGTGGAGGGGACAGGCAAGCAGCATGATGGGGAGTCAAATATGAATGGAGAGGCTGACCCAGGGGAGCTTCCCGACCACAAGGAGAGGAAGAACGGGAAGCCAGATGAAGAAATCACGGGTATTTCCTCCACCTCAGACAAAGCCAGCGCTGGAGGCAACAGCCCTGCTCTGCAGAAGCCTGAACTAGGCAAAGGTGACGAGGCCGTCACCTCTTCTACTGGGGAGGCCGGGCCCTCCTGCTCCTCCACGGGAAAGCCCCAGCGCACAACCAAATCCAAATTTTTTGAGGACAGTGAGGATGAGTCAGATGAGGTTGAGGAAGAGGAGGAAGACAGTGAGGTAGGAAACAGCACTGGGACAGAGTGGCCTTCTGGCTGGGCAGAATGCATTGCTTATGGTGGTACTTGAGACGAGCCTCTGGCTCATCCTAGGTGTGTCCTAGGAGCAGGTGTTTCAGGCTGATCCTTTGAGGCCATCCCATGGGAATGTTTGGATTGTTGAGCTAACCCTGAAGGACACACCCTCATCCTGCAGCAGCCATAGCCGACACCCCTTGGTCCTGCTGCATGCACCATCCCTTCATCCATTGCCGTAGTTATAGCAGCTGCTCTGGTTGTAGCCATCAAGTGTGGGGGACACGTGCCAGGTCACCTCACACCTCTGGGAAAACTGATCATTGGTCCCCAGGATGGAGGGACCAGCAGGGGGACAGCACCAAGTGTCCTGTGTGACTTCTATGATATCTCTTTATTGTAGGAATGCAGTGAGGATGAGGATGGTTACAGCAGCGAAGAGGCAGAGAATGAAGATGATGAAGATGACACTGAAGAAGCAGAGGAGGATGAGGATGAAGAGGAGGAAATGTTGTTACCGGGCATGGAGGGCAAAGAGGAGGTGCACATGCTGTTTTTGTGTTCTGCAGCTTAGCATGGAGCCAGGGGTACTTGGGAGACTCAGCTAGGCATTGTTCCTGTTCAGGTGGGGATAGAACACCCTGTGCGCTCTCCTGGGACTGAGGGAGCTGCTGGAAGCCTGGGTTTGTGCAGAAGCTGAGGGATGGGCCTGGATCTGGACAGCAGGTTAAGATTGAAGAGGCTGATCCTGGTGTGGGGTGCTTGGAAGGTGGTGTGGGGGGAGAGCATGGGGCAGGAACAGGAGGGCTCTGCTGGCACCACTGCTCCAGAGCACAGCATCACTCCTCACCAGGCCAGGGCGGTGGCTCTTCAGCCCGTGGCAGCACAATCAGGCAGGCCAGGCACCCAGGTCA
This sequence comes from Entomyzon cyanotis, assembly GCA_024500445.1. Taxonomy (NCBI): domain Eukaryota; kingdom Metazoa; phylum Chordata; class Aves; order Passeriformes; family Meliphagidae; genus Entomyzon; species Entomyzon cyanotis. The sequence goes on along the minus strand of JAKEPQ010000036.1, from coordinate 703,297 downwards.
GGTTCACGGGGACATGGCTTCCAAGTTTCTCCCTTTGAGGAGATGTCCTGGCTTGCAGCAAGGATGTGCTCGAGCTGGGCTGGGGCTGTAATTAGCATGTTAGAGTGGAAGGTACGGACATGTGGAACACCAGAGAATCCTGACTTACTGAGCTGCATGAGGCTGGGACAGAGGTGTTGCCTGACCCACCCCTCAGTGAACACGCTCTTGGTATTTCCCAGTTCCCTTGGGCTTTGTTCCATGTGTGCTTATAGGGTGAGATGCAGCACTCCAAGATCTGGGACACTGCTGGGGCTCTGGCAGCTGGTACTGGTTCCCTTAGTGACATGACAGACAGAGAAAGGAATCTCACCAAAATTTTGTCTCTTGCAGCCTGGCTCGGACAGTGGGACCACCGCTGTCGTGGCGCTCATCCGGGGCAAGCAGTTGATTGTGGCCAATGCCGGGGACTCGCGCTGTGTCGTGTCGGAGGGTGGCAAGGCCGTTGACATGTCATATGACCACAAGCCAGAGGATGAGGTGGAGCTGGCCAGGATAAAGAATGCTGGTGGCAAGGTCACCATGGATGGAAGGGTGAACGGTGGCCTCAACCTCTCCAGGGCCATTGGTAAGCAGGAGGGGGGATGCTGGCAGGCCTGGCCTTGGAGCACCGGCCTGGGGACAGCCATGCTTGCAGCACTGCCAGCCACTGAGGTTATGGAACAATTTTTAATGAGATGAGTAAAACCTCTTCAATATTTGATGGAAGATTTCAGTCTAATTGGAGAAAATGGCCATGAAACAGTTAAACATCAGTGGAAAGCAGCATATGCCACCTCCCAGGCTGTAGTGCCAGCAGCTGGGTTGTCAGAAACCACCTCATGTAAACTGTCCCAAAACCAGGCAGCTGCCTTTGAAACAGGGCTTTTCCTGCTTACTGGCTTATTGAGGAACCTTGGTGTGTTGCTTCCTGGGAACCTGGCTTCATGGCAGTCTGAGGGTTTTGTTCATCTGTACATGTGCAGAACCACTGAAATCATTATCTTAGTGTAAAGATATAAAAACACCTTTAGAATGGAAATGAGTTTATCTAGGGAGACACTGGCATTCCCACCTGCTATTTTGTGGTGGCCCTGGAAGTCCCTTCATTGGATGGGATTCCTGATAAGCTGCTAGCCAGAGCTGAGGGCATTTTCTCAAGTAAAGCTTTGAATCATAAAACGAACCCTGGAGTGGTTTGGGTGGGAAGGGACCTTAAAGCTCAATCAATTCCAGCCCCTGCTATGGGCAGGAACACCTTCACTAGACCAGATTACTCCAGGCCCCATCCAGCCTGGCCTTGAACACTTCCAGGGATGAGGCAGCCACAGCCTCTTCAGAGTTGACAGATGCTGTGTGCTGTTGGCCTGGTGTTGCCTCAGAAGGTGGGGAAGGGGCACTTGGTTTGGAATGAAGAGAGGCTGAGCTGGCCAAGGCTCCTCTTCCTGGGGCTTGCCAGAGCTTCCACCTGGAACCTGCAATGGTTCCTCTGCCTCATTGCCTGTAGCCTGATTGCCAGGTTGTAGGAGCACTTGCTGATCCCACTGGGAGTGCCCTTTGGCAGGGCAGTGCTGCTCATTGTCCAGGGCAGGCAGCACTGCCTGTGGCCAGACATCTTCCTCCCCACCACAGGGGATCACTTCTACAAGCGGAACAAGAACCTCCCTCCAGAAGAGCAGATGATCTCTGCCTTGCCTGACATCAAAGTGCTGACAATAAATGATGACCACGACTTTATGGTCATTGCCTGTGATGGAATCTGGTGAGTAGTGAGGGAGCTGTTGTGCTTTTGGGGCATCACTGCTCTGGCCTTTCTCCAGAACTGGGCCTGAGGAAGGCCTGTTGGACACTATGGCATGTGTGCTCCCTTCACCTGCCCTTCTGACCTCTCTGCTCTGCAGGAATGTGATGAGCAGCCAGGAAGTGGTGGATTTCATCCAGTCGAAGATCACCCAAAAGGATGAGAATGGAGCCCTGCGACCACTCTCCTCCATTGTAGAAGAGGTAAGATCTGGAGCTCTGTTGTCCCTTCAGTAACATGGTGTTCCTGCAGCCCAGCTTGGTGCCTGGCTCTGCCCTCCCACTCCCTCAGATGGGTACCCTGGGGACTCCAGCCAGTATCTGACCTCAGGGGTGCTGACCAGTCAAAGGAGTTTTTGCCCACATTCAGAAACGTGGGGCTGCCAAGGCCATTTCTGTCCCTTGTCTGGTGGGACCAGCATTTGATTCATCCTGTACAGGTCTGGCCTGGCTGCCCCTGAGCCACTATCAGGTGCTGGAATGGGCCCACTGCCTCAGGGTGGTCCCAGTGTATGTCTGTGCTCTCTGCTGATGTGCCCTGTACCTCCCCAGCTGCTGGATCAGTGCTTGGCTCCAGACACCTCAGGGGATGGCACCGGCTGCGATAACATGACCTGCATCATTATCAGCTTCAAACCCCGTAACACACACCCACCTGCCGAGAGTGGGAAACGGAAAGCTGGGGAGGCGGCAGCACCAGCAGAGGAGAACGGTGGGGACAGCACCAAGAAGGCCAAACTAGAGTAGCAGGGCCCACCTGGGGACTGGGCTGTGCTCACCAGACTCTTGTTTCTTACCCATGCTGAACTCAAGACTCCAAGTCTTGTCCTTTTTTTAGCCTTAGCAGAGGCCTTGTTTGTCCGTGTCCTGGTTGGGGGGTGGGGGCGGGTCTGGTTAGCGAGGGCATGTCGCACTGTTCATCCGTAACCATTCCAAAGAGGGAGCGAGGACGGAGCTGCGCCTGGGAGCGCTGCAGTGCTGAGCCCGTGATGAGGAGGAGGATGTCCCCCCATTGTCTCCATGTGGTTGTTGCCATTTCTGTGCCTGTGAATTTCCGTTTGGAGGGAAGAACTTTTTCACTGTTGAGGTTTTTTTAATCTGCACCCAATTATTTAAGGCCCTTTCTGTTTTTATTTGTGAAACAATCGGGTGGTGGTGCTGCAGCCACGCCATGTTCGGTTGTACACTTTCAATCAATACTTTTTTCAAACTAAAAGACCAGAAAATGCAGCTGTGGTCTTGGTCCTTGGTTCTTTCCTGGAGGGGGGAGGTTGAGGAAGGTGAGGTGGGGAGGGAGAACATTTGTCCCTGGGGTGTTGGAGCACTGCAGGGCTTTGGCCTGTGGCTTGCAGTTCCCCCAGGATGGCTCTTCTGAGGAGTCTCACACAGAGTAGACATGGGAGTCTGGAAACAGTCTGTCTGCTGAAGGGGTGGGGGTACCGGTCATGGTCCTGAGCTCACCTGTCCATAGCAGACAGCACCCATCAAGCTGCACCTTCTGTCAAGGTATGGCGAGAGGCAGCCCCTCCCTGATGCACAACTTGTACAAGATATGTCAATACCTGTGGCTGCTCTGGCAGGAGTGAAATCCCTGAGCTGTAAAACACTGACAGAAGGGTGGGCTATACAGGTGGACTCTTCCCTGTGCAGCAGAAAGCCCATGCACATGACAAACCACTGCAAAGGAAGAGCTCTCTGTAGTGATCCATTATTTCATTTCTTTTTCTACACACAACTGGCCCTTTTTATATCCATTTCCCACATTTGTTCTTCCCTCTAGTCCCTCTGTCCCCCACACCCTGGACTGGTCCCACCTGCCCCAGGATTCCATGGGAGCCACAAGCTCTGTGGGCAGCAGACCCCATTGCTGCCAGAGGGGTCTCCCACTGGCCCCCTTGACCTCAAGCACCCCCTGACTCTGACCATCCCAGGGCCCTGTGGCAGCCAGGCCAGAGCCTCCACTGGCTCTGCAGAGGTGACCAGGATGTTCACCTGCATAGCCCTTGGGATCTTGGGTTCCTGCTATCACTGAACGTGCCAGGTAGCCATAGCAGAACCCCTGGATCTGTTCCCTGAGCAGCTGCAGCAAGGTAAGGCAAATGCCTGCAGCTCTAAGGGCCTGTAATGTGCCACAGGACCCACCACAGAGCATTTTGAGTAAAAATCAGCATGATAAAACAACAAAGCACACAGAAAATGGTCTAAACCCAGTTACTGCTCAATACAAGTTACTAATGGGAGGTTACCACTAATCAGAGCCATTTGGGGGACTCCACAGAGACTGGGGGAACACAGGAGACAGGCTGGGAGAGCTGGTGATGTTCAGCCTGGAGAAGAAAAGGCTCCAGGGAGACCTCAGAGTCATTTCCAGTGCCTAAAGGGGCTCCAAGAAAGCTGCAGGGACTTTGGACAAGGGCCTGGAGGGACAGGACAAGGGGGAATGGCTTCCCACTGCCAGAGGGCAAGGTTAGATGAGTTATTGGGAGGAAATTCTTCCCTGTGAGGGTGGTGAGGCCCTGGCACAGGGTGCTCAGAGAAGCTATGGCTGTCTCATCCCTGGAAGTGTTCAAGGCCAGGTTGGACAATGCCTGGAGCAACCTGGTCTAGTGGAAGTTGTCCCTGCCCATGGCAAGGGACAGAAGAGCTTTAAGCTCCCTTTCCAACTCAAACCCTTCTGTCATTCTGTGACTGCCCAACTCTGAGCACCAAAACATCCAGAAGCAGGGTTTTTTTTCCACAGGATACTGCAGTGGAGTCAGAGCAGCCAGGATCCCACTGCCTGAGACTATGTAACCTGTCTGGCAATGGGCCCACAGCCCATGGCATTACCCTGTGGTTCCTCCACACTGGCCTGACCGCAGGATGGATCCCTGTGGGAATCACCACCACAGATTGGAGCTGGGGGGCTGCTGCCCTCCTCCAACCCTGCAGCCTCAGGGCAGATCAGTTGGTACAGGCAGAGCAGAGGCCATGACTACCCCTGCATCGCCTGGGTGGCCTTGCCCTCATACAGGTGCAGATGTAATGCCTGTTGTCCACGCCAGGGGGCTGCGCTGTCGGGGGGAGTTTAGCCACAGGAGACAGAGGGACCCTCAGAAAGCAGCTTTATTTTCTAGCGGTGCCTCTGGGAAAGGGGCGGACAAGGCTGGTGCAGGGTGCAGCAGTGCTGGGTGCAGTTGGCACCCACCCAGGCCCCAGCTCCTGAGGTTAGGCATGCTGGCAGAGGGGGACTGCCTCTGCCACTGGAGGGCATGGGACCTGTGTGTGGATCAAGGCTCTCCCCCTCTGACCCCCATCACTCCACAAGGACACCCACAGAGCTGCCCCTGTCACTGGTGGCTCCCAGGGAGTCCCCAGAGAGACTCTGCCCAGACAGGGCACTGCTGAGGCTCTGCTGCCGAGCAGGATGCGGCACCGCTTCAACTGACACCTCCACCTCGATGATGACACCTTCCCTGCAGAGAGATATTGGCCTGAGAGCAGCAGCCCAAGGTGGGACATCACCTGTCCCTGCCCAGCACAGTGGGAGCTGGAGAGGCTGTTTGGAAGGGATATGCCACTCCCTCAGCTTCCCCCAGCACAGCCACCCTGCTTACCTGTCTGAGGCGTCCTGGCCTTCGCTCAGCATACTCCCTGCGAGGGCCACTGTGCTGGCTGACTGGCTGTCCTGCTCCGGCCACACTGGCCCTGGGCGTGGGCTGCGGCTGCTGCTGGGGAGGGAGGCAGTGGAGTCTGGACCTCCATCCTCACCTGGTCTGGGCAGCACTGACCACAGCTCATTCACTGGGGAGAGAGAGCACCCTGTTCCCAGGAACCGCTCCTTGCTGGAGCAGGGAGGGCACAGGCCAGGGCCCACCAGCTGTGTGGGACTCACGTTTGGCCAGGTTCTCCAGTTCCACCACACCGAGGTCTCCAGGTGTGCGGCTGCCCCTGCAGCCCCAGCGGCTCCGGCACAGAGACAGCACCACCGTCCCATACACATAGGTGAGCATCAGGGGCACGCCAACACCTGCAGGCAGACAAGTAGTCACTGCCCAGCCCCAGCCCTGGTGCCTCTAATCCCAGACATCCCCCAGAGCCACTCCACAACCACAGCCACAGCCCTGCTCCCCAACATGGGCAGTGCCCTTGGCACTCACCCACAGTGAGAGCTGTTATGATGGGGGACACAAAGAGAGAGAGGAGGACACTGCTGGTGACAGAGAGGCACTGCTGGCACCCCGACAGGCTGCTTCGCCGGCTCTGGCCCAGCACCTCAAGGAAAAGTCAGAAAGGTGAAGAATTCTTGAAGGGCTCTACAAAGACTGTAGCACAGCCCCAGTGACATAGCCTCTTCCCAGCCTAGGAGAGCTTCAGCCACAGACACCCCTCCCTCTCCTCAGGGACAGGCAGCCACAACACCACCACCACCACAGCACAGGTGTTCCTGGACAGCCCCCCCTAACACCCTTCCTCCTTTTGCCCACCCTGACCCCATTCCCCAGGCTGAGCACACCCATGGTGGTGGGGGCTGCTGCAGGGCAGCAAGGTCTTGCTGCTTGCAGGTCCTGGTAAAGAGGAACTGTAGGCCATCAGGGGTGGTACAGGGACAGGCTGTGGGCAGTCAGGGGTGGTACAGAGATTTCCAAGGGTGGTAAGGGGTGGCACAGGGATGTGCTGTGGGCAGCAGGGAGCACTGTTAGTCTGTCCAGGCTGGGGGCCATGGGCTGCCAGGCTCAGTAGGGAACAGAACCACAGGGACTCCAGGACCCCCTGCCAGTACCTTCCTACCCATGTAGATAGGGATCCCAATGGTAATAACAGGGACAGCAACACCCGCAGCAAGCGAGATGACCATGGGCGCTCCCAGCAACATGCCCAGCTGCCACAGGATCCGCCGGGTCCGTGACCATGGCCTCTTTCCCCAGAAGGTGCAGCCAGAGGGGCTGTGGAGACAGAGCAGGGCTGAGCCAAGGCTCCTGCAAGGGGAGGCAGAGACCAGCACAGCCTGGCTCCATGCCATTGGACACCCACAGGCCCACTGGAGAGGAAGCAGCCAGGTTTTCCCAACCCTGAGCTCCAGCTGCCTCCTATGTGGTGCCAACAGCTGGCCCTAGCCCTGCCAGACCCAGTGGCACAGATCACCCTGGGCAGACCCAAACCTGGGGCAGGGCCTGGCTGCCCCCACCCTAGCCACTCACCTCCTGGCCCAGGACAGTCCCACAGACCCCCAGCTCCTGTCAGGGCCTCCAGCCCTCGCCCAGGAGGGCCCCCAACCCCCATAGTCCTGCACTGACCTCAGAAAGTGCACATCAGAGATCTCCCGCAGGCAGAGCCAGCAGAAGAGGCACCCACAGACCGTGCAGTTCATGCGGTTACAGCTCCCATCATTGATCTTCATGATGAAGGCGCTGCAGCGAGGACAGACCTTGATGTCCTCGGCCTCAGCTAGAGGGAGATGAGACAGGATGGGGGAGCAGGACAGAATAGTGTGCATCCAGCCCCACATCCTGTCCCAGGCTTCTCCCATCCCACAGGTGTCATGGGGGGAGCCGACACCCCTTTGCATACCCCAGCCCAACAAGCACAGGGACTACAAGCCTGCAATTGAGGCAGTCACAGGGAACTCTGGGTCCTGGCTCCAGCAGCCCTGCAGGCAGGAGGCACAGAGGAACACAACTGTGCCAAACTAGCCTTGCTGCTCCCACCCTGGGCCAGGGCCTCACCGTGGGCCAACTCCTCGAGTTGGGTCAGCTGTCCTGTGGGGGTGACCAGGCTGGGGGCTGGTGGCACTGGTGCACAGGGGCCATCAGGGTGCCAGGGCTGCCGGCAGTGGTAGCAGAACTCAGTGCCACAGCCCTCACGGCCACAGATGAGGCGGGGACATTCGGCACAGCCATGGGCAAAGACAGCGTAGCTGTGGGGAGAAGGCAGTTGGAGCTGTGGTACAGAAGGGTGTCCCCTCCCTGGCACAGCCAAGCTGGGCTATGGCAGTCCCAGTACTAAGCTAGAGCCACAGCCCTGGCTCAGGAGAGCCAGGATACAGCCTCACCAGACAACCCTCTCCAGCACCCACAGCCCTGGGTGACTAGCTAGCACAGCCAAGGCCATCACCCTAGCAGACAGAGCTGCACAGGTTCTGCAGCCATAACCAGCACTGTACACCTCTCTGGGCAGGCCCAGGCCAACACGGGACCAAGTGATGAGAAACCCAGCCTGGGAAGGGCTCACAGGACACAGGCACACACTGTTGCTGTGGGAAGGGTGGCCCATGCCAACTCCCTCCGTGCCGGGGCTGGTGGTACCTGCAGTCAGGTGCAGGGCACCAGCGGGTGCCAGGATCAGCCACTAGCAGCCGTCGCAGCAGGAACTCCTCATACTTATCACGGAGGGCGGGCTCGGGCAGGAGCCGGTGGACATCAGCAGGCTGGAGCGCAGCGGGGCAGTGCGGGCAGGACACTGGCACGCGGCTCTCGCTGACAGCAAGGCGCAGGTACTGCTCCAGACAGGCCCAGCATGAGCGGTGGGTGCAGGAGGCCAGGGTAGGAAAGGCCTCAGGGGGCTGGGGCAACAGGCACAGGGGACACTCCTCCAGTGCCTCGCCCTCGCCCAGGGGCAGTACCACACACGTCGTCGTCGTCTCCTCTGGTCCCTCTGGCTCTGGCTCCGGTGGTGTCTCCCCCCAACAGCTTGTGACTTCCGCCTGAAGCAGCCCAGGAGCCGTCGGGGCCCAAGCGTATGTGTGGACTGTTCCATGGTGGCCCCGCAAGGTAGCCACCGGTGGCTGTTGGGCTATGGAGGGCAGCAGGGAGGTGCCTGCCCTGGTGCAGCCCCCATGGCCTGGCTCCTACCTGGGCCTCCACACAGGTAATGGCAGAACCATCCCCAGCAGCAGTCAGTACCACTCAGCCTGCAGAGGAACCGCTCCTGAGAGCGAGCCTGTGCCCTTGGGAGGGAGCAGGCCCTTAGCACCCACAGAAGCCTGACAGCACCCTGCTGCCAGGCCCCAAGCCTGTTCTGCCCCATCCTGTCTCCTTCAGCTCAGCATGAAAAGCCCAGGATTACAGAACTCCCAAATCCCCAGCGCGGGGAACATGACAGAAACACTGCGATGACCAGCCCATGCACAAGGCAGCATGATATTCAGACCAGTCCCCATCCCAGGGTTTCAGGGCTCTCCTCCCCAGTGTGAGACATGGCTAAAGCACTTTTCACTGGAGTTCAATTGACAAGGCACCCAAGACCCATTTCATTTGGTGATCAGGAGACAGGTGATTCCAGCAATGAGGTAAATCTATCAATTTTCTTTACTTAGAGCTCGCAAATCCATGGCCACAACCCATTCCCTCCTTGTGGTTCTTCCCTCTCTACAGCCCAAAGCTGCCCCCTGCCCTCCCCACCTCAACAGCACTTCCACATCCCACAGCCTCCAAGAGCGTTCCTATGTCAGCTCTGCCAGAGGCAGAAGTGCTGGCATGGGAAGAGGCAGGAACCAGTGACACTCAGGTGAGACCAAGCAGCCCGATCATACCTGCTCTGCTGGGCCAAGCAGTGGGTGGCTCTGCATCCCCCGCAGGGGATACAGCATTTCCCAGGGGATACAGTGCTTCCCCAGGGGATACAGCACTGCCCAGGGAGAGGGTCACTGCAGAGCTCAGGGAAACCGGGCAGAGACGGGATTTATGTGGTAGCTGGAGAGAGACGGCCAGCGTACCTGTCAGCGGGGAATCATCGCTGGCAGCACGGCACGGCCACGGCTCCCCCGGGACGGCCACAGCCCGACACATCCAGCGCCCTTGGGATCTGCAACGGGACGGCAGCGATCCATGAAGTAGCCGAGCCGCGGCTCACATAGCCAGGGCCGCCTGGACACGGACCGGAGCCACCGGGAGAGCACAGCGAGTGATGCGGGTGGGGATCGGGCACAGCCTTGGAATACGGCCCGGCTGCACCCCCGCACCGACCACCCTCGGACCGGCTAGAGCACGGCGTGACCGGGCAGCCAGCGGCCCTTCGTCCCAGCGGGAGGGATGCAAAGACCTGGATGTCCCCGGTCTGACCGCGCGGAGACACCGGCAAAGGACTCACTGGGCTCTGCCCGCAGGGCCGGGCCCGGCGGGCACTGGGGCAGAAGCCGCAGCCTCCCCTGAAGGGGCACTGAGACCGTCAGCGTCCGGTAGCGCCCCCGGTCCCGGTACTGATTCCTCCGGTGCCACGGCCTCCCGCCGGCCGGAAGGAGCGGAGCTGCTGTTGTCCCGCCCCGCCCCGAGCCCCGTCCGAGCCTCCGAGCCCCGCCTGCCTCTCCCGTGATCCGGCTCGGCCCAGCCCCACGCCCCCGCTGGGCCCGGAGCCCGCTCCAGCTCATGCCGCGGCCGCCGGAGCGGGCGGGGTCGGGAGGCAGTGGTGCGCCCCGCGCACGCGCGTGCTCCGCTTCCGGGTCGCACGGCCGCTTCCGGCACAGCCCCCGCGCGCCCCGGGGAAGCGGAAGCGGAAGTGTCCGGTCGAGGCGGGGCGGCGGTGGCCGCCCCGGGCTGGCGGGGGCGGCTGGCGGGCCGCGGGCGGGCGGGCGGCGGGGCCGGGCCGGCGCCGGGGCCCGCCACGATGCCCCGGCGGAAGCAGAGCCACCCGCAGCCGGTGAAGGGTGAGTGCGCGGCGGGCCCGGGGGGCGGCGGCGGCCCGGCGGGGACCCGCGGCGCTCGGGGCGCTGCAGCGGACGCCGAGGACGGCACCGAGGAGACGGCAGGAGCGGCGGTGGTGCTGCCCGGGAACCTGCTGCTGGGCCGCGGCCCGGCCTCCGAGAAGGGACCGCCAGGTGCGTGCGGCCCCCGCGGGGACGCCGCCCCTCTCCGGCAGCCGTGCCGGCGGGGACGCGGCCCGAGTGGGCCGCAGCTGCCCCGCGCTCGGCGCATCCGGCAGCGCCCGCCCCGGCACGAGCCCGTCCGACGCGGGCTCCGGCCGCGCTTCCTCTCACGGGGGAAGAGGCGCGGCCCCCGACGGGGCTCCCGGGTGGGTTCTGCCCGCCCGGCATCGACCTCCCAGCACCGATCCCCGAATGCTCCCTCCCGGGAAGGGTGTCGGGCACGACGTGTCCCCGCGGTAGGTTTGGGGCCGCGCCCCGCAGCTGCCGCCGGGCTCACCCACCCCAGAGCCACCACACTCCTCAGCCCCGACTCTGCTGCCTATCCGGGAGTCCGACCCGGCTCCGGCGTCCTGCTTCACTGCTCCCCTCGGCACTGCGGGGTGTATGGGGTGCTCTCAGCCCCGGGACCCCCGGCCCGGTGCGACCCGACAGTGCCTGAGCAGCCGGTACCCCCCGAGCTTGGGTCAGCCCAGGCCGAGGCAGCCGGAAGAGCGAGCGCTGCTCAGCTTTATGGAGCTGCCTCACGGGGACTGGTGGGAGTCATTCCCTGCCCCAGGCAGTGAGCAACTTGGGGACAGAACGGCGAGAGAAAGGGACATGGACGGTCTGCATGGACGGACTGGTTCCCTCTGTCTGTCCCCTAACTGTTCCCAAGAGCTGTACCATGGTCCATGTGCTCGGCAGCCACGCTAGTCTGTGCCACACTCGTCTGTGCCACACTCCTGCTCTGGTACTGAGGCTCCAGTCCCAGCTGCTTGGCAGATGGGACTGCTCTGAAGGCTGTGCTTCTCTCCACTGGGACAGCCACCTGGTAGCTTTAGGAGCTTGCCAAGGATTTGGTAACAAAACTCCCAGGAATACCTGTTCTTCCATTCAGCCCCAGCAAGGGAGCAGGACCGGGACCTCAGCCCAGTGAAGTGGTCAGGACAGACAAGCTGTCCCATCTGAGCACTGACACGGCCATTTAGGGGATAGTGCTCTGGGGACAATGTGGCACTGCTGGGCTGCAGAGACAGGGGGTTCCCTCAGTGTGGTGCTGGACTGAGGGGACAGGTGGGTCCCTGGGTGAGGGTGGGGCGGAGCTAAGGAAAAAAGGGGCCCCTTGACAGAGGGCTTGAGGCAGGGTCAAGGGTTTCCTGGCAATAGCCAGGCTTTGGCAGGATGCCCTTTTCTGATGTCTGCATTTCAGGCAGCGCTTGTGGAGGGGGCCTGAAGGGGCCACCCTGTCCCACAGCATGAGTCACCCTCACCACTGCACCTGTCTGGGGCTCTGGACCCAACCAGGGGGCAGCAGCAAGGGAACAGTCCAGGCTGCTTCCCAGGATGGTAGGCAGCTGCTGGGTCTGACAGGCCCCAGGGTGGCAGATCAGGCAAAGCATGGGGCCAGCAGGGCATGGCTTGCAGATGGTAGTGGTGAGCTGCCCCTCCAGCCCAGAGCACCAGCCTGGGGGCACATCTGGGACACAGGGGCTGCAGAAGGATGTGTGTGTCCCCAGCTGAGAAGTGTCAATTTGAGAGCCTGGCACAGCCTTCCTCCTGCTGCCATGGGACAGTGGCACTGCGTGGGGCTGGGGAATGTTTCCTGTAGGATGGAGGGGGCTGGTGTTGGGGCTCCCTGGTACCAGCCATGAGAGTGTGACCAGCTGCCAGCCCCGGGGCTGGGGCAGTGGCACAGTGAGGGGGGCATAAAGCAGCTTTATGGGCACCCATTTCTCCTGCCTGGGCCAGGCTGTGCCCACCACCTTCCTACCCACCAGACCCACCAGTGCCAGCAGGTAACGGATCCACCCCGGTCCCCTCACCCTTCCTGGTGCCAAGGTGTTGGCCAGCCATGCAGAATTGTCAGGGTTTCCCGAGATATCCAGGACATGCCCTCAGGAGGGTGTTGGGGCAGGCTGTAGCTGTGAAGCTTCTCACTGCAGTGCGCAGTGCAGTGGGCTCCTATCAGGTGCCACAGGGTGGGTTACAGTTGCCTGAACCCTTCTGGGACTGGGGGAATGGGCAGAGGGGCTGTGCCTGGGCCAGCCAGGCTGACACCCACCCCATCCCCATGGTGTTCTCAGCAGACACGCTGGTGGGGAAGATTGCTATCCCGGCGTACACCCTGAGTGACGACGACTGCTCCTCTGGGTACCAGCAGCTGAGTGTGGAGAGTGACCCTGAGGAGGGGGGTGAGCCCGGCCCTGCCGCCCTGCCCTGCCGCCAGTGTGGGCTGCAGCTGGCTGCCAGCCTGGGCCAGAGCTGCCTGCAGTGTGCCGGCGCCGAGGGCGGCCGCAGCCAGCGCATCGTCTACTCCTGCCAGCTCTGCCCCTTCGCCTCCCACTACTCCAGCCACCTCAAGCGCCACATGAAGACACACAACGGGGAGAAGCCTTTCGCCTGCACGCAGTGTGCCTACGCCTCTGCCCAGCTGGTGAACCTGACACGGCACCTGCGCACACACACTGGGGAGAAGCCGTACCGCTGCACTTGCTGTAGCTTTGCCTGCAGCAGCCTGGGCAACCTCAAACGCCACGAGCGGGTCCACAGCCAGGACAAGCCCTTCCAGTGCGCTGCCTGTGACTACCGCTGCAACCAGAGCCGTAACCTGAAGCGGCACATGCTCAGCCACCGCCTGCCTGAGGGCGAGGGGCCACACCGGCGGGACAAGGACTCAGGTAAAGGTGGGAGGGTGTGGGGAGAGCTACTGTGGGGGCCTTGGGGCTGGGGCAGGGCATAGACCCTGCCATCGACCTGATGTCATGTACTGCCAGGCTCACTGAGGCATTGTGGCTCCTCAAAGAGCCAATTCTCGCTGGCGCTGTGCCACCCTACTCACAACCCTTTCTGTTTGTCCCACAGAGCCATTGCTGCCAGAGCTGAGCCTGCATGTGGGCAGTGGCAGCGGCCCCTTCCTGCCTGGCTGTGCACGGCTGCGAGGCGAGGAGGCAGCCGCACTGCCTGAGCTGCTCTTCCCCTTCACCTGCCGCATGTGCGGGCTGGTGCTGGACGACGGGTTTGCGCAGGATGAGGGCCTGGCCGAGCAGGTCTGTGGGCGCTGCAGCCTGGCGGTGCTGGGCACCGAGCCAGGTGCCAGCCCCCGTAAAGGCACTGGGGACAAGGGCTTTGCCTGCAGCCTCTGCCCTTTTGTCACCCACTACCCCAACCACTTGGCGCGGCACATGAAGACACACAGCGGAGAGAAGCCCTTTGCCTGCCCACTCTGCCCTTATGCCTCTGCCCACCTGGACAACCTGAAGCGGCACCAGCGCGTGCACACAGGTGAGAAGCCCTACAAGTGCCAGCTCTGTGACTACGCCTGTGGCAACCTGGCCAACCTCAAGCGTCATGGGCGCATCCACTCAGGCGATAAGCCCTTCCAGTGCAGCCTCTGCAGCTACAGCTGTAACCAGAGCATGAACCTGAAGCGGCACATGCTGCGGCACACGGGCGAGAAGCCCTTCCAGTGCCGGGACTGCCCCTACACCACTGGTCACTGGGACAACTACAAGCGCCACCAGAAAATCCATGGCCACACGGCTGAGAGCTGGGTGAACCCACGCAATGCCAAAGCCCTCCTGGCCCCCCAAGCCGTGGGCACGGCCCTGCCCTGAGACAGCACTTAGTCTGGCAGTAGGCCTGGGGTGCCTCGGCACCTGCCCTCCCTGGGGGAGGGACAGTGAGGGTAGGCAACTCCACAGGGGCTTGGGGCTGCCTTATGCCAGGCCCACAGGCGCACTAGGGTCTCCAGCAGCCCTGTCCTGCCTGAGCAGGGTGAAGTCACGACTGGCGGCTCCAGCTCCTGCTCCCACGGCAGCACTGCGGTGTCTCCAGCCACCCCACCTGCCTGTTTCTGCCTGCGGGAGCCTTCCTCTGCTGGGGTTTGGGGAAAAGGGGGGAGGGGGGAACAGGACTGGTTCCATGGCTGCTGCCGTGCTGGTCGGTGTAATTTATATTGTGTATAAAAGCATTAAACAGTCAGTTTTGTTATCTGCTCTTCTCCCTGGGGGCCTTGTTCTGCTGCAGAGGAGGACAGCACAGGGCTGGCACAGGGAGGGGAGTGACAGCAGCCACCCCCCAACAGACAGCCTGGTACCAATCAGGATCCGTTTTAATCATCGCTGCAGTGTGTAAACATCAGTTACTGTCCATTAATGCTCTGTCGGGCTGAGCAGCAGGAGATACGTGATTACAAGCCTAGATTATGCTGGCATCTATGAGCGGGTTAGAGGGAACTCTGCGCGGAGCCCCCTGAGACAGTTTACTGCACTCTGTCTCAGAGCACAAACCTAAACACTAATTTGGCATTATGGACTCTGCCTGGGTCCACCCAGGGCAGCTGCCCCCACCTAGGCCAGGCCCTCCCAGCTGGGACAGGAGCAGCTCTACCCCTGCGCTAGGCCAGGCCCTGCACTGCTGCTCCAGGGTTTGGCCCAGGTACACTGCTCAGGTTGAACAAGCCCTCTCCCAGCTGGAGCCAGCAGCGGGAGGAGTTCAGCTGCCCCCACCCCAAAGGCAATGGCAGGCTGGGGGTGAGCTCCCAGCCCCGGGGAGCAGGGAAAGGTGGATGTAGCAGGTGAGAGGCACGTTGATTGCAACCTGGCTGCAGGTCGTACATTCCTCAGCAAAGGCCCTTGCTCAGGCCAGGGCTGTCCTGGGAAAGGGGGCACTACAGATCCTCATCGCCAATGCCCTCAAAGGCATAATTGCCGTGGAAGTCATTAGCACCCACATCGTTAGCAGAGCTGGAGTGGCTGATCCCACGCAGGCTGACGGAAGTGAGCTTGCTCTGTGGATAAGGGAGATGTTAGGGAGGACACCCCTAGCTCACCTACCCGCTTAGCCTGAGAGCTCTAGCGCATCCGCACACAACTCACCGAGAGTTTGGCCACGGGCTCCCGGGAGGCATCAGGCGAGTCCTATGAGGACAGCACAGTTGGGCAGCGCAGGGTCATGGGACACAACACCCACCTGTCCTTCTACCTGCCCTCCCTCCATAGGGAGTCTGGCTCACTGAGATGGTCCAGGACCTCTTTCCCTTCCCAGGGCTCTTGAAGCAGGGCACCACAGCCCTGCCGTGCTCTGGGCTTGCCCCAGCCCTGTCAAGGGGACAGTGACTCCCCTGGAGGCAGTGAGTTATGGTATGCAACACATGGCAAAGCCCATGGTCGCACATGTTCCCCACCCAGGGCTGCAGAGTCCCACTCACCAGCAGCGGGGGTGACTTCACAGCTTGCTGGCTGTCTGAGCGCCGAAGGGCCCCATTCATCCGCCGCCGATACATCTGCAGGGAGGAGTTCAGCTTAGCCACAGGGTCCCCAGGGGCTCTGGGGCTTATAACTGGCCCTGGGGATCTGTCTGCTGGCCCTATCCTTACGGAAACACTCAGGGTGCAGCCCAGACCCCAGGAAGTCACAGGGGCAGGTTGCGATCCCACCCTGGAGACATCATCCAGCCCCAGCCCTCACCTTGCGGATGCTGCCTCCAGATTTTTTCACCATCAGCTCATCTACCATGGACTGCAAGCAGATGCTCAGCATGATGGCCTACAAGGGAGAAGTGTCACAGGGCTCTATGCACCCCACAGCCTTCCCATACCCCACACCGGGCCCAGCCCAGCCCTTCCCCATACAACCACCACCAGCCCACCACACAGGCAGCTCTACCTGCGGGCTGGTGATGGTGACCCACTGCAGCCGGTCCTTGCTCATCAGGTACTCAAAAGCCAACTCTAGCTTCACCTCAGACTTCCCTGGGCTGCTCCCTGAAGGGCCATTGTTCATCGGCACCTGTGAAGACACACACCAAGGTTGGGAGCCCCCAGAGGGGAAGAAGCAGCTCCCCAGGTGCCAGTGCAGATTGAGGGCAGCACCCAGCCAAGCATAGGACACCTGCCCACCATTCTTCTGCCACTGTCAGGTCCCCTCAAATGTCCTCACACCAACAATCCCCTCACCCCCAAGGCATGATGCAGACCCTCCCCATGCCTACTGGGCCAGAAGCTGGTGTCAGAGCCAGCAGCCTTCCCAGGGAGAGGTACTAGCCCAGCCTGGCATAGCCAGGTCTCTCCAGCCCCCATAGAGCCCTCCCTGTTCTCCAAGCGTCGCTCACCGAGGATGTGACCCGCCAGCACCGCATGCGTGTGACCTTGAAGCTGCCCTCCTTGATCTGCTCATTCGGCAGCCGCACCTGGAAGTTGAGCTCGTTGTTGCCAGCACTGACAACAACATGGCAGCCCTTCTCAGGGAAGTCGGTGATGCAGGGGTCGAACTTGAGATAGCCGTAGTACTTTAGGGTCTGCGCCAGGCGGATGAACTGTGGGCAGAGCCAGGGATGCTCAGCACTGCTGGCCGCCTGCCCAGGCCAGGAACAGGCAACCAACCCGGTACCACACATCCCATGGAGAGGGGCTGGTGCAGTGGCAGGACTGCCCCAGTCATGACATTGCACCCTCCCCCTACCTCCTTCTTGGAGACCTTTTCTTGCAGGGACTTCAGCTGCCGGTGCTGTTCCTTATTGACAAGGATCCATCCATGCTCAATGTCTGACACCGTCTACAACCAGCAGAAGCTAGTGAGAGCCTGAGACCAGAGCCACCCGAGCCCATGCACAGCTGTGGCCAGGGGGTGCAGTGCCCCTCCTTGCCTGGCTGTGCCACACCAACCCTCACCTGTGCATACAGCAAGTTCAACCCCACACGATGCTCCATCACATCATCATCATAGGCTGAGTCCCAGTAGCTGGAAGGGAACCACATGGGTCAGCCTATGCCCCAGCTCCTAACAGTAATGAAGAGAAAATCACCCTCCTGTGGGCTGGCTCTCTGGCCAGTTCCCTTGTAACTGTCAGTCACCATGCCCTGCTCCCCATCTAAACCAGTTGCCATGGGAAGGCAGAAATGGGCTGAGCACAGCAGGGCAGCCCATATTCCTGTGGCATGGCCAGGGATGCCCAGGTGTGTTCCTGGGGGCCAAAGCATCTGTGGGCAGCAATGGCAGGAGGGGAGGGTGCCTCTGTGGAACAGGGAGCCCTGGGCACCAACCCACTGCTGCCCCCCAATCCCCTAGTCACCTTTTGCGCAGGATGATCCGGAACTCAGGGTTGTGCAGGCTGGTGACTGACACGTATGGCAGCTCAAACTCCTGCAGCTTTCGCACGACTGCAGGGAAACACCAGCTCAGCAGCAGCTCTGGGCAGCTGGAGCCCCCAGATCCTCACAGCCAGCATGCCCCAGGGAAAACAACTAGGACCCCCACCCAGGGCAGGGTGCAAGCACACAGCACTCATTCCAGGCAGAGGACAAGGCAGATATCGAACCGCAGTGGGCTCTACTCACAGGAGAAAGCTCCATCCTTGGTCTGTCTCACTAGAAAGAGGCTGAAGTAGCCAACCAGGTCATCTGGCAGATCCAGCTTGGAGGCTACAGCCTGGGAGGGAGAGCAGGAGGTCACTACTTCCCAACATAAGTCTCAATCCGGTGGCAAGACTCAGCCCATATGCATTCTGGGACCTCCCAACAGCCAGAAGGCAGCACCCCTGCTGCCCTGGGCTAGGCCTGGGGCTCGTTGCAACCAGGAAACAGCTAGGGCCCCCCCAGCATCACTCTCAGCCCAGAAATACCCAGTGGAACACCCATTCCCGCTCCCAGCTTTTCAGCCCCACCAAGTCAACCCTGATCCAGGGCGGGGAGATAGCAGGAGAGGGCAGAGGAGGCTACGGGGCTGAGACACCCCCACACATGTGGGAAACCCCAGAACACAACAGGAGGGGCACCTCAAGGACATCCTCTGTCTGGTCCGAGGTGAGGATGGTGACCTTGACCTTCTGCCCGTTAGAGAGCAGCACTTCCAGCACCACCTCCTCTGTGGGGATCTGCTGCGTCTCCTGGAGAAAGAAACAGGACTGGCACCCCAGCCTCTTGCTACAGATTGAGGGCCCCAGACGTCCCACAGCTCTGCCCCCTCACCTGCTGGGCCTTGCGCAGGAAACTGTTGAAGGTCTCACTGCCCCCCAGTGTTGGATCCTGCCGCACTGTGGGAAGGGACACGAGTCAGGAGTCCCATGAGAAGGAGCAGGGACCCACAGCACTGCCTGGCCCTTCTGCAGCCCCTCAGTTTGCCCTCAGACTGTGTGCTGGGGCAGCCAGGGACTCCCCCCACATCCCCACTCTGCCAGTGCAGGGCAGGGGCTGAGACTGGATCTGGCACCCAGGGGACAAGCCCAGCAAATGGCAGCGCTACACTGGGAGCTGCAAGATGGGCCACGGCGAATGGAGCAGTGCAAGGCGGAAGCCATGGGCAGTGCCCCGGTGCCCTGCACAACTGGACCGGGGCAGGCCCAGCTTACCAGCCTGCATGTACTTCTCCAGCTGCTCCCGTCGCTGCTCTACCTCCGCCGGGGTGAGCGTGAAGATCTTCTTTGGGGGAAAGGCTGGGACCACATTGGCGCCATACTCCTTCCTTAACTGGGACAAGAGCAGAGTGCTGCAAGAACCTCTAGGGAGATGGTGGCTGCCCTGATCCCTCACCCTAGCTGATCCCCAGGGACCTAGCAAGGGGAGCAGAGCTTGCCACCATCCCTCATCCACTTGGAAAGCCAGCAGCATGCAAGAGCCCAGACGGAACGTCACAGGAGCTCCCACCACCCTCCCTACCTGCTCATGCAGGCCCAGGAGCTGGCTGTAGCGCACCCGACAGTGCAGCACCCCGTTCACATGGATGTTGTAGGCCTGCAGGGAAAGATGCCAGTCAGATCCCAGCACCTGTCAGACGGAGGGATCCCAGGACCTGCCCAGCTCAGGGCACATAGGACATGCCAGGGAGCACCCATCCAAAAGATGCGCCCGCTGGACACCAAGAAGGCCTAGCCCTGTGGCTGCCTAGACATGGGGAGTACAGTGCCACACTGCAGCCCTGCAGACATGGGTGTCCCCATGTCAGCAGAAAAGGACACCCCTCCCTGTTCACAGGGATTCCCACAGACCTGGTCCCCGGCTATGCCCCCTCTGCTCTTGCTCAGCTCCTGCTTCTGACACCACAGGCAGAGCACAGCTACCACTGAAGAACATACGCAGCCTGGCAAGTCCATGGCCTAGCTCCCAGCACCTCACTATAGGCAGAGTCCTTCCAGGGGACAGCACTGTCCTCACAGGTCCTGCTGTCCCCAGAGTACTGTCTTGGAGGGCAAGAGGATGAACATGAGCCTCCAGCCAGCCATCACTGGCCCAGCCTCCCATGGATGTCCCCAGTGCCCTCCTTCCCTTGAGCACCGGGACTGCCCAGGCTCAGCAGAGATCCCAGCCCAGCCATGCTGGAGCTCACACTGGCATCTCCCAACCCAAAGGCACCAGCTCAGCGGCTCGGAGTTGCTATGGAAGAGACAGGGCGGACACGGGTGGTACTGGCAGCACCCACGCCTGCCCACATCAGGGCTCTCCATGAGGTCACAGCTCCTACCCAGCCCCCGGGCTGCCCAAGGGCTCTCTCCAAGGTCTCCCCCAGGCCTGAGGAGCCTCCGCAACAGTCGAGGGCAAAGTGCAGGGGGATCATGGGGCTGAAATGCCTTGAAGGCTGCTTGCTCCTCTGGCCCTTGAGCAACTGCAGCTCCTGACTCTCCATCACTGATAACCACCCGGTCCATTGCCCCAACTCGGGCTCCCGAGGGGAATCCTCGGAAGAGGGATTTTGGCACAGAAGGCAGGTGGGGGGATCTCCACGGGATTGTGGAGCCCAGGGTTGCCCACCCTTACCCCGAGAGCACCGATCTGGACCCTCTGCCCAGCCTAGGGCTCTGCTCGCCTCTGCCGGCCCCGGGAAGGAAGTCTGGGCACTCGGTGGCCACCGCCACTCGGCAGCAGCGCCCCCCGGCCCCTCTCCGGAGGCGCTCACGGCGCAGAGAGCAAAACAGGAAGCCGGGACGAACGGACGGACGGGCGGGCCAGGATGAGCCGGAGCTGAAGATGAGACCGGACGGGGCCCCCGCAGGCTGTTCACCCCTGCCTGCGGCGCCCCGGGCAGGGCAAGGTCCGGACATCCCCGGGGAGGTCCTAGGGACCTCCCGCACCCTATCCGGAGGCGCGGGGGCGGTGGGGCCCGATCCCTACCCAGTACTGGCACAGGGCGCCGGCTGGGGATGGCGGTGGGCTGGGACCTGCCTGCCTCGCCAGGCCCCGGTCCCTGTCCTGATCCCGACCCGCCACTGCGCCGGGGCTGCGGGACCGCACGACCCCACCGGGGCCGCACCGCACCCGGGCCGCGGGGCCGCGCCACCCACTCTACTCCGCGGGACGGCTCCGTTCAGCGGGACGACTCCGGTCCCTCGGCACTGCTCACCACGTAGGCGGCGGCGCCGCCGTCCCCGGCGCGGGTCTCGGTCTCAGGAATGGAGAAGTGCATGGCCGGGCCGAGCGCGCCCCCGCTACCTGCCTCCCGCCGCCGCCATCTCGGGCTAGCACTCCCCGCGATGGCGCGGCCCGCGGCACCGCCCGCCCCAGGGCCGTCCCGCCCCGCCCCGCCCGAGGCCGTCGCTCTCCGCCCGCCCCGCTTCGCCCCGCTCCGCCCGCCCCGGGGACGCCCTGCCCACCGCGCCTCGAGCGCCCCCGCCGCGCGGGGGCTGAACGCGCGACCGGCAGCGAGGTGGGGCAGGACAGGGAGAGGGAAGGGCCGGGGAGGCGGGGCCACGGGGAGGGACCCCCGGGAATGGGCCGGCCCCGCACCGGTGAGAGTGACGTCACGACGCGTCACGCGGAGGAGCCCTGACGTCACGACGGGTCACGCGTAGCGCCGTCTGGCCGGCAGGGGACGCCGAAGGCGGGCGGACGGGCGCCATGGCGGAGCGGGCGGGTGAGTGCGGGACGGGACACTGGGACCGGGATCGGGACAAGACCCGGCCCCGCTCACGCTCCCATCATTCTAGGTACGAATCCCGAGGGAGCTGCGTCGGTGCCGGCAGGACCGCAGGTGAGCGGGGCCGGGGCTGGTGTGAGGCCGGGGCTGGGTGCCGGGGCCGCCTGACGGTGTGTGCCCATAGGCCCCGGAGCTCTCCCGGGAGGAGAAGCTGCAGCTGCGGAAGGAGAAGAAGCAGCAGAAGAAGAAAAAGAAGAGCGAGAAGGGGCCGTCGGCCGAGCCCCAGGAGCTGGGTGCGACCCCCGAGCCGGAGCAGCCGCGAGGTGAGAGCCGCCGTCCCCACAGAGCCTCTAGCGGAGCAGCGCTGGGCCGGACCCGTGGGCGTCCCGGGCTGGCAACGTCCGGAGCCGGGAGTGTCTTCCAGTGTAGCCCCACTCCGTGCCCCAGCCCGGGCCCTTGCGCTCCCGGACACCCGCGTTGCCGTAGGGACTGCAGTGCAAAGCACAGGGCTGCCCCGTGGTGCCGTGTCAGCTGCGCGGTGCTGAGGCTGTGGAGCCCCTCCCAGGGAACAGAGGGCTCTCCGTGCGTCGGGCTGCCCCTCGCAATGGGCTGCATCTCCCGGCGATGGAGGCTGGGCACAGACTCCCCCTTCCTCCCTCACAGCAGCTGCTCAGCCTGTGTCCACCTCGGCTGATGGCCCCAGCGATGGCGAGAAGCCCGTGGGCAGCAAGAGCAAAGCAGAGCTTCGAGCAGAGCGCCGGGCCAAGCAGGAGGCTGAGCGGGCCCAGAAGCAGGCCAGGAAGGCAGAACTGAGCCAGGCAGCCACAGCAGCCAAGCCCCGGCAGAGCCCCACTGAGCCCCTGTCCCGTAAGGCTGTTACCACCACGGGGTGCAGAGGGTGGGTGAGTGGGATAGGAGGGTCTGGGGTGGGCAGAGGATGCCTGTGTGATCTGTCCATGGTCTGGGTCCTGCCTGGCCCTAAGTGCTGCCCTGCCTTCCCTGAATGTGGGGGTTCACCAGAACAACTTGTCCTCACCCTGGCTGTACTCACAGTGGTGAAGCGGCTGCCAGAGCACGTGCAAGTGGATGACCCTGCTGCCCAGAGGAAATTGGCCAAGAAGCTGGAGCGGCAGCAGGTAGGAGGACCAGGTGACCCACGGCACACCTGGGGCAGCCATGCTGCAGAGGGCCTGGTGGGGGCACATGGTGGAACCAGGGCCTGCTGTCTGAAGGCAGAGAGGAGCTTGGCATGACCTGAGCAAGTGCTGGGTGTGACTGGTGGCCATGGAATGAGCAGAACACTGGATGAGCCGTCAAAATACTCGACTGCAGGTACCTCTGAGGCAGGACTATGGCACCAAGGTTAACCTGTTCTCCCACCTCCACCAGTACAGCCGGAAGAAGCCACTGACACAGCAGATGAGGTACAAGGCCTTCTCAGCCCAAGGTCTCTGGCAATGCTGGGCTCTGCTTTGGCTGGCCTGGCTGCAGAATGGCTCTGGAACAGGGATGTCCTAGTCCTGCATGCAGGATACGCCTGGAGTGTTGGGGGATATTTTGCTTGCTTTGGGGAGTGGCAGTACGGGCAGCCCAATATCTTGCCTGTGGGGTGAGTGCAGGGCCACAGGAGAAGGGGCTGTGGGATGAGCCTGGCTCCTCAGGTTACTGACATCTCCCTTTCTGGGCCATCCCTTGGGTTGTTGGGCTGGGACCTGTCAATGCATTGGGTGTTTTGGGCTGCAGAGGTGCTGACAGCTCCCTCTTGCTGGTCTGTGCAGTATCCCCTCCACAGTGATCCACCCAGCAGTGGTGCGCCTTGGCCTCCAGTACTCCCAGGGCATCATCAACGGCTCCAACGCCCGCTGCATCGCGCTGCTGGAAGTCTTCAAACAGGTACCTGAGCAGCTACCTGGCAGCAGGGGCATTGTGCTGGGCACAGGTGTGTGATCCTGCTTCCTGACTGCTGAGGCTGTATCTGTGGTCAGTCATCATCAGCCTCTTCCTTTGGATCGTGCCAGGGCGGGGTCCTTTTCTGTCACTGGCACTGCCACTGCTGTTTTGACTCACCCTGGAGCACCCATTGGCCCTCCAAGCAGTGTGTCAGGCTGTGCGGGACATATGTGTCTTGACTGCAGCCAGTGAGGCAGGGTACTTGCATACCCTACCCTGAGGTGCCCTGAGATCATACTCCCTTTCTACTTGTCTTAGCTGATCCGGGATTACTCCACTCCCCCCAATGAGGAGCTGTCACGGGACTTGGTGGCCAAGCTGAAGCCACACATCAGGTGAGGGCTCCCGACGGCAGAGCAGAGGGACCAAAGTTCCACGGAGTGTGGTCCATTGTTCATGTCTCTGGGTTGGTGTCCACCCAAACTTTGGCTGACATTCCCAGGGTTCTGCCTTCCTGCCCACTCTGCTTCTCCCTGTCTTGGCCCTCCAGGCTGCTTTGGAGCTAAGCCCATTTCTTCCACAGTTTCCTGAACCAGTGCCGGCCACTCTCAGCCAGCATGGGCAATGCCATCAAGTTCCTCAAGAAGGAGATTTCATGCCTTCCTGACACCCTGAGAGAGGAGGAGGTGAGTGGTCTTGCTGAGTGGCAGGCTCCAGGCCCTGGGTGAAAGAGCTGAGCAGGGAACGGGAATGGGATGCAGACTGGGAATAGTGCTACAGTGGTGTTGGAAGCTTGTTATCAGGGAGAAGAGCCTGACCCCCACCTGGTTCCAATCAGGGAGTTGCAGAGAGCGAGAAGGTCTGTATGTGATGTCTGTCTCTCTCCAGGCAAAGGAGAAGCTCCAGGACATGATTGACAAATACCTGCGAGAGAAGATTGTCCTGGCAGCTGAGGCCATCTCAAGATCTGCCTTTGAGAAGATCAATGACCATGACGTGATACTGGTATATGGATGGTGAGCGCAGGCAGCCAATCTGGTGGGTAGGAGGAGGGAATGGAACAACATGGGAGGTGAGGCTGTGATGGTCCTGCACAGGGCTCAGCGCTGTCCTACCTGGTGTGTCTGAAGCTGGGTTCCAAGAACCCCAGAGTCACAGCTCACTCCACCCAGGGCACATACAGAACAGCCAGGGTTGTTCACTGGATTTTAAACAAACTGCTGCAAAGTCAAATGTCAGGAAGCAAAAATATGGACGTTTGTGCCCCAGGAAGTAGAGGTAGGGAAAGAAGCCAGAGACTGCTGCAGCAAGAGTCCAGATGTGATATGTGTCCTGGCAGAAGAAGGAGCAGGGGCAGGAGGCCAGTGCAGGTTTGGAGTGTTGTGAGAGGGAAACTGGGAGAGGGTGTGGTGTGGCAGAATCTCTTGTGGTGGTCACAGACAGGGAGGTCAGTGCTGCTTCCAGGGAGGGCTGAAACATCACCTTTCCCAGGAGGGCTTTCCTGTGCAGAGACAGACCGGCCCTGGGAGCCATGATGGCAGGAGGGTTCTGGAAGGGGCAGCATTCATGAGGATGAGGGTCGACATCATGGCCTGGTGGTAGCCTGGCCTGATGGGATGGGGCAACTCCCTTCTGGTGCCCATTAGCTCCTCCCTGGTGAACCGGACGCTGTGTGACGCCCATGCAAAGAAGGGCCGTGCATTCCGCGTGATCGTGGTGGACAGCCGGCCGCGCCTGGAGGGGCGGGAGACACTGCGCCGCCTGGTGCGGAAGGGTATCCACTGCACCTATGTGATGATCAATGCCATCTCCTACGTGTTGCCTGAGGTGAGGGTCTGTGCCAAGGGTGAGGGAGGCGGCAGTGTGATCAAAGGTGCTGACAGATCCCTGTGCTTCCCTGACAGGTGTCCAAAGTGCTGCTGGGAGCCCATGCACTCCTGGCCAATGGCTCTGTCATGTCCCGGGTGGGGACATCACAGATCGCACTGGTCTCCAAGGCCTACAATGTGCCCGTCCTGGTCTGCTGCGAGACTTACAAGTTCTGTGAGCGAGTGCAAACAGATTCTTTTGTCTCCAACGAGCTGGGTATGGCTTCTTCCCCTTCCTCCCATCTGGGACCTTTTCCCACTCCCTGCTGTAGACCATGACAGTCTGCTCTGCCCTGTCATACCCCTTCTTGGGTGAGGGGCCACCACTTGCAGGCAGGGGGGCCTGGCAGGCAGCAGTGGTGTGTGCTGCTCCAGGGGCAGGATGGAGAAGTGCTGTTTCTCCCCCTGATCCTGATGGCTTTTCATCTCTCTGCAGATGACCCTGATGACCTGATTGTGCTCCGGAAGGGCCAGGCCCAGCTTGGGGGCTGGGCAGAGAACAAGTCCCTGCGCCTTCTTAACCTGGTCTATGATGTGACACCCCCAGACCTGGTGGATTTAGTCATCACAGACCTGGGCATGATCCCCTGCACCTCAGTGCCTGTGGTCCTGCGTGTCAAGAATGTGGATCAGTAGTCAGGGCAGCTGCAGGGACACTAATAAACCAGGCCCCCGGTACCCCGTGTGTGCCATCTGTGGTGTGGCAGAGCCCTGGCACCCATGTCATCCATGTCACCACTGGCACAGCTCTGCACCTTCCTTGAGGCCTGCTGGTCCCAGACCCTCTCCTCCTACTCCAGGCCTGCAGCAGGGAAGGCTCTTCCCTGTCCCTAGGCCCCTCCTCTGGAAAAGGGGTGGTGATGGCCCCTGTCTTACCCTCCTCGGAGCTTTGGTGACACTCGGGCTGTGCTTCCAGCAGCCCCTCGAGCTGGGCTGGTGGGGGAGAGCCCAAGTCCCTCTGGCACCAGCCCCGGAGAGGTCCCTTCCCGCGGTAGCCCGGCCGGGTGGCGAGCGGTGCCCGGGACTGTGAGGCCATGGGGAAGCGCGACCGGTGGTGCCCCACAGCCCGAGCGGGGCCAGCGTGGGGCTCCCGGACCGCTGGGGGCGGGGCCTGCCTTGAAGGGTCGTGGCCATGTAAATCGCGCCACTGCCTTCAGAGCAGCTCTGCTCTGGCTGGGGCGGGGCTCAGCCGGGCTTCATCGGGCTGGTCATGCAAATTAAGCTGCACCGCGCGGAATGACGGGACACAGCCCGCCCAAAGCCGCCACTGCCCTCGCGCGTCCGCGGATGCTGCGCGGGGCGGAACGTGCGGACCGGGCTGCAGCGTGGCGCTGGGTCCGTGCGAGCTCGGTATGGGGTGAGGTGTGCGACGGGTGGGGCGGGTCCGTGCGGGGGTTAGGAACTCATACTTACCTGGCAGGGGAGACACCATGATCAGTCAGGTGGTTTTCTCAGGGCGAGGCTCATCCCTTGCACTTCGGGTGTGCTGACCCCTGCGATTTCCCCAAATGCGGGAAACTCGACTGCATAATTTGTGATAGTGGGGGACTGCATTCGCGCTCACCCCTGAACTCGTTATTCGGTGAAAGAACCGTCATCCGAATTAGCTGTAAGTGATCTGCCTATGTCTCTGTGTCTGTCCCGGTCGCTGCCGATGTTCTTGCAATTGTTTCTCCACTTACTGCCTGCACTGACGGGCTATCGCTCACCAGGGTCGCCTGCAGGTGCAGCAGCAGTGGGACTAACCCGGCTACCGGGGGTCTCAGCGCCCGATGCCTGTCCCGTCTCCATCCATGTGGGAACAGCCCAGCCTCGCCTTTTCCGGCTCTAGCCCGTGGGCCGACAAGCGGCTCAGGCCCAACCCTGTGCTCAGGCTGCGGTGGGACGGTGAAACTCGGGTTTGCGTCCCGGCCCACACAGCGACCTCTCGGGAGATACGGACGGGGGGAGAGGCTTCGCCCGATTCAGGACGCGTCAAATTCCCTCCCTCTGGAAATCCGGCTGAACTCACGGTGTGAGTGTGAACACCCCGGGTGTGACCCAGACAGTGGTCACCAAGTGGGACAGGCATCTGCGCACCCTTTCCCCAGCGAGGACCCATTTCACCGGGGTGTTTGCCTGCTCCTGCAGGCACGGCGTGGGACAGACGGAAATCCTGCCGGCTCCAGTCGCAGCAGTCCAGAGGCCCCCCTCTTGGGATGTGCTGGCCAGGTCCTGCAGGGAACGGGGATGTGTCTCTCGGGCACGGGCAGCGCCTGTTCGGAGAGAATAGCCCTGAACTCCAGGCTATTCTCGAACTGCGCACCGAGAGCACGACAGGACTGCCCGCACTGCCTTCACGTCTTGTCGGAGGATACCGACTCGTCGCAGATCGCCCCCTACATCCCCGCTTCCACATCCCACGGCTCCCATGTACATCGCGCCGTCTTCGATCCAGCGTCGGACTCTTTCCCTGTCCCCTTCATCATCAGCGGCGAGCAGTGCCCGCGACCGCCTCGGATTCATTGTCAGCATCACTGGAGACGACACCGATCCTCTATTATGTAACAAGGTGGACTTACCGTTCCTTTTTTTAGCGGTTTATCATTTCTGTCGTTTACGCACAGTACCAGGGGAGAGCGCGAATGCAGTCCCCCACCACCACAAATTAGGCAGTCGAGTTTCCCGCATTTGGGGAAAGCGCAGGGATCAGCACACCCGGAGTGCAAGGGATGAACCCCCCCCCTAGGAAAACCACCTGCCTGATCATGGTATCTCCCCTGCCAAGTAAGTATGAGCTCATCCACTCCCGCACGGAGCTAGCCAATATACTGCACACCTCTGCAAGACATGGTCACTCCGCACTGAGCTTCGTACGAATCCAGCCCCATGCTGCAGCGTGATCCGTACGTCTCGCCCCGCGCAGCATCCGCGGACGCGCGAGGACAGCGGCGGCTTTGGTCAGGTTGTGTCCCGTCATTCCGCGCGGTGCAGCTTAATTTGCGTGACCCGCCCAATGAGCACCGCCTCATCGCCCACCCCACACTCGTCGAGTCCTTGTGACGTCATCTTTCTGTCCATCCCCAGTTCCGGCTCGGTGCTAGTGGCGCGGCCCGCAACGGGGCGGTGGCTCCAGGAGCCCCCGATGGCATCAAGCGCCGCCCGCGGGCCGCCGTGCCGGGAGCGGAGTCTCCGGGAGCGGCCGGGACGACGATCGGGTTCTGCCGGGCGCAGCCGGAGCCGTAGTGGGGAGCGGGAGGGTGAACAGAGAGTTCTCCGTATGTAACGGGGGTGGACGGGACGAGGCGGGGGCGCTCCCCAGGGTGCGAGGCGGTGCCACCGCGCCCGGTGCTACGGGACACCGAGACGTGCCAAGGGATCTTGCTCCGTTTTGGTGCTAATTCCGGTGTTTTGGGGCAGGGGAAGAGCTGCCGGCGGGAGATCTGGACTGTGAGGATGGAAGAGGAGCTGCCAAATCCCCAGCAAAACCTGTGCGGCCCCAAGTCGGTCCCGACGGGGCGGTGGAGGAGCGCGGCGAGAGTTCCGCGAACGGGGCGGTGCCACCCCCAGGGGCTCCCGGGAAGCGCGGCAAGAAAGGCAAGGCCGAGGTGCTGCTGCTGGAGCTCTCCCAGGCCCCGGAGCCCATCCAGATGCAAAAGGTGCTGGGGAGCAGCGAGGAGGGGGACGGCCTTGAGACTCCCCGGGGCGGGCGGCCCAAGAGAAGGGCGGCCAAAGTGTAAGTGATAATGACGATGGGGGCCTGGGGGGACGTGTGCTCTAGAGACACGTGGGAGAGCTGGGGATGTTCAGCCTGGAGAAGAAAAGGGTCCAGGGAGACCTTAGAGCCCCTTCCAGTGCTGGAATGGGTACCAAAAAAGCTGTAGAGGGGCTTTGAACAAGGGCCTGGGGGGACAGACCACAGGGGAAGATGGGATGCTGGGAAGAAATCCTTCCATTTGAGGGTGCTGAGGCCATGGCACAGGGTGCCCAGAGAATCTGTGGCTGCCCTATCCCTGGAAGTTTTCAAGGCCAGATTGGATGGGGCTTGGAGCAGCCTGGGGTAGTGGAAGGTGTCCCTGCCGATGGCAGGGGTTTGGAACTGGATGAGCTTTAAAGTGTCTTCTAACCCAAACCATTCCCCAATTCCATGATTCAATGACGTCTGTCTCCCCAGAGGGTCTCAGTGTCTTTCCTGTAGGACTTTGTACTATGTTGGTGGGATGTATTGATTCCTCACAGACCAATCCTTTCCCACTTTTAGTGAATGTGTTTTTATCTGGGACCCCTGGGCAGGGGGCAGCAGCTGCCTGTGTCAGGAGAAATTTCCTTGGTTTCTGACAGAGCAGGAGGAGCTTATTGGTGGCAGCAGGGCAAGCTCAGAGAGTTCAGGGTGGGGGGAAGCTATGTGCCTGGGGCCTCTGGCACAGCTGGAGCAGATCCATTGCCCAGACCATGGGCTGGAGGGTGCATTCACTGGGTCCTGGAGGGAGGGAGGGAGGCAGGGCTGCCTCACCCCTGTATCATCCTGCTGCTTACCTCCAGGCACTGCCCTGGTGTTCCAGGGCTCTGCTGTACCTGCAGGAGCTGGCGGAGGAGCTGATGTCTGTGTGCCAGCCCCCCACTCCAGCTGAGGGGGCCCCAGAGCTTGAGCATGTCCAGACGAAGCGCCGGAGCCGGAGGAGGAAGGAGGAGGACACAGACAGTGACGACCCTGCACGAGATGCTGACTTCGTGCCCTCACAGGAGGTGCTGCAGGCAGAGGAGGAGGAGGAGGAGGAGGAGGGCAGTGACACGCTGTTCAGTGAGGCATCAGAGCCAGAGCTGGAGGCACCTCGAGGGCACAGTGGAAGGACGGCGGCCACAGGGGTGAGGGCAGGGGGCTCTGCCTGGGTCCCTTCTTGTCTGTGTGTCAGCACCAACAGCTCCAGGTGCCTGTGCTGTACCATAGTGTCCCTGCTGCCAGGGTAGGACAGCCATGACATGGGTGCCACGTGGGGGTGGCACAGGGCCAGAGGCAGTTCCAGGTAAGGGCCAGTGGGGACAGGAGCAGGGACAGGTCCTCTGGGAGAGAGGGCAGAGCCTGCCCTTCCACAGGAGCAGTGGGAGGTGGAGACAGATCCTGAAGGGGTTCTGGCCATCTGGAAGTTCCCATAGTGGGGCTCCATGTCTTTAGCCTAGTGTGGCATGTTGATAGTGGCTCTGTGATCGGGGGCTGTGGTGGTTCCCTTTGGGACAGGTGGGTCCTCCAGGGGGTCAGGGCTTGCTCTGAGTCTGCTCTTGTGCCCAGAGATCCAAGCCCCAGTGCCGAGGCCTTGCTCCCAATGGCTTCCACAACTCCATCATGGCCCCAGTGGAGAAGAGCTCCAGCCTTACCTGCAGCCTGTGAGTTGGAGCTCAGGGTGCTGGGATACTTGGGGGGGCCTACGAGGAGCAGTGGGTGTATGTGTCATGGTACCACCACTGGCGCAGACACAAGAATGAAGGAGCGCATGCCATCGGGAGTGTCAGTATTCTGCTGGGATGGGGCACAGGTGGGTCAGGGGGGTGGCAGAGGGCTGGAGCTGTGCTGCAGAAGGGGAGGCTGTGCCACAGGGTGCAGGTAAGGGGTGCTGCTCATGCCACGGGGAGGGGATGTGGGGAGGGGGTGCTGGCCGTGCCAGGTGCAGGGCCATGGCTGAAGTCTGGCATGCACTGCAGGCGGGAGCAGAAGCACTCACAGTGGGAGTTCCCTGACTGGATCCCAGTGGCAGACGGGTGGACGTGTCTCTCTGACAGGTACATGGGAGCAGGGAGGGAGCAGGGCCAGAGAGGATGTGGGGCAGGTCCCAGCAGTGTCTTGGTGAGCAAGGGGATGGGTGGAGGCTGTGCTCCTATGCCCCTCTGTGTGTCTGTTGTGGGCTTTGAAGGTCTCTTAGATTTGACTGTGGAGCCATGTGGCCAGCAGCAGGGCCTGTCAGGCTGTCTGGAGGCCAGGATGGTGCTGAGGCACGGGGCTATGCTGGGGTGATTGGGTGACGGGTGGGGAGACCTCTTCTCACCTTCTGCCTGCACAGCGAGGCCGCCCCGTACCTGCCAGCAGAGGAAAAGTCTCCCCTCTTCTCCATTCAGCGTGAGGGCATCAAGGATGATGGTGCCTTGTACAGGTTAAACAGGTGTGTAATGGGGTGTCCTCAGGCCCAACAGGGTGTCCCCCTGCCTAACATGGCAGTGGCTGTCAGGTTATCCCCAGGCCCAGCGGGATGGTGGCTGTCAGGATGTTCCTAGGCCTACCTGGGACCAGTGGTTACCCACAGGGCTGCATCCGTGGGTTGGCCAGCTGGCCTGTACCGTGTCCTGGGGTCCCACCAGCCCCTGCTCCGGTTCTCGCAGAACCCTCACACCTCTCCCCCCAACAGGTTCAGCTCTCTGCAGCCCCATCCAGAGCGCCTGGATGTCTCCTTCTTTGTGGGTGGCCCAGTGTGGGCGATGGAGTGGTGCCCGACCCCTGAGGGCTCTGCAGCCCCGCAGTATGTGGCCGTGTCCTGCCACAGGAGCATGGAGGAGACGCACAGCGTGTCTGGGCTTCACACAGGCCCTGCACTCCTGCAGCTCTGGGGACTGGGCATGCTGCAGACAGAGCAGGGGTGAGTGGCTGGGGCTGGGGCCTGCCCAGGAATGGGGCAGGGCCCCGCCCTTGCATCCCTCCATGGCTGAGTGGGTGGTGAGGCTTGTCCTTTCCCAGAGCCACTAGCCACAGCCTGAACCCCAAGGGGGCTGTGCTGATGGCCAGCTCTGCTGCTGGTGTACACTGGTGTGTATTGGAGCTGCTGGGCACCAGCTGCAGTGTTCCTCATGGCCCAACTCATGCCCACAGCTCTCCCAACAAAGCCAGGCTGGCCTATGCCATTGCTGCTGACTACGGCTGTGTGTGGGACATGAAGTTCTGCCCCAGTGGTGCCTGGGAGCCACCCACTGCAGCCCGGATGGTGAGTGCTGCCCAAGGGCTGCCCTTGGGTTACCCAGGGGTCCTGAGAGGTGACCCCATGTTTGAGCTCATCTGTCCATCCCCAGCATCCACAGATGAGCCGGCTGGGCCTGCTGGCTGCAGCCTTCTCAGATGGCAGAGTGGTGGTGTATGCCTTGCCGCACCCCGGGGCCCTGCGTCACGCCAAGACAACCCAGGTAAAAGGTAGGAAGAGCCACACCGCTGAGCAGGGGCGTCCTGGCCCTCCTCCCACTGTGTCAGGCTGGGGCTTGTGAGCCCCAGCCTGAGCACCTCTGCCCACAGGAGCCTGCTGTGCTGGGGAGCTGCCAGCAGGACTGTCCCAGCCTGGGAGCTGCATGGTGGGGAAGTGAGCCCACCTAATCCCCATGCTGGGGATCCTGCTGCCCCCAGCCTTTCAGCTGCCACAAGTACAGTGTGTGATCTGAGGCTGCATTTTGGTGTTGGGGGCCTACTTTGAATCTCCTCTTGTGCCCAGACATCCAAGCCCCAGGGCTGAGGCCTCACTTTCAATGGCTTCCCAATTCCATCATGGCCCCAGTGGAGAAGAGCTCCAGCCTTACCCACAGCCTGTGAGCAGAGGCCGTGCTTTGGTTCAGTCTCAGAGACGTTGTAGCAGCCTGGCTGGAACATAGCTCCTGGGCAGCCCCTCAACCTGGGCATGGGGAGGGGGCCATCAGCAGCATCACTGTGGCCAAAGCAGGGTGCTGGCTGTGTTGCAGCCACAAAGTGTGTCCCCAGCCATTCCCCATCTCTGTGCTGGCCACTGGGAGCCTGTCCTGCTGCCAGAGCTGCTCCCTCCAGCCTGGCTGAGCCATGTGTCAGGGCAGGACAGGGAGCGCTGGGCTGGCTCAGGCTAACGGTGCCTGTAATAGACTGTACCGGAACTGAGCAGGACTGATGGCCAGTGCATGCTGGCAGTGGGCACTCAGCCGTGGTCAGCAGCCAGCACGTTCATGCTGGCGGTGGGAAATGGGCTCCCTGTGCCCAGGCACAGCTCCTGGCCCCCCAAGCATGTTGGCTGTGTCTTCGCCAGCTGCGGGTGGCTGGGCTGCTGCCACAGCCACCATGTGGCACCTTGTGATGGGTCCCCCCAACTCCTGCCAGCAGCTGGAGCTTGGCACGTCTTTGGCTGCGGCTGCACGTAAGGTCATTGCACGTCACGGCTGGGCGGGAGCGCGGGTTCTCAGCCACAGGATTGGTGCCAGGCTGTCGTGACAGGCCCTGCTGGGAACTCCCAAACTGACATGGCAGTGCTGGCTGTCCCTGGGGCACTGGGGACCCACACCCCTGTGTTCCTGCCTGGCAGAGCCGGGGCTGGTCTCCATACCACATCCTGGCTATCACAGCTCTGCAGGGGAAGATGCACAGCTCCCATACCTCTGCCCATGGCTGCCACACTCCGGGCTGTGACATGCCTGTCTGGTGCTTGCTGTGCCAGAGGACAGTCCCACACTGGGGGCAGGGACCCCAGGCCTGAGGGATGTGGGACAGGGTCCCCATAGCACTCACGCTGGGTGTTGCTGGTGGAGGAGATTCTCTGGTAGTCACAGCTGGTGCATGGTGATCCTGTGAGCACCCTGCCCTGAGCTGTTGGGTGCAGGGTCTCTGCAGCCTGCCTTCACTTCACCAGGAGTGCTGCCTGGCTGCTCCAGCCCTGTCAGCCCATGAAGTAGATACCTTGCACAGCTGCTCTTTCCCTTCCTCGAGTGGTCACAATCAGGTCTGGCCTCTGTGTGTCACTGCATCACCTTGACTTTGGTGCTGGCCATGGTGGGGCAGGAGCACATAATCTCTTGTCTGTGGCACATTTTGGGGGCTGCTTCCTCCAACACACAGGCATCCTGGGGGTCCTGCCACTGCTGGCACTGCTGGCACTTCAGTTTGCTCCTCCATGTGCTTTGGTTCCTGCTGTACTGGGGACACTGCTCCAGGGGGATGGCAGGACAGGGACTGGTAGCCCTGGCCACAGCTGTGAGGAGCTGTAATCCAGGCTCCAGGCAAGGAGCTCCCAGGAGAGCCAATGCCTGCCCTGACCCCCTTCTACTCTCTTCTAGATGGGTCCCTCCACAAGCACCTTATCTGCAAGGTCAGTGTTCCCTGCAATGGTGATCCCTGTCAGGGCCAGCACCAGGCAGGCCCGACAACTGGTGCTGGTGGCAGAGCTTGGGGAGCCAAGGCACCTGCAAAGTGTTGGAGGGGCAGAGCAGTGTCATGCTCCCTGCCAAGGCATCCTGGCTCTTGGGGCGTGGATGGTACCAGTACAGGGCTGTGACCTAGGGCTCTCACTTGGCCCCCAGGTGCAGTGCATCGCCACACTTCAGGTGGGCTCCATCCAGGCAGGTAATGCATCTGAGTGTGGGCAGTGCTTCAGCCTCTCCTGGATGCCTTCCAAGCCCCACCATCACCTGGCAGCAGGGTTTTATGATGGTGAGTCTCCTGTGTCCTTCAGCAGCACTCGGGGAGCAGCCCTCACCCTTACAGAGACACTGGAGCCTTGTGCTCCCTCTGCTTCGACTGGGGTAGGGAATGGGGGAGCCTGGGGTGAGGGATGGAGGGAACAGCAGCCAGCAGTGGGCACCATGCTGGAACCTCTGTCCATCCCTGGGTCAGGGGAAGGCTTCTGTGGGCTGGTTATTGTCACTCTCAGGTACCTCCAAGCTGGTCACCGGTGGTCCTTGTCTGTGGCTCTGGACTTATCCACATCTGTTCAACTTGCCTGGATAGAATTTTCTGCCAGGCTTCTAGTGATCCACAGCTCTGTGTTATGTTGCCAGGACCTGGTATCATGCTGTCTGCTTGGAGCCCCAGCTCCAGCGTGGCTGCCATGTCCCGTGGCCCTGCCTGTGCTGCTGTCCTGTCACGCTCTCAGCCCCAGCTCCAGCCTGGCTGTTGTGTTCAGCAGCTTCCACAGCCCTGCCTGTGCTGCTGCTGGTCCCCTGCTGATGCACCTGCACCATCAGCAGTGCCTCATGGACACAGGTCTCTTCACAGGCACCGTGGCAGTGTGGAACCTGCTCACCAAATCTCTGCTGCAGTGTGTGCACCAGCCTGACGCCTCCCTCAAGCTCTACCCTTTCCAGTGCTTTCTAGCCCATGACCATGCAGTCCGGAGCATTGAGTGGTGCAAGGCTGACAGGTGAGGGCAAGAGTGGGCACAGGTGCTGCCAGGAGAGGGACTCCCTCCTGCAGAAGAAGCCCCTTTGTCAGGAAGGGCTCAGGAGGCCATGATGCCAATGCCACTTGGCCCTCTACAGCACCAGAGAGGTTGGGTTGGGCTTTCCAGAGTGAGGACAGTTGAGTGACTGCAGGACTGGGGCCTCCTTGTCCCCATGGTGGGGCAGGGCACAGCTCCATGCTGTGCTCTCAGTGCTGCCTTTCTCCTGGTTCTCAGCAACTTCCTGGTCACGGTAGGCAGCGATCGCAAGATCAAGTTCTGGGACCTGCGGCGGCTCTACGAGCCCATCAACAGCATCAAGCGGTTCCTGAGCACTGAGGTGGCCTGGCTGCTTCCCTACAATGGCATCACTGTGGCCCAGGACAATTGCTATGCCTCGTGAGTGCTGGGGGCCAGTCCTGCTGCCAGAGCCTGGTCCAGATTCCCAGGGGCCCCTCTGGCTTCCCTCTCCCAGGTCCCGCTGTGCCATGGCAAGGGCAGGTTCTGCTTGTTTTGGGTCACACTGCAGCAGCACATTGTGACATCCCCTCTGCCATGCCATCCTGGGGCAGAGGCAAGGTGGGCCAGGAGATGGCCCACCCCTGGACTGGGCAACAGGGGTCTTGCTAAAGGGGTCTGTGGTCTTGGTGAGTTCTTGACTTGCAGGAGTTGCTTTGAGCTGCCCCTTGACACTGTGACATGCTGCTAGAGCAAGGATAGCTCCCTCCCCACCCAGGGCCGGTTCTGGGAGGAGGTGGACTGTGCCTGGCTCTCGTGATCCTGGTGGCAGTGCAGAGTCAGGCATCCGCATCCCATGCCTCATTTCATCCCTTCTGCCACAGGTATGGGCTCTGTGGGATCCACTACATCGACGCCGGGTACCTGGGCTTCAAGGCCTATTTTGTGGCCCCTCGCAAGGGCACTGTGTGGGTAAGGGCCAGTACAGGGCCATTTTGTCCCAGGGACCAGGTCATCACCAGCTGGGGCCCGGGGCTTGCGGGTGGGGTGACGCTGCCTGGCTGGGGGTGGTGGGGACCCCATGCCCTCCAGCCTTCTGTCCCTGCAGAGTATCTCTGGCTCAGACTGGTTGAACACGGTAGCGGCGGGTGACATCACTGGCGAGCTGGTGGCAGCGGTGCTGCCCGACCTGGCTGTCAACCCCCTCAACGTCAAGCGCTCCTCGGACCGCAGATTTGTAAGAGGCCGTTGTGCTTGGGGGCCCAGCCCAGCACACAGGGCCAGGGAAAGGGCAGGGCTGGGACCATGGGAAGAGTGTCCTGGGGTCCCCATCCCACTGGTGCCTGGTGGTCCCTGTCTGCAGAGGAGCAGCAGGATGCCTATCCACCCTACCCTGAGTCCCCTCTCATCCACAGCCAGTGTACAAAGCTGACTTGCTGCCTTGCAGCCCTGCTCGGCCTGAGGACACTGAGCAGGCACTGCCCAGGACCCATCGCTACAGTGAGATGGTAGCCAGGAGCTACATCCAATTCCAGGACACAGACCTGGTAGGAAAGGGCAGGGGGCAGCTGGGGTCCAACCCATGAGCACAGCTTGTGGGGCTGTGGCTTGACAGTGGGGGTGGCAGGGCCAGGAGATGCTGCTGGGGCAGCCCCTCATCTCTGGCAGAACTAAGATAGTGGTGCATGGAATGCTCCTGCCCTGGGCCCACAGCCCAAGGTGGTGCCACCACTTTCCAGCGCAGCTTCCAGAACTTCCCAAGCCGGGAGCCCATGCGCCGGATGCACACGCAGGAAGTAAAGGCAGAACTGAGCCTTGACCGCCTGCAGTTAGAGGCCCTGCATAAGGTGAGGGGGCCATGCTGAGCCCCAGCCCAGGTTCCAGCCCTTCATGCAGATGCTCTGCTCTGGGGGCCAGAGTCCCAGCACCTCAACCCCTCCCTTATGAACTCCTCTCTTCCCACAGGTGCGCTTCAGCCCAAACCTGGATTCGCAGGGCTGGCTGGTGTCAGGTGGGCAGGC
Source organism: Entomyzon cyanotis (assembly GCA_024500445.1). NCBI lineage: Eukaryota > Metazoa > Chordata > Aves > Passeriformes > Meliphagidae > Entomyzon > Entomyzon cyanotis. The sequence goes on along the minus strand of JAKEPQ010000036.1, from coordinate 665,962 downwards.
AGGCATCGTGCGGGCACACTGCCTGGCAGGGCTGGCCTCCGGTGTGGGCCACCAGCTGCTCCCAGAGTGCCGGGCCCGCTTCAGCTTGCTCTATGGGGATATACCCAGCAGCCCTGGCCCCGCCGAGTGCTCCTCACTGCCAGTGGAGTAGGGACGTCAGTCCATAATGCTGCTGCCACGTGCTCACCCTGGGCTGGGTCGGGGCTGCAGCCCCTCTCAGTGCTGCTTTCCCTGGATGTCTGCTGCAGAAGGGACGACTGCTCCCAGCCATTCCCTGGGATGCACTGGACACTTGTCCACGTCCTCTGGGCCTGGAAGGATCCCTCTGCACTGTTTGGTCTGAGCTGGGCAGGGGTGATGGGACCTGCTCATGTCCCAGGGCTGAGCTGTGGGTCTGACCCCTCAGAAGTGACCATGGGCCCCACCAGCATGGGGCTCTGTTTGTGCTTGCCGCCATCCCCACAGTGCATCAAAGGGCAGGGAGGGGGCTGGGAGCTGTGGAGTCGCTCACATTGAGCTTGTGTTCAGCTGTGCAGTAAACGTGGTTGGTTTTGTACAGCTGTGGTGGTGCCGTCACCGTGGCAGACGTGGCTGGTAGCTGTGGCTGTAGGGGCCCACCCACAACCCCACCATTTCCCTTCCCATGCCCCTCTGTCTCCTGCACTGCTGCTGCTGCTCCAACACATTTATTGGCAGCGCTGGCACTGCTGCTGGCACAGATGGACAGATGGACACCAGGGGCACAGGCACAACTCAGCAGAGGGGATGGATCAGGCCCAAACACAGCAGGATTCAGATGGAGCCCAGACAGCAGCATGGGGGGTTGGGGCCAAGGCCAGGTCTGAGGACCCCTGTGTGGAATGTTCCTTCCTGCCAGGACACAGACTCCGTGGGGACCGAGTGGTCGGGCAGGATTCCACCTCTGGAGCTGTGGCACAGCAGGGAGTGGAAGATCTTGGGGAGCCCCTGTGCTTCACAGGCCAGGTCATGTGTCTGTCCCCCCAGGACCCCACACTGTCCTACCCCAGGGCTCCGCAGTAGTGGGGTGGGTAGAGGGCAGGATGGGATCTCAAGCACTGCCCTGCTCTAGGGCAAGGAGCTGGGGCCAGGGCCAGTGTAGCAGCAGGTGGAGGTCTCAGGTGCAGGGGTCTTGGCAGTGGGGACAGTCTGCTGTCTCCTCCCGGTGCCGCTCCACCTGTACTGTGCACAGGGCGAAGCCAAACCTGCTCTGGAGCTGGGCAGTGACCTCCTGCAGCACCATCTCAGGGTCAGCACTGGCATCTAGGAGCAGTAGGGCAGGGGCTCATTCGTGGCATCGCCAGTGGGACACCCCTAGCCATGTCCTGCACGGGTCACTCACCCACAGCCACGTGCACTGACACGGCAGAGTGATTCAGCGTCAGTGCCCAGAGATGCAGGTCGTGGACACCCTGCACCCCACTGGTCCCCAGCAGCACCTTCTTCACAGCGTCAAACTCCACGTCCCGTGGTGTCCCTGCCAGCGCCATCTGGTCACAGGGAGCCACCCTTGGCCCCTAGCCACAGCCCCCACCTGGGTGAGGACTCCCAGTAGAAGCCGCTGGTGCTGAGGGCTTCCCCAGGGGGACCAGGCTGGGCACAGTGGCTCTGGGGTGAGACAGCCTCACCTTGGGGCCAACACACCTGGCTGGGGTGGAGAGGAGGGACTGGGGATATTCAGGTGGGGCAACGGAAGGACAGAAGAGGTGAGCTGTCTCATGGGCAAAGTGCTGTGGCAGCTGCAGGTCTCAGAGCTCCTGTGCCCACCCTGCACCTGTAGTTTCACACCCCTCTCACTGCTCACCTTCCATGAGGACCCTGAAGACGTCTCTGAGGATCGTGGTGGTGGAGCCGAGGACAAACACTGAGAAGAAGAGGGTGCTGATGGGGTCTGCGATCTTGCACTGGGGCTGCAGAGAGCAGGGTGGGGTCTCTGTGAGGCTGGGAGCAGAGCCCCCATGGCACCCTGCATGGAACTGGGGAAGCTGTTCCCACAGGCAGCACTGGGGCAGTCCAGCCTGGGCACCTTGAAGTAGATGATGGTGGCAGCCACGAGGACACTGACGCTCTGCAGCAGATCACCAACCACGTGGACGAAGGCTGCCCGCACACTGGTGCTGCCGGGCAGGGGGCCATGGCCGGGCTGGCAGGCCACAGAGCTCTCCAGCTGCTCGTAGCCCCCTGTGCCATGGCCATGGCCAGCAGGAGACTGGTGCAGGATGTAGGCCATGCTGGGGAGAGCAGGGCTGGCTCAGTGACATGCTGGCAGGGTATGGGGGCTCTGTTGGCCCTGGCTGGGCAAAGGGGTCACAGGCAGGCACACTTGGTTTCCAGGACAGTGGAGGGGAGTGGGGCTGGAGGTGCAGCAGGGCTGGGAGTTGTGCAGGAACAGGGCAGGGGTTTGGTCCTGGGGCTCATGACAGGGCTTGGGAGGTGCTGCATGGGGGAGCAGGGAATGTGGGGTGTGGAGATGTTGGCACATGGACTGGAAGCCCTGAGCATATGGGGGACAGGGAATTGGGGGAGGCAGTGCCTGGGGAAACAAGACTGGTGCAGAGGGACATAAGGTGACCTGGGGGCACAGCTGAGATTCCAGGGGCACAGGTGGGGCAGGACTCAGGCTCATGGTGCATGGGGATTGCAAGCGCACAGCCCCATGTGGAACATACACTAGGTTGACACCGACGGCACAGGCGGATGTAGCCAGCATGACTCGTGCCTCAATCTCATAGTCATTGCTGATGATGCGGGCAGCTGCCAGGTAGACGAGGGCTGCGGTCACAACCCAGATAGAGAGGACAGAGGCCAGCGCACCCAGTGTCTCTGTGGGATGGGACCCATCAGCACCCACCCCGGCCTTGGGGGTCCCATGGAACCCCGCAGGGCCGTGACCCACAGCTCACCTGAGCGGTGCCAGCCAAAGGTCATGGTCTTGGTGGGTGGGCGGTTGGAGACCCAGAGAGAGAAGAGGCTGACGGCCATGCTGCCCACATCTGTCAGCAGGTGGGCTGCATCCGTCATGATGGCCAGGCTGCGTGCCAGGTATCCACCTGTGGGCACAGAGCAGCTAGCACGCTGCACCTTGCTGGCAGCCCCCCACCCTGGCCCAGCCCCCATTACCTATCACCTCTCCAACCATGAAGAGGCAGCAGACAGCACATGCGACACTCAGCTGCTGGCGGGCCTGGAGCCTGCCCTGCACAGGGCTGGGGCTCGGGGGGCTGCAGTGGCAATGGGGAGCTGAAACGGGAGGGGCTGCCGGTGTCGGAGTGTCCGGAGAGCCTGTGAAGAGACTAGGGGCGGGAGTTACTGCCAGCAGCACCGGATCTGGTGCCCCTGCCCAGAATCCCCAAGGGCCCTGCTACTGCCCAGTGGTACACAGCCAGGCAGTCGGCGGGGCGCCAGCGGACCCCCCGCAGTGGCACGAGCAGCCACGGGACCGGTGGCAGCAGCAGAAGGCAGTGGCACGGGGCTCCCGGCGGAACCGAAGCCGGGAGTGGTGCGGGTACCCGCGGGGAGGTGCTGGTGAGAGCGAGGTGTTGCGCCTGGGGCCGGGCTGCGCGACGGGCCACCGGTGCGGAGACGTGAGGCGTGGGGAAGGGGCGGCGCGGGCCGAGGCCCTGGTGTGTGGGGTAGCAGTGCGGAAGCCAGGACGGACAGCCCACCGGGGACGGGGGCTAATGGATGGACGGTACCTATGTGGGCAGGTGATGGATGGATGGATGGCACCGGTGTGCATGGGTGATATTTGAGGGCCGATAGATGCTGGACGGACACCAGAGCCGGGAGCGTGGATGGCGCACGGAGGGGCTGGTTCCGCTTGAGTGAAGGTGCCGGTGGCGGGGTGATGGTGGAGGTGGTGGACTGAGGATGCCAGTGGCACACTGTCAGGGCTAGCGCGGGGACTGCGGAGGTGCTGCTGTCCGTGTCGGATGAATGAAGGCACGGGGGCGGGCGGAGAGGGACGTGCTGGGGATGCCGGTGTCGGGGGTGGGGGTGGGAGCTGGGCGATGCGCGACATGCGGGGGGGCTTGCGGGTGCCGGAGGAGCTGGGGGCGATTGTGGCGATGGAGGTACCAGGGGTGATGGGGGAGCCGGTGCTGGTATTGAGGGTGCGGGAGACCGAGGGTTGCAGATGCGGGGGATAATGGAGGTGATGGTGTGAGGAATTGCCGGGGACCCTGGGAGGTGATAGGGTGCCGGGGGTGGCGGTGCCGGGGTAATGGGGGTGCCGACGATGGAGGTGCTAGTGCCGGTGGTGAGGGCGTCGGGACGATGGGGTGCTGGTGGTGGTGAAAGTGCTGGTGGTGATTGGAGTGTCGGAGGTACCGGGGCAATAGGGGTACCAGGGATGGGGGTGCCGGTGATGGAAGTGCCGATGCCGTCGGTGCGGGCGGCGCCGGTGATGGAGTTGTCGTACCGGCGGTGGTGGGGGTGCCGGGGTGATGGGATGCCGGTAATGGGATGCCGGTGATGGGTATACCGGAGGTGCCGGTGATGGATGCGGGGCGATGATTGCCGGTGCCGGCGGTACCTCTTGAGGCGCAGGCTGCCGTCGGCGCGGCCGCCCCGCGGGATGACCAGGCGGGCGCTCTCGGTGCCGGTCGGGGGCTCCATCCCGAGCGCGAGCGGCACCGCGGGCACCGGCAACGCCGGGCCCCGCCCCTGCCGTGACTCCGCCCCTACCCTGCCAGGCCCCGCCCACACGGGGATGTGTCAGGGTGGTCCCGCCCGCGGATTCCGCCGTTCCGGGCCCTATGGAAGGGGCGTCCGGGGCGGGGTGTGAGGGGCTGCTCGAGTGTTGCGGTCCAATGAATCTCCAGGCAAATCCATGTGCTGGGATACGTGGGAGCTGTGTTTAAGGGGCTCTGCTTTCTCGGGGGAAGCTCTTTGGGGGCAGGGCTCGGCCTCACGTCTTGTCCCTGGGCAGGTGATGACACAACTGCTCCTGGAAGCCGTCTGAGCACGGGAAGGACAGGAAGGGCGATGAAGAGAAGCCGGCACGGTGTCACCCGACGGGGATCGTGCCTGACCACCCGATCAGCTTCTGCGGTGAAATGCCGGACCCAGTGCACGAGGGGAGTGGGGATAATGTCTGCCCAGGCTACAGGAAGTCTTTTGACATTGCACCCCATGGGATGCTCCGAGGGGAGTTGTGGGAGCATGGGCTGGATGAGCCGAGAGGGGCTGCGTTGAACAGGGGCTGTATGGCCGAGCCCAGAGCAGGGTATTCAGCGCCCAGTAACGACAAGTGTACCCCGGGGTCAGTACTCGGTCTAGTCCGCCATTAGGGACCTGGAGGCCAGGCAGAGCATCCTCAGCACGCTGACAGATGACACCGAGCGGGGATGGGTGGCTTCACCCGGCAGGTCGTTCTGCTCCGTAGTGCGGAGGAATCCAGGATGGGTTGCAGAGACGGGGGGCAGGAGTCTGGGGAGGGTCAGCACGGGGCAGTGCCTCGTCCTGACCTGTGAGGAACACCCCCAGGTCGGGCCGGGGGCAGCCGGCTGGAAAGCAGCCCCGCAGAAAAGGCTCAGGGGGTCTTGGGAGACACTGAGTTGACCATGAACCAGCAACGTGCCTTTGGGGCGTCCTGGGCTCCACCTCGTAGCGCCAGGCCCAGCGCTGGCTCTGCAAGACACGAGGGACAGGGACAAGCTGGGAAGAGACCCCGAGAGCCCTGTGATGCTGCAGGGCTGGAGTTTCTCTGCTCGGGTAAGGCTGAGGGAGCCGTGGCTGCTCAGCCCGGAGCAGAGCGGACTCCGGGGATCCCTGGCAGTGACACCTGTAGGGAGGTGAGCCCAGCGCTCCCAGGGGTACCCAGGGACAGGAGCAGCGGCAGGGCCCGGGGGCGCATCTGGGGCGTGGCCTCGGCCAGGGGCGGGGCCTGTTCCAGCCGGGCCGTGTGCAGCACGAGCTGTCCCGGCAGTCCCCGCGGCCGTGCGTAGCCATGGCGGCGGCGGGAGCGGAGGAGCGGCGGGGGGCGATGGGGCCGGAGCGCGGCCCCGGCCCCGGCTCCGGCTCCGGCTCCCTGGGCTCGCTGCTCAGCCGGTTGCCACTGGCGCCCGCCCCGGCCCCACGGCGCCGCACCGCCAGCCAGTGCAAGCCGGAGCCGCCGCTGCTGCGCACCAGCAAACGGACCATCTACACGGCCGGGCGGCCGCCTTGGTACAGCGAGACCGGCGCGCCCGTGGACGAGGCCTTTGTCATCGGTGAGCGGTGGGATGGAGTGGGGTCGGAAAGGGGATGGAGTCGAGACCGGGCCGGGGAAGGGGATGGAGGCCGGACCGGAGCCAAAGTCGGGCTGCAGTCGGAAATCAGGGAACCAGGGCCCGAGCAATGGCCGAGGAGGGGCTGGGACCGGGCTGGAGCCGGATCCGCGGCCGTGACGGATCCGGGGCCGGGGCGGTGCCCCCGCCGCTCCCCGCAGGCCTGTGCGGTGGCAGCGCCTCAGGCAAGACCACGGTGGCGACGCGGATCATCGAGGCGCTGGACGTACCTTGGGTCGTGCTGCTCTCCATGGACTCCTTCTACAAGGTGCGAGACGGGGGGCCCGGGGTTCCGGTACAGCGCTGAGCGGTGCCGATACTCGCGGTTCCAAAGCACTGCTGAGTGGTGCTGATGCTTTGGGGTCCGGGTGTCCGGTGCGGCGCTGAGCAGTGCTGGTGCCTGTGGATGCCAGGATCCGGCGCAGTGCTAAGTGGTGCTGATGCCCCGGTCCGGGTATTCAGCATGGTGCTGAGCAGTGCTGGTGCCTGTAGGTACTGGATGAGGGGCAGCAGGCACTGGCAGCCCGCAGCGACTACAACTTTGACCACCCCGATGCCTTTGACTTCGAGCTGCTCGTCAGTGTCCTGCGCAAGCTCAAGAAGGGCAAGAGCGTGAAGGTGCCGGTGTACGACTTCACCACGCACAGCCGGCGCCGCGAGTGGGTGGGTGCCACAGGGACCAGGGTGTGCCTAGGTGGCAGAGTCCGTGGAAAGGGGAGCACCCCTGGGGACTGCAGGGCCTGGGAGGCTAAAGGGATGGGGCAGCTGGGGGTCATCAGGAGTGGGGAACTCATTCTGGGGAGACTGGATGGATTTGCAATCAGGCTAGCACAGATGTCAAGGAGGGGCTCAGTGTGAAGGGGGGCCAGAGGGATGGCATTGGGCAGAGGCTTGGGATCTGGAGCAAGGTTCAGGGTCTGTCCTGGGCTGGAGCATAATGCACAGGGATGAACTAGGGCTCCAAGACATTGGGTGGTGCAGGGCAGTTGTGGGGAGCCCCAACACAGTGGTGAGAGTCCAGGGGGGTCAGTGCACTGTCTGTGTCAGTGTTCATGCTGCTGTGGCATGTGGGGGGAACAGGACAAGCACAGCTCCTGTCTGCCTGCAGAAAACGGTGTATGGGGCCAATGTCATCGTGTTTGAAGGGATCCTGGCCTTTGCTAACAAGGAGCTGCTCAAGGTATTGCTGCCTCAGGTGGCCGCTGGTCCGGGAGGGGATGTGCGGTAGCAGGACAGGCACTCGCCTTGGGTGCCACTGCAGCAGTGGGGGCTGTGGAGGGAGAGATCACCACACTTGCTGGCAGAGCACTACAAGTCAGAGGCCCCAGGGAAGGTGATGCTGGGTGCCATCGCTGGGTGGTGGAGGGAAGTAAGGCGGGTATGATGAGGGCTGTGTAGAGGGTGCTCACCCTTCCCAGTTTTCCAGCTCTTGGACATGAAAGTGTTCGTGGACACAGACTCCGACATCCGGCTGGTGCGGCGGCTGCAGCGCGACATCATGGAGCGTGGGCGCGATGTTGCAGGGGTCATCAAGCAGTACAACAAGTTTGTAAAGCCAGCTTTCGAGCAGTACATTGAGCCTACCGTGCAGGTTGCTGACATCGTGGTGCCGAGGGGTGAGGCCAGAGCTGACCGTGGCATTGGGAGCGGGTGTTCTGGGGCAGGGGTGGGTCAGCGTCTGCCCCACCTGGCTCCTCTGCTCCACTCTCAGGTGGGGAAAACTTTGTGGCGCTGGACCTCATCGTGCAGCATGTGCACAGCCAGCTGGAGAAGGTAAGCCACGGGTGAGGAAGAGCAGGGTCCTGCATGCAAGAGGGCAGGATGTGGCTGTGCACAGCCTGGAGCTGTGGGGGGTCTTGATATCATGTCTTCTCAAAAGACCCCAGTGTGGTGCTTGGGGCAGCAGATTTGTGAGGTGGGCACTGGGGAGGTGGGTGAGGAGCCACCTGGGCTGCTGCAGTGGCTGTGCTGGCCTGTGAGTGACTGACAGGGTGTCCTTCCTGTTCCCCTGTGCAACGCCGATGACTGCTCCACCATCCAGCGGGAGATTACAGTCAGGTATGTGGGACCCACCACTGCAGAGGAGCCAGTTCCAGGTTGGGGTGGGGGGCTGCTGGCACCCACTGGATCCCAAGACTTGCCACATCCCTATCCCCACTGGCAGAGCTTTGCAGAGGTGCCTGAGCATAGCTGCTCCTCACCACTGCTGCAGTGGCTGCTGTCAGCTCCCTGGGGCCTGTCTGGCTGCAGCTGTGGGCTCTCTGTGACACGTCCCACACTGTGCCTGATGCATGTAGCCAGCTCCCTGCCCTGCTCCCTTCCCCGTCTGAGGCAGGGCTCCTGCCCTGACTGCTGGGTTACCCTGGGCCGTTCACTTCTGCAGGAGAAGTGCCCTGCATGGTCCATGTTCCCTGGCAGTTCATGTTCCATCTGAGCACGACAGCCCTTGTCCCTTGCACAGTGTGCAGCCTGGTCCCAGGGTACATGGGAATGTCCTGCCTTTGCAGAGTGGCTGGTGCTGCAGAAGCTGTAGCAGCAGGCTGTGTGGTCCAGGAGGTTTGCCCTGCTCCTTTTGGTTAGTTCAGCTTTGGGATCTCATACCTGGTATCAGACTTCAGGTATTCTTCAGGAGCCAGGCGAGAAGGCCAAACACAATGCCCACCTTGCAGGGGGGGTTCTTCTGGAGCCTTCCTTTGCCGGAGCCATGTCTCTTCAAGGGCCCAGTGCTGTGGCTCTGCATGTGCTGCACAGCTCTGAGCCCCTTCCTCACTGCAGGGCAGCCCTGGCCTCCGCCCACCAAGGGCAACCACTGCCAAAGACACTGAGCGTCCTGGAGAGCACGCCACAGGTGCGGGGCATGCACACCATCATCAGGTATGTCCCTGCCACCAGGCCCCTTCTCTAGGCTGCTTGGTGAGGTCACACTGCAAGGCCTGGGGTGAGTTTTTCCCCTTTGCCCCTGAGACCTCAGTCATGGGTGTTGATCTGGGGCTGAACAGCTGAACGGAGCTGGCCCTGGCCCACAAGCATTTCTCTGATGACCAGATCTCTGCACATCTGCCTTGGGTGACTCCTGAGCCAAGGGCAGGCTTTTCCTACAATGGGAGGGGTTGGCTCTTTCCTTGCTGGAGCATGGGTGGAGCAGCTGGTGGTATGGAGCAAGGTGCCCCTTGCCCCTCTCCCAGGGTACTTGTGTTTAGAGCCAACTTAGAGAAGGGATCTGGGCTGCTGCTTCTATGACTTGGGCACTCTTGATCCTTTCACTCCCTTCTGATGCTTCTTTTCTCCACGTGACAGTAGCATTAGTGCAGAGCCAAGGGGTGAGTTCTTTAGGACTACTGAGAGGTTACTTATTCTTGTGACTGCAGAACCTGGCAGCCTCCACTTGCATTTCTGCACAGCAGAGACGAGATGTTGAGCCCAGTTGGGTCCTCCTTTGCCTGCTCATGTGCTGCTACAGCACCTGTGTGTTGCAGAGTGTAATCTCATGTCCTTATCAGAGATCTGGAGAGGATTGAGTGCACTTTCAGTAAATTTGCAGATGATGCCAAGTTGGGTGGGATGTGGATCTGCTGGAGAGCATCTGCAGAGGGATCAGGACAGGCTAGATTGATGTGCTGAGACCAGCGGTGTGAGGGTCAGCAAGGCCAAGTGCTGAGTCCTGCCCTTGCATCTCAACAACCCCATGAAGTACTCGAGGCTGCGGCAGAGGGACTGGAAAGGGTGTTGATTGGTAGTGGCTCAACATGAGCCCAGGTGAGCAAGAGAGGAATGGCACCTGGGCTGTCCCAGCTGGGCACTGCTAGGGCACCTCCAGTTTTGGGGGCAGTTCTGGGCCTGTCCTGACGAGAGACATTAAGGGGCTTAAGGATGTCCAGAGAAGGGAACAGAGTTGGGGAAAGGGTTGGAGTACAAGGAGCAGCTGATGGAGCTGGGGGTCTCAGCATAGAGAAAAGAAGGCTCAGAGGGGACCTTGTTTTCTATAGCTTCCTGACAGGAGGGTGCAGCCAGGTGAGGGTCAGGCTCTGCTCCCATGGAATAAGAGACAGGACAAGAGGAAACTGCCTCAGGCTGCTCCAGGGGACGTTTTGGTTGGATATTGGGAACAATTTCTTCATGGAAAGGTTTGTCCAGCCCTGGCACAGGTGCTCCAGGTAGTGGTGGAGTCCCCATCCCTCAGGGGATTTAGAAACCATGTAGATGTGGGCTAGTGGTGGCCTTGGCAGTGCTGGGGGAGCAGCTGGACTTGATGACCTTAAAGGGCTTTTCCATCCCAAACAATTCATGACCTTCTGATACTCATGACCACATGCAGGCTTGACACCTCCTTTCCTTCTGACTCCTTCCTCCTGTAATATCACAGGTCATGGCAGTAGAACAGGTGATGTGCCATCTTAGGTGTGCCAGGCAGAGCCTTGTGCCAGTGCCAGTGTTCCTCCCCCAGGCTGTGACTCCACCTTTGTACCACAAGTGCCTGATGACCTTAATCCACTGAAGCTCAGGGTTGTGCTGAGCTGCCCTGGGCGTGGGTCAGGCTTTGCCTGGGGCTGCAGCGCTTCGGCACCATTGGTCGCACATTCCTGTGCTGATGCCATGCGGGAGCAGGGATCAGGGCCAGGGGTGATGGGGAGGTGGCTGAGCCCATTCCAGGTGGTGTATAAGAAATGCCACATTTCTGAGGGGCGTTGACTCAGCCTGTCAGCCACCCCCTCAAATCCTGCTGGGGCAGTGCAGTTCCCAAATCTCTGAGCTGAGGAGCTCCACTGGGTGTGTTAGGGGATGGCAAAGCAGTGTGTGTTTCTGGTGAGACTTGGCAGCATTCGTTGGCTTCCGTGTGATTTGGGTGTGGCATGGGGCTGTTGCTGGTCACCACGAGACCCTCTACTCCTGAGGTGCTGCTTCTGCCTGCTGCCCTTCTCCCAAGCTCCAGGCTGGTGAGGATCAAACACACCTTTTGCCTCATTTCCTGCACCTCTGTGTGCAAAGTTACTGCATCTTGGCGGATCTGTCTCTTGCCTTAATTAATTGAATCACACAGTGGTTCGGGTGGGAGGGACCTTTAAAGCCACCTAGTCCAGCCCCTGCCATCAGCAGGGAACCTTCCAGTGAACAAGATTCCAGCTGCTGCAGTACCACTGGCCCCGCACACAGCAGCAGTGCTCATGGAGTACTTATGGAAAGCGCAGCATTTCTGAGCACCTTGACATGCCAAACTCATTGCCTGCATCACTGCAGAGCTGTGAACGAGGATTCTCCTCCCACCTTTTCCTGTCGTGCTTTTCCCAGTGCAGCTCTCTAGGATGCAAACAGTCAATCCAGTGCTAGCCAGCACCATTCCCTGTTGTTCCACATCAGAGGCTACTCATGCTCCACCTGTCTCTCTTCTGGGAGGGTGTTGGTGGCAGCAGATGAGCAGCATCATGGCAGATCCAGGCTGGCACCTGGGGAAAGTGCTTTCTAGAACAATTTCCTGCTGTTGTGGAGAGACAGAAACTGAAAATTAATCCCACAGTGGAATAGCTGCACAGTTTGAGTCATGAGGCTGAGAATATGTGGGGTATGAAGGATCCAGTGTCAGGATGAAGGGGAATGGTATTCCATTGCAGGAGGGCATGTTAGATGGGATATTGGGAAGAAATTTTTGGCTGTGGGGGTGGTGAGGCTGTGCCACAGGTTGCCCAGAGAAACTGGCTTCCCCAAGGTCATATCATACTGGACAGGGTTTAGAGAAACCTGGTCTAATAGAAGGTGTCCCTGCCCATGGTGAGGGGTGGAACAAGATGACTTTTAATGTCCCTCCCAACCCAAACCATTCTGGGATTCTGTAGCCTATCCATACCCAGATTTCCTGGTGCCTGGCTGTACCAGCTGGCTCTCAGCTGCAGACAGTCCAGAGCTGTCCATGAGCAGAGCTGATGCCGTGATCAGGCCCCAGGCAAACACTCCTGGTCCCTCTGCAATCTCCTGAGCATGCCAGGGAAGGCTGAGGAGCGCTAGCTGTGGTGCTGCCATGCCCAGCTGCAGGCTCCTAGTGTGCTGCAATGTGCTGAGATTCATCTGCCTGTTCTGTGGGTGGGAGCAGTGTTTCCTGAGGCTTCACCTGGGCAGTGATGCTGTGGGGTGAGTGGACTGCTGTGATGACAGCAATGGCCCCTTTGGCAGTGTTCTGTCAGCTGAGGAAGTGGGATGGAAGCACTGGTGGAGTGATCCTGGTACCCTGCTGCTGCCGAGCATATCTAGGCTGCCCTTCCTCACACAGCCCTTCCCCCTGCACTGCTTGCACCTTGGGCAAGGAGAAGCTTCATGGTTGTCTGTGCCTCTGCATTGGGGCTGGCAGTGCTTTCCCATCTGCTGAGGAACCTGCCTCTGTGGGAGCAGTGTGGGCCCTATCCTACCCAGCCAGGTGTCAGTCTCTGTCTGGGAGCAGTTGGCTGGGACAGGACAGGCTGCTGTGGAGGCAGGGAGGCTGCTGGGCTCATGCTGTTCCTGAGTTGCTATGGGTGGGTGTGTGGGTGCAGCCCACCTGTGAGTGCTTGCTGACAGCCCACACTAGGAGCTGTAGGCAGGGTGCTTGTTCCTTCCAGACCAGAAGGGATTTTCTGCCTTCCCTGGGCATGTTAGCTGTGCCCCAGGGGTTTGGAAATGTCTGTGTGCCATGGTCACCGCAGATGCTCAGCTGCGAGCAGCCCTGGAATGGCTGCAAGAACACACAGGGACAACAGTGACTGTTCATCCTCCTGAGTGCCTCAGTGGGGCTGTCTGTCATCTAGCGAGGTGTGAGAAATGGCAGATGATGTCTTAAAATACAGAGTTAAAATATTCAATATCCTTCTGCCTCTTCAGGAGCACTGCCAGCTCGTCCTCTTCCATCTGGGAAGGGGCAGCTGTCCTCATGTTCCCCATGAGGCTGGTGGCCAGGGTGCTCAGAGCAGAAAAAGCCATCCACTTTCCCTCTGCTATGGGGTTAGTGCCCTGCATGCAGGGCTGGCTTTACCCCTCCTGGGGCAGGGGAGAGGTTTCCTGGGAATTACAGTCCCATGGCAGTTTTGTTCTGGTTTGTGTCTGTTTTATTTCTTGCTGCCCTCAGCACCTCAGAGCTATGGAAAGGGCCTGATGGGTATTTCCGAGTCACCTGGTTTTTGGCAGGTTGGTACATAGAAGGGAGAGCTGGGGACATGTTCAACCTTTTTCTGTCATCCAGCATGCTCAGCCATGGTACACTATGTTCCCTTCCACAGCAGGGTCCTGGTCCATCCTGGCTCTCCTCCTGGGCACCCCAACACTCACCCCTTTCTCCTGAGTTTGTGCTGCCCCAGGGCCAATGGTGCTGCCTGACCTGCTCCCACTCCCCATTCTCTCCCAGTTCTCTCCGATGTCTGTAGGTGGCATTGCATCTCCCTCCCAGGGTAACTAAGCCTCTCTCTTCCCTCTGTGGTCCTAAGACAACAGCTGAGGTCTCAGCAAGCCCTTAAATGCTGGTGATCACTGACTGTGTCACTCCAAGAGTGCTCTGGTTCCCACAGGCTGGGACTGCTCTCCATGCTGGTTGGCCTCTGGAGCCTCATGTGTCATCTGCGGGGGGGGTTGCAGGGCCTGCATTCCCACCTCACATGTGTCCTCCCTCCCAGGAACAAGGACACGACCAGAGACGAATTTATCTTCTACTCCAAGCGGCTGATGAGGCTGCTGATTGAACATGCCTTGTCCTTCCTGCCACTGAAGGTGAGTGACCACTCTTGGGTGTAGCCACAGCCCCATTCCCATCTTCCTTCCTGGGCGCCCCCAGTCACAAGGGGTCTGGCTCCCCCCACACTCCTTGTGCTCCCTTTCTGCAGTCGGTCACTGTGGAGACACCTCAGGGCACCATGTACGAGGGGAAGCGGTTCCACAGGCAGAGGGTGAGACACAGTCCCGGCTCCCTGCTCCCCATGAGTGCTCAGCTCCTGGGGTCAGCATGCATTAGGAGCACCCAGCACATGTTCTTGCCCTTTTCCCAGATCACCGGTGTGTCCATCCTGCGAGCAGGGGAGACCATGGAGCAGGCCCTGACTGCTGTCTGCAAGGACATCCGCTTGGGCAAGATCCTCATTCAGACCAACCTGGACACCGGGGAGCCCGAGGTGAGTCCTGCTGCACCATGGCACACAGCCACGCACTGCTGGCAGGTCAGCAACCACCCTTCCTTCCCTCCCCAGCTCCACTACCTGCGCCTGCCCAAGGAGATCAGCGAGGACTATGTCATCCTCATGGACAGCACCGTGTCCACAGGGGCTGCAGCCATGATGGCTGTGCGCGTCCTGCTGGTGAGGGGCCGCATAGGCGGGTGGGGGCATGGGACTCTCTGTGCCCGGCCAGGCTCTCATAGCTCCATGTGCCACAGGACCACGATGTGCAGGAGGACAGAATCTTCCTGCTGTCGCTGCTGATGGCAGAGATGGGGGTGCACTCTGTGGCCTATGCCTTTCCCCGTGTCCACATTATCACCACTGCTGTGGACAAGCGGGTCAACGAGGAGTTCCACATCATCCCGGGCATTGGTGAGGAGAACGAGGGCATATTTCATCCCATGGCCAGGGCCAGCACCCCAGGGGTTGCCTTGTGGCTGGCCACACTGAAGGGACTCTGGTGGGGCTGGTGCTGCTGTGCCCTCACTCTGTCCCTTCCTCTGCCAGGTAACTTTGGAGACAGATACTTTGGCACCGACGGTCCCTCGGCCTGGTGTGAGAGTGACAGCATGGACTGCTGAGCTGGCTGGCCACAGGACCAGTGGCCGGGCTGGCTGCAGGGCTGGCCCCACCCCTGCCCCCAGGAGAGGCCCTGAACTGCCAGCCATGCCCACCTGCCAGCCCCTGGCTCTCAGGACCTGTACGACAAGCCCCTTGCTGCTGGTCTCCGTCTGCTCCAAAGGACCAATCCTCCCCAAGGAGGAGGAGAGGGGACATTTAGGGACATTGCTTGCTCCCAGAGCCCTGCCTGGGCCTGGGCCAGCCGTGCCTCCCAAGGAAGCAGTGGCTTCCCTGTGGCTGTGCCTGAGGGGATGCTCACCCTCTGTCCAGGGGAGGAGGGGGATTGGATCCAGTCCCCCACCCAGGCACCAGGTGAGCTCCATACCTGGAATCTGTATTTATTTGTATTTATTGTGGGCAGCCCCCATCTCCAGTGGGATTCTCCAACATCAGGGACTGGACCTAATGGACCTGCTGTGTCCCCACCTATCCACACTCCATCCCTGCCCCCTGGTCCCAGATGTTGGGGGGTGGCATCTGGCTGCTTTCCAGATGCTGTGCCATCCTCGGTGCGCAGAGTGGTGCTGGTGACCCGGGGGTGATGAAGTGTCTCCGGTGCTGCCCTTGTTGCTCAGGTTCTTTTTCTAAAGGGCAGCGGTGGCCTTGCCCCTCTCCCCATCCCCCAGCGGCGGCGGCAGGAGGTTCCGGGGCCGGGGGTCTGCTCGTGCTCCCTACCCTGCGCTGTCCCGGCGCCCGGCCGTGCCGTCACCACCCCTTCGCCGCCCTTTTGTACCAATAAAGGAGCAGCGCGATTCCCATGTGCCGCCTCCTGCTTCCGCCGGACCGGGAACCGGGCGGTGCGGGGTGTTCCCGGGGCCGGGGCGGGTGTCGCCGGGGCGGGCTGTCCCCTGTATCGGGTCGCGGGCTGCGCTTGCGCAGAGCGGCGGCGGCGGCGCGGGCGGAAGCGGCGGCGGGCGCGGGGTAGGGCCGTGGCGGTCGGTGCCGCGTCCCGGGACTCCGACCCCCGCGACCCTCGGCGGGGCCATGGCGGAGCCTCCGCGGCCGCAGCGGAAGCTGTCCCGGGTTGGGGAGAGCCTGTATCGCGTGCTGGGGCTGCAGAAAGGCAGCTCCCCCGAGGAGATCAAGAAGGCCTATCGGTACGGGGGGTGTCCGGCGGGGTCCGGGGGTCGTCCCGGGAGCCCAGGCATGCGGGTCCGTCCCGCGAACGCGGCCGGGATCCTGTCCGGATGGTCCTGGTCCCATCCGGTCGGTTCCGGGAAACGAGGCTGTAACCCCATGCCAGGGTCCTGGTTCTATCCCGGGGGTCTGGGTCTGGCCGGGGAAGTGAGGCTGTGACCCCATGCTGGGGGTCCCCCCGCTGCACCCCACAGGAAGCTGGCTCTCAAGTACCACCCAGACAAGAACCCTGATGACCCAGCGGCAGCTGAGCGGTTCAAGGAGATCAACAGCGCCCACGCCACACTGAGCGACACAGACAAGCGCCGCCTGTATGACCAGTACGGCTCCCTCGGCCTTTATGTGGCCGAGCAGTTTGGCGATGATGCCGTCCGGCACTACTTCCTCATGTCCAAGTGGTGGTTCCAGGTGAGCCCAGTATCATCCAGCATCCATGGGACTGCCGTGATGGGGCTGGCAGCTCAGGTGGGCTCAGTGGGTTGCCATCTGTCCTGGCAGGCTGGTGGC
The DNA here is from genome assembly GCA_024500445.1 of Entomyzon cyanotis. Lineage (NCBI taxonomy): Eukaryota > Metazoa > Chordata > Aves > Passeriformes > Meliphagidae > Entomyzon > Entomyzon cyanotis. The sequence goes on along the minus strand of JAKEPQ010000036.1, from coordinate 649,245 downwards.
TTGAGTGGGCTCACAGGGCTGGTGCGATGGGCCGGGGACTTGGGTGACCTCACTATGCATCTGTCCCTGACACAGGTGCTGGTGCTGTGCTGTGGTGCCCTCACCTGCTGCTGCTGCTGCTGCTGCTGCTTCTTCTGCTGCGGGACGTGCTGCCCGCCCAAGGAGGATGAGTCCTACAAGTATGTGGATCCCAAGGACCTGGAGGCACAGATGCGTGCAGAGGACAGTGGTAAGTCAGGCTGCTTCAGGCTGGAGCCCAGCAGCAGGGAGCACCTGGGTTTGCTTTGTGGGGCTTCTGGTGTCTCCCCATGTCCCATCTCACGTGGAACAGAGCTCTGGCTCAGGGCTTGGGTTGGTTTTAGCCGCAGCTCTTCCAGCCAGCCCTTGATGTTTTCTGTGTGGGCCAGGGCTGGTGACAGTGACAGAGGGAGACACTACATGGCCCATGGGTACACCTTGTCCTTTCCCCTGGGCAAGTGCCCCCTGACCAGGCCTGAAGCTTAGAGACCCTTGGGCCTGTGCCCTTTGGAGTACAGAGTGTGGGAAAATCAGCTGTGCTCCAGGCTGGCTGTGTTCCCTGGCACTGGCCATACTGATGTCAATGGGGGCAGTGGACTCCTGCAGATTTCCGTGGGGTTGGGGCACTCTCACCGCCACCGTTGTGGCTCTATGCTGGCCAGGAGTGTGGGACCTCTGGGGTGTGGGAGCCCTTGAAGGGGTGTTGTGAGGTCCCTAATCACTGGCACCATAGGATGGGGCTGAGCCACTGATCTACAGCTCTTCCTTTCCAGATCCTCAGATCCCTGTTGTAGCACAGCCCCCACCTGCCAGCACGGAGCAGCTGCCAGCCAGCACCAGGAGTGATGCCTGAGGCCGGGCCCATCCTGCTGACTTCCCCAGGACTCGGGGCAAGGATTCTCCTTTGGGACTGTCACTTTCTGGGACCACGGTCCCACCCCCCCAGACTGGCTCTTCAGCCTCGGGAGGGATAGAATCTCAGGTTAATTTGGCCAGCATCAATGCACAGGCCCCTGGGCCCCTGCTTGAGCTCCAGGGCAATGCCCCTGTGTCCCAGCACCAGTGGTGGCAGTGGCCCAGAGCCCATGCTGCTGCAAGTCCCTTTAGTGCCTTGCCTGTGCCCATGTTGGGCACTGAGCACCAGGCACAAGCAGAGACGTTCCGGGCCGAGCTCTGCAGCTCATGCAAGGGTTCCAAGCGTGTCTGAGACCATTAGCACTGTAACCTCTGGGGCTGGGCTGAGCCTGCTGCCCCCCTCATGCAACCCTCCCGATGGGTGCTGGGTGCCAAATGCTGCTGTGAGGTTGGGGTGCTTCTATCTGTACCCCTTTCCTCTGTCCTCTGAGTTTGTCGTGGTTTTTGTGGGCACCATTAAAGGTTGATGGAGGGGAGTGTGTGTCTGCCTGGGCTCTGTCCAGGGCTGCCAGGACACTGCGCAGCAAGTTGTGCCTCTGCCTGGTCCTGTTCATGCTGAGGGCTGTGCCTGTGGATTCTGCGGGGTGGTGGATTGAGTAGGGTATGGAGTAGGAGGTCATGTCCCAAGTGGGGTGAATGTCACTTGTCTCCTGTCACCCACCTGGTCTCATTCTGTCCCTTGCTGCTGGCTCCTGCAGGCTCTGCTTTTCACACTCCTTGCTGCTGCAGTCCTGGAGCCCTGCTCCTCACTGCCTGGCCAGGTCCCCTGCTCCTGCCCTGCTCTCTGGGGAGCCGTGTCCCTGTGGAGGACTAGGACTAGCAAGGAAGGGACAGAGGGGGACCAAGTGAGCCCCTTGCCCTTTCTTTCCATCTCTGGTCACCACCTCAGCCTGCAGCTGCATGGGCTCTGTCTCACTCCCTAAAACATAGACAGAGTGAGTGGAGATGGGGGGTCCTGGCACCAGCCCCTCCACCCTGCTGTTCGGGGGGGCTGGCACTGGGCTGGGGCCGTAGGATCTGGGGGACTCCAACCTCCCCTAGCCCTGCTACCTGCAGAGGAGGGCAAATGCCCCCCAGCATGACTACCAGCCCTGTGCTCCCTGCACCAGCCAGCTCTGGTCCCCTGGAGCCTCAACCACTCCTACCCGGGCAGGGGATCAGCGGGTCCTGAAAGTCAGTTGGTCCCAGGGAATCAGCCGGTCCCGGGACCAGCGGGTCCTGGGGAGTGGGTAGGAACGGTGACTCAGTGTCACCCGACGCCGCCGACAGCTGCGGCCCCGGCGGGGCGGAGGCGGCTAAAATTAGCGCCGGGGGCCGGGGCCGGGGCCGAAACAAAGCGAGCACCGGACGACCGAAGCGGAGCCGCGGGACAGAGCCGGGCCGGGCCGGGCCGGGACTGCGGCCATGAACTTCGCGGTAGGTCTGAAGCCGCTTCTGGCGGAGGCGCGGAGCATGGAGAGCCTGGAGAAGCAGCTCATCTGCCCCATCTGCCTGGAGATGTTCTCCAAGCCCGTGGTCATCCTGCCCTGCCAGCACAACCTCTGCCGCAAGTGTGCCAACGACGTCTTCCAGGTGGGACCCGCCAGTGGGGCGGAGGGAGGCACCGGGACCTCCGGGCTTGGGACCCCAGGCCGGCGGGTGATGTCCCTGTAGCCCCGGGATCTCCGGCCATCGAGGCGGAGGGGCGGGCGGCACCAGGAACACCAGGATCCTCTTACCGGGGGGGGCTTGGGCCGGCACTGGGAATCCCGGCTTGGGCACCAGCCCCTGGAACCTCCGGCTGGGCTGCCCTCGCAGCCGCTCCCGGCTGGCGGGGACGGTGAGCAGGGGACAGGGACTGTGTGCGTGTCCTTGTTTGTGTCCACATCTGTGTCCATGCTCGTGCCAGTCTCCATCTCTGTCTCCGTGCCCGTGTCCGTGCCCGGGGGTGTGGGGCGCAGATCCGTGGGGGTCTCGCTCCCAGGGCAGGAGTTGCCGGGGTGTGCCGGGGGTGCCAGGGGTGCGGGGTGCCGCCGCCGTGACGCCTCGCTCGCTCCCCCAGGCCTCCAACCCGCTGTGGCAGTCACGGGGCTCCAGCGCAGTGCCGTCGGGCGGGCGGTTCCGGTGCCCGTCGTGCCGGCACGAGGTGGTGCTGGACCGGCATGGGGTGTACGGACTGCAGCGGAACCTGCTTGTGGAGAACATCATCGACATCTACAAGCAGGAGTCGGCCCGGTCCGGAGGCGCGGGGACCCGACGGGGGGGACGAGACCTGCGGGTGACAGGGAGCCCATCAAGGGGGCTGGGGCTGGGATCCCTCTTGGAACTGGGGAGTCATGGGACCAGGGAGTGTCCCTGGGGGGTGGGGGGTGTCTCTGGGGCCAAAGGTATTCCTGGTGCAAGAACTGTCCCCGAGGTTGAAGGATGCCTGGGGACCAGAGGTGTCTCTGAGGCTTGGCAGGTCCTGGGGCTGGTGCTGTCCCTGAAGCTGGGGTATTTCTGGGGGCCAGAGCTATCTCTGGGGCTGGGATTGTCCGTGGGGCTGGGGAGTCACTGGGCGCCCGGGTGTCTCTGGACTTGAGGGTGTCCCTGGGACTGGGGGTGTCTGACACCCCTGCACCCATGCAGACCCCTTCATGCCAAGGCTGAGCAGCACCTCATGTGCGAGGAGCATGAAGATGAGCGGATCAACATCTACTGCCTGCGCTGTGAGGTGCCCACCTGCTCCCTCTGCAAGGTGTTTGGGGCGCACAAGGACTGTGAGGTGGCTCCGCTGCCAGCTGTCTACCAGCGCCAGAAGGTGGGAGGCCCCTGGGGTCTTGGGAGGCCAAGGGTACCCACACAGCCACACTGACACCCATTCCCTGTACTCCCAGAGCGAGCTCAGTGATGGCATTGCCATGCTGGTGGCAGGAAATGACCGGATCCAGGCCATCATCACTCAGATGGAGGAGATCTGCCACACCATCGAGGTGGGGATTGGGGGGAATCCAGCAATGAGGTCATGCCAGTGGAGAGGATGTGGTGGGTTTGGGAGAGTCCAGGCATGGGGTTATGCTGGGGAGAATACAGTGCAATCCCTGACTCCTGTCCTGCAGGAGAATGGTCGGCGACAGAAGCAGCATGTGGGGCTGCGGTTCGACGCACTGTACGGGATCCTGGAGGAGCGGAAGAAGGAGCTGCTGCAGAGCATTGCGGCTGAGCAGGAGGCCAAGCTGCAGCGTGTCCGTGGGCTCATCCGCCAGTATGGAGACCACCTGGAGGCCTCCTCCAAACTGGTGGAGTCAGCCATCCAGGCCATGGAGGAGCCCCAGATGGCTGTGTACCTGCAGGTCCTGCCAGACGAACAGGGAGAGAAGGGGGACAGAGGGGCTGTGGCTGCCCTGGGGCTGTGTGGTAGGGTGATGGTTCCCTGAGGGGCATGGGGCTGCCTCACAGGTCTCTACAGGAGGGCTTTGCTCACCCAAAAGGATCTGTGGATGCCCCTGGGATGTGCAGGGGTGGACCTGTGGTGAGGGTGATGTTTAGGAGACACTGATCCCCCCTTGCTTTCCTCCACAGCACTCCAAGGAACTTCTGAAAAAGTGAGTGGGATGTACTGGGGGGTAAAAGAGCTGTAACTGGGGACCCTGTGGGTGCTGGACCCTGCAGATGCCAGGGTGTGCCTGCCCTGCAGGATCACAGACATGTCCAAGGCATCAGTGAGCAGCCGCCCTGAACCCGGCTATGAGAACATGGACCACTTCTCCATCAACGTGGACTACGTGGCTGAGATGCTGAGGACCATCGAGTTCCAGACAGGTGCCAGCACTGGGGAAAGTGCCGTCTGCAGGGGGCACTGGGACTGTCTGGGGTGCCCAGCCCTCAGACACACAATGTGCCCACCACCACACATGCTGCACACACATGACTGGGGATGTGACCTCCAGCTGTAGCACCACCCAGCGACCCTAGAGGGTCAGCCCTGCCCCAAGCTCTCCTTGGCTCCTGCACTGGGCTGGTCACATTCCTTCTGGGAGCATCCTGGGCTGTCTTGGGTTGGTCATGTCCTTCCTGGGGTGTCCTGGGGTGTCCTGGTCTGGTCACATTTCTTCAGGGGCATACTGGGGTGTCCTGTTTGGTAACCTCCCTCCTGGTGTGTCCTGGTGTGTCCCCATACTGCGGGAGGGAGGGAAGGTCCCAACTGAGCTGCCCCCTGCCCGCAGAGCCGCTGGGGGAGGATGAGGGTGATGGACCTGGGGATGGCAGTGAAGCCGCAACAGATGAGGACCGGCTGGACAGCCTGGAGGTGCCGGAAGCTGCTGAAGGTGAGTGCATGTCATGCCTGCCAAGTGCTTTTGTCATGCCCAGTGCCATGTCCAGTGCCATGCCTGCTTTGCTGTGCCATGGCCCATGTGCAGCAGCACAGGTTCTTCAGGGTGCCAGGGTATCCCTGTTGCTATCTTGTTCCCTCTTCCCCTCTGCAGATGTGGGGCTGAGGCAGAAGCCAGCAAGCTCTCCTCATGGTGAGACCCTCATGGGGAGTGATGGGCACAGCCATGGGGTGTCATGGGACGTCATGGGGCGTCATTTGGCATCATGGGGCAGAGGCGGCACTGCCTGGGGATGGGGATGAGGATGTGAATGGGAATGTCACACTTCAGGCTTCCCCCAAGCCATCCCTGTCTCCCTGTTGCAGGGGCTGGGAAGGGTGTCCTGGGGTCACAGGGCTGAGGCTATTTTTCTGCACAGGTCAGCACTGAAGTGAAGCCATGGGATAACACCGGCACACCCCCAGCTGTGGCTATCCCACTCACCCCAGCCCAGATGTGGCCATCCCTGACACTCTCAGGCGAGCTCCATCCCTGCTGTTGGAATTCCCCAAATGGGGGCTGCCCCTCTCCAACATTAAAAGTGTGTGAGGACACGTTCTCCCGTGTGGTGTGTGGGTAGGGTGGATGCAGCCAGAGCAGCTCCACACCGGCCCCACAGGGTCAGCCCAGCGCAACCCCCCGCCCTGCCACCCCCACAGTGACCCCAGAGTTTCATGCAAGGGGCTGAGACCCCAGAGTCCCAGTGCAACTCGGGAGCTTGGAGCCTTGCACCCTATGAGGGGGCTCTGCCCCCCACCCACAGCCCCTGCCTGGGGCTGAGGATCCACAGGTGGCCCCCAGCCCTGCCACCCTGTCTGGGTACCCGCGGCAGCACCGTCTCCTGGGTGTTCTGAGCAAACACTGTCGGGATGAGTTGGCTGAGTACACACACAGCCACATCAGCGCTGGGTCGGGGGGGCCCGTGCCCCCTGAGCCCGGGAGGGTCCCCCGGGAGGGTCGCGGCAGTGGTGGCTGCGTCACGCACCTTGTTCCGTCGCCATGGCGTCACGGCTGATGCTGCCGATGATGCACATGGCCAGGGGTGCTCGGACTGGATGGGTCCCCTGGGGCTGGGCTCCACTGTGGGGGTCCCTGCTTCCACCCCCTGCCCAACCACGGAAAAGCAAGGACTGAGCCCTGTGGACCCCCCCCAGCACTCCGTAGACCAGGGCAACCTGCAGTATGTCCAGGGGCCACCACGCTGTCCAGGGGCTGGGGTGCAGGGTCCCGGAAGACAGTTGACAGGCTAAGGGACATCTCTGCTCTCTCGCGTCCCCGAGCTGTCACTGCGAGCAGAGGTAATGCTGCTGCCAGTGGACCAACCCCAGGGCCCAGCCCATCTGCTCCATGCCACCATCTGCTCCTTCACACACCAGAAATGCATTTGGGAGGGCTTGGGGGGTCCCTGGGGAGTAAGAGGGCCTGTAGCTCTCCATGCCTTCAGCAAATATTTGAGGATGCAGCATTTGCTTTTCCCCACCCCTCAGGGATGTTCTCTTGTCCCCATCACCATCCAGAGGTGACTGAGAGAGTCTCACAAGCACTCAGTATCCTCTCAGCTGGGTGCTGTGGGTGCCACCCTAGTGCATGAGATGTCTCAGGAGAGTCCCATCTTAGTTGTCTTCTGTTTTGGGCGATTTTGTTCCTTGTGCCTTGTGTCCAGATGCTCATCACCTGTCCCTGCCTTCCCAAACCAGCCTGTCCTCTGGGCAGCCCCTTGGCATTTGGTGATGCCTTTGCTTGTCCAGTTAAATTGTACCCCCACCTGAGATTTCAGGAAGAGGTGATCTGTGCACTGAGCATGGACTCTAACACACAGCCTGCTCCAGTTCCTATTTAAGATTGCCTCCAAGAAGCATCATTATTTCTCTTCATTCTTCTCCATAAGTGTGTTCCCAAAGTCCTCTTTCTCCATAAGGGGCACAAAGTTAACATTCCTAAGGAGCGTTTTTTCACTTTCCCCCACAAAGGCATTGTCCACATGCTGTCATCACTTACCCAACTACATGTCCCATTCATGGAATTTTGTCCATTTTGTCTTGTTTGTATTGGGTTTGCATGGCAAGGTTTTCATAGTGGGGAGATTACAGGGGCAGCCTCTGTGAGAAGCTGCCAGAAGCTTCCCCCCATGTTCAAGTGAGCCAAAGCCAGTTGGCTCCAGGATGGACCTGCCACTGGCCAAGGCAGAGTCCATCAGTGATGGCAGTAATGCCTCAGGGATAATGTATTTAAGAAGGCAAAGTAGTCCTTGCATACAGGTAATTGCAGCCAGAGAGGAGTGAGGGTGTGTGATACCAACAGTCTTGGAGCCTTTCAGATCATTGGAAAAGGAAGTGCTCCAAGTGCTGGAGCAGGGATTCCCCTGCAGCCCATGGGGCCCAGGAGTAGCTGAGATCCCTCTATAGCCTGTGGAGACCCACATGGAGCAGAGGCCCACCTGCAGGCCCTGGAGAAGCCCACACCAGAGCAGGTGAGTGCCCAAAGGAGTCTGTGACCCCATGGGAAGCCCATGCTGGAGCAGGGTCCTGGCAGAGACCTTTGGACCCATGGAGAGACAAGCCTATGCTGCAGCAGGTTTGTTTGCAGGACCTGTGACCCTGTGGGGGACCCAGGCTGGAGCAACCTGTTCCTGAGGGACTGACCCCATGGAAGGGACACATGGTAGAGCAGTGTGTGAAGAGCCACAGCCCATGGGAAGGGCTTGTGCTGGAGAAGTCCGCAGAGGATTGTCTCCCTCCCACACTGGAACAGGGCAAGGGCTCCTCTCCCTGAGAAGGAAGCAGCAGCAGAAAACCCACAGTGAACTGACTGTAACCCCCATTCCTGTCTCACTGCGCCACTGGAGGGGAAGAGGTGCAGAATCTGGAATAAAGCCTGGGAAGGACGGAGTGGGGAGGGAAAGGTGTTTTCAGAATTTGTTTTACTTCTTGTTACCCTTCTCTGATTTGATTCGCAATAAATTAAACTAATTTCCCCAAACTGAGTCTGCTTTGCCCATGAGTAATTGGTGAGCTTTCCCTGTCCTTAACCTGAGCCATAAGCATTTCCTTATATTTTCTCTCCCCTGTCTGGGTGAGGGGGGAGTGATGGAGCAGCTTTGGTGGGTATCTGGTGTCCAGCCATGGTCAATCCATCACACATAAAATGCCAATTACCTTCCTCTGACCCTTCCCATACTTGGCTTGTGTTAAACCCCATGGAAAATCCTCACAGGGTTTTAGGGACTTAAGGAGCAATGTGCACAGAACTATTCATGTGCCAGGATCAATGTAGGGTGGGGTTATTAAGCCACAGAAACCATTTTCCTAGTCCAAGTACTTTCTCCTTTTTCAGGGGGAATTGCAAAATTCAACACCCTTACCTAACATGGGGGTAAAAATCAAGTTTAAATCTAAGCTTGAAATTCCCTAATCCAAAGGGTCCTTGATTGATCGTGACACTGGGAAACCCAGCAGTTTTACTGCTGGGGTTTGAATTCTCCCAGTTGATTGGACAAGCTGTAAAGTAACAACATGTTATATAATGGATCACCATAAAGTAACAACATTTTATACAAGCACTTCACTTGCAAAATTAACTTACATAAACAGATTTTAAAAAATTAAACAACTGTTTATACTTCTATGTCCTCAGTCAGTCAGAACTTCAGGTTTCCAGTTTGGTGTGAATTCCATTTATCTTGTCCAGACTCAAAGACCTTTTTGACACATGTGATGGATCCAAGAGTCGATTTCTGTCTTTTTTACTGCAGTGCATATTCTTAACATTGTGGGGAAAGTACCTTCCCACCTTTCTTGCAGAGTATCATCCTTTCATGTTCAAATATGCACAACTTCTCCAGAATTAAAAGACTGTCCAGAGATACCCAAGGGAAGGGTGGGGCCTCTGATTCAAAAACCTGTGAATGAGGATAAAGGCTGTGTAAGAGAAATTAAATATTCATTTGGCTCTGCTTATCCCCTTACACACATCTGATTTCTGTGTGTGGTTACAAGGTTATGCGGGAATGCCTTCCAGTATAGTATTTCCAAAGGGCTCATTCCTGCTTTGACTCAGCGACTGACACAAATTCTTATAAGAGCCAAAGATGGTGCTCTACATGAGCCTCTTGTTATAACTTGGCTATTTGCCTCTTTATTGTCTGATTCACCCTTTCTGCCTCCCTGCTGGACTGTGGGCTTCATGAGATGTGTAATTCCCAAATAATCTGTAAAAACTTGGGCACTTCCTGCAGTATTTCTGCTATAAAGTGGGGTGCATTATCTGAAGAAATTCCTTCTGGGACACCCAATCTGAGTATTATTTCTTTTAACAAACCTTAGTCACTCCTCAGCTCTGGTTGGTGCAGCAGGGAAAATCCCTGATGTCAGGGAAAACTAGGAAATAAACTCTCCAAACAATTTGCTAGATTATAAAGGTGACATTACTTTATTAGGAGTGCTGGATGCATGGGAAATTCTCCTCAAAGCATGCATGCCTGGTAACCTAACAGACCAAGTTGTGGTCCTGAAACTAATACATATTCATCACGTTTATTGAATACAGGCATATATACTAATAATTTCCATGGACTTACTTTGGTATCGTTCCAGATCTTCTGATGAACCTTTTCTTCTTGAGAGTATTTAAAATATGTGGGCAGATCATAATGTACATCTCTTATCATTTTTTGTTCTGACACACAATCCTTGTTCTTAAAACTAGGATATTGGCTAGTACATATTAATCACTAATATAACTAAATAAGGAAGCATTAGCTGGCACAGAACTTAGTCAAGAGTTAGGGAGTTAACACAAAGCCACATTAAGCCCTGACATTTGTACTAAGCACTGTATGGTACAAAATTAAGCATTAACCACAAATATAGGGGTCATAAACTATTGTGCTAAAGTTAAAAAAAATTTCTTACATCTTCTCCCCCTGTTAGAAGTGGGAGACTTCTTACAGAAACATGACCTGTTTGGTAACAAAATTTTCCCTTTGAGACTTTTAATATAACTTCTTTAAAGTCTCATATGCAATTGTTATACCTACCTAGTCTGCACAGCAGTAAGCATCATATTAGGCAACAAGTGATTCAGACGATGAGTATAAATATCACAAAAAATACAATTGTTTTAATCATCCTGCACTGGGGAGCCACTAAACCAGCCAAGAGAAATCTAGTCCTTCTATCAGTGTAACAGTTGTGACTGATTTCTTTAGTTGTACCTACTTATCTATTAGTTGGGAGTTATAGGAGAGATTGAAGCAACACATCCCTTTAAATTCTTCACATCTATGATTATGCCCCAACAACAGATATTGCTGGTCAATTTTCAAGGACAGCTTCTCTAACTTGGGTAATTTCTGTACTCAGGGCTGTTAATGCTCCTGAAGTGGAATTCATGTCTTTAACTGAAGCACATGTGATTCTATTCGTGGTGTGATAAGTCACAGCTACCCTGACTCCAGGTGTTCAAAAAGCAGCAGCAACCACCTCACTCTCACTATACAGGGTAACTCTGGCAACTGATAAGCTGAGCACTTCTCTTTTATGTCCCGAATCTTCTTTGTCAAATAGTAAGGGAGTTAATCTACCAATAGCATGGGGGCCTCCAGAAATATTAGCCAGAACCTGTAATTAGAATAGTTGCCCACACACCAAAAACCATCCTATAGGTAGCTTAGTGTGATGCCATGCACAAGAGATTTGTTCCACGCTGTTACATTTTAAGGGAGGTTGTAGAAGTTAGATTCTCACACTTAGAGAAACAATCGTCAAATATTACATGTTGCTTTTCTGGGGAGATCCCTCTCACTCTTGTTTGTAACAAACCCTTTTCTTTTATTTTTGTACATGTTCCAGCCACATAGAGAATTTTATATGGTGGCTCACTTTTAAAGTTGATAACATAGGGAAATTTTTCAATACTTCTAAAGGAGCTGGAAATCCCACCAAGCAGGAGCTATACATTGATCCTACTGAATCACCTGCAACTGTGCACGAGGAGGGTGAATTCCTCACTTCCCTTGCCAGTAACTCCCAGATGTTTCTGTTTTCATCCCATTGAGGTAAACACGAGTTGAGGACTATCTGCATTAATCCTTGTTGTTCTGGTCCTCCAAACTACAATCAACAAAATCAATGCCTGGTTGAGGTCTATGGGTCATGTGGCTTTGGCATCCGTTCTGGTGCCAGAGATGGCTTGATTCAGTTACAGTGGAGTCACAAATCCACTCCTTGCACCTTCACAGCTGTATTGATGTTCAGCAGCACTTGATATGGTCCCTTCCCCCTTTCCCAGAGAAGTTCTTCAGTCCAGGTTTTGAGGCGCTCCCAGTCTCCAGGTTGGTGTGGATGGGCTGTGACATTTAATGTTGTGGGTGCTGCCAGTATAATGTATCTGTGGAGGGAAGACAACACTTTCCCTAGAGATATCACATATTCTGCTAGACTTTGATCCCCAAAGATTTGGATATTCCCTTTGCTTTCTGTAACCTTATAGGGTCACCTGTACAGTATTTCCTATGGGCTCACCTTTTCCTTGCACATAGGTCTAATTTGTACTCTCAATAAGGCCAAGAGAAGGGCAACTGGCCATTTTAAACATGATTCCTGGCAAATCTTGCTAATTTGTCTCTTTATACTCTGATTCATTCTTTTTACTTTCCAGCTCGACTGAGCTTTCTGTAGGGTGTGCAAATGCCATTTCACCCCTAACACTTCGGCTAAGCCTTGCACTATTTCAGAGGTGAAGTGTGAACCTCTGATGACATTCCCACTGCCACTCCAAACCTTGGTATAATTTCCTTCAACAAAACCTTTGCGACCTCCCCAGCTTTGTTGGTGTGACGAAGAAAGGCTTCTGGCCATCCTGAAAAAGTATATACCAGGGCAAATAAATCCCTGTGTTGCTTTTGCTGTGGAAGCTCCGCAAATTTCATTTGCCAATAGTCCCCTCGACAACTGCCTTTCCTAACAGTCCTGGGTGTGAACCATCTGATTTGATGTGTATTGTTCTTGAAACAGGTTTGGCACTTTTTAACGATGCTTTTTATGATACCAGTTATTCGTATGCTCAGAATTTGAGGTCTCTTCTGTTGCTCCTCTTCCATCTCCTCATAAGGTATTGGGGAATTATTACCTGTTTGCTGGGTATTATCCACCATCTTTCAGGGCTCTTTTCAGCATCTAACAAATTTGCCACTTCCTCATCTTCAGCTTGATAATTGGCAGCCTTCTTGTCCAAATGCCAATATTTCTTGGGTAAGACCAACAGGATGTCCCCACCAGCAGCATCCTAAATCGCTTTGTCAGCCAGGCCATAGCCAATATTCACTGGGATTTCTCGAAATGGATGAGCTTTACAATGCATTATTGCCACCTTTTGAGATAGCTGCATGCCTTCTAACAATCCCTGTATTCTTTGTCTGTGTTTCCCAGGGGATCCTTTAGAAGTTCACAGCCCTCTCTCTTTCCAAATGGCTCCATGAGCATGGACAATTCCAAAAGCAAATTTCAAGTCACTCCATACATTTACAGTCTTATCCTGTGAGAGCTCCAACACTCTGTCAGTGCAAACAGTTTTGCTTCCTGAACTGACATATTGGGGATCAGAACTTCGGCTTCTATTACCTCATGCTGAGTTAGCACTGCATTCTGCCTTTTCAGATTCCATCTTTCACAAAGCTGCTCCCATCCGTGCAATCAGCTTCTTCCAGAGGAGTGTCCTGTAGATATTCTTGACTGGAGTACACCTGTTCAATGGTAGGTTCTGCATTCCAAGCCCAACCTGAAATTCCGATGGCCCATACTAGCAGGGTGACTGCATTGTCCACTTCTTCTGATATTTTTACTTCAGGTTCGGGATTCTGTAACAGATAGACTTGGACCTCCAAGGTCTTTTCTTCAGGAATAAAAACTGTTTGGTAAAACCAGCAAACCAGAGGAGTGATTGATGAAACCAATAAATGTTTTCATTAATTACATCTGGGTGATTCTGTAAAATCCATTTGCCATTGTTTCTCAGGGTTATTCCCGAGAAATTATTCCTGCTTTGTGCTTCCTCCCTATATTTTCTTTCCTATTTTTGGATGATTAACACAGAAAATGATAAATTTTTACTTACTCTGTTGGCGAAACTTTACATCTTGCATCCAAAGATTTTTTTACTAAAAAGAGTAATGCATCTTCTCCTCTGTGTGTCTCTTGATGCAGCCTAAGTTGGGTTTCCATTATCTCCAAGAGCTGCTTTCCAGATGTTTACCACCACCCTTCTTTATTAGTAGTACAGTTAAGCTGTTCCACTCATTTTTCCTCTCCTTTGGTATAATTTGTTGGAGATGAATCTGCACAGGATTGTGGAATCAACACTCCTTCGCAACTTTGTTTCTTCAATGAAGCTTCTCCCCCTGCTGGATCTGCGCTTTGATTTCTCTTTACAATACTTGAATTCTTTTACGAGTGTTTCCCCAAGGCTGTTCCCTGCTCCCTGAGCATTGGAACTTTACACTGTGTATGTACTTGAGCAAAGAGCCAGCACTTACTGGTTGCCGATTACAGAACTTTTTTATTAATTAGGACTCAAACTCCCCTTTTCTGGGTGTGTCTCCCTTCCCATGCTGATCACTCCACAGGCACAGCTCTTTCCTCCATTTGAGCTGGGGTCCATTCTGAGTCAGTGGTCAATGAGTCAGTGATTGTGATCTCCTGTTGCTGGAATTGCCTTTTCCCCAGGTACTGCTCAGTCCTGCTGATGACACTCATGGTGCCTCTCATCCAGACAGCCCATTCCTCCTGGGACAGTCTACTCTTTTCCTTAAAAGAGAAGATTAGTCAAGCCTACAAGGTTCATGATGTAATTACCAATCACAGCTGTCAAGCTACAGCCACTGAGGGACATGAAGGACAACAAAATCCTCAGTGGTAGACACTGAGCTGGGGAGGCATCAGTGACATCTCTTCCCAGTGGATCAGCTGGGCAGCAGCTCACTGGCTGGGAAGGGAGAAGGGAGAGGAGGAGCCCTTCCCTCCACAAAGTGTGGGGGGCTGTGGATGCAGCATCCTGACCAGGCTGGGGTTTCCTGGGGTGAGAAGGATGTGACCTCTGGAGTCCAGGAAAGGGTCAAAGCTATGCCAAAGGGACTGGAGCATCTTCTGCATGAAAAGGAACTGGAATGTTTTGGGGTATCCATGCGCATACTTGTCAAATGGGAGGGAAGGTAGAGGGAGCCAGGCTCTTCCCAGTGAGGCCCAGTGACAGGATCAGCAACAGCCACAAACTGGCCTCCAAAGATTTGGGGTTTTTTTGCAGTGATCACACAGGGTGCCTGGAACAGGCTGCCCAGAGGGATTGTAGTCCCTCCACCTGGGAAGCCACCCAGAGCTGCATGAGGGCCAAGAGGCCCCTAGAGCCCCTAGAGCCCCAGCCTTGCTCATCAGGGTTGCCTGAAGCAGGCTGTCCAGGTCAGTGTCCCATCCAATATAAATATCTCCTAGAACAGATTGTCCCACTACAATCCTTCTTGCCAGCATGGACTTCCAGTTCTATAGTACTCATGCCTGGTGGAATTTCTCCTTTTAAGTCCCAATGGACACAGCACAAGCAGCTGGAGCAGGGCCTGGAGTGGGGGATCTCCAGCCTTAAGCTTGTTCCCAAAGGCCTCCTGGTGTTCCCCAGATCCTTTACCCCTTGGAGCAGCCTCCTACCAGAGCCAATGGGTCACTGAAAGCAGCTCACCTGAAATCTGGGGGCTGCACACCCTGTCAGCACTACTTCCTGCACTCCTGCCTGCCCTGAGCACTGACCCCCACATGCCCATGTGGTCCTTCCCAGGTACCCCACCAAAAACATTACTTCCTGCTCCAGCCCTGCCATGCTGCCCTTCCAGCAGGTACTGGGATGTTATCACAGAATTTTTGGCTGGTTTAGGTGGGAGGGGACACCCGGACCCACCCACTGCCACAGGCAGGTACACTTTCCACAGACCAAGCTGGAGGGCCCTGTGAGGACCAAGGCCACCCACAAGGAGGCTGAACTTCCCCCCAGCTGGCTCAGACGGCTTCATCCCTGTCCTCTTGGTTGGGGGCCTGAAACATGGCCCACCACAGTGCTCCCCTCCCCACGCACGACTCCAGCCCTGACCCACTCAGCAGCACTGTGTGTCCCACAGATGTTGCCCCCACTCGTGATTCTCCCTCATGGTGGCCGTGTCCTCCCACAAAGGGCCTGTGTCTGTCCCTCCCCCAGCTCCCAGCCCCACCACACATCCCGGGGAGGGTCTGCTTCCCTGCTCATGTCCCCCCAGCAAGCAGGTGGGTGCAGCCTCCCTGTGCCTGGCTCACTGGTGGTGAGGACCCACTGCTCCCATCCCTCTGCCCCCTTTGCTTCCTACTGCTTCCACAACTGTGGGGCTCGGAGCACCTTATCCCCGCTGAAGAACATGGTGTGTCACCTTCTGACCCAGGAACACTCACCGACTTTTTCCCAGTGCTGGTGGGTTTGTGCTGATGGCCCAGCTGCTCCTGCCCAGACCTGGCCCAGCTCATCCCGTCCCCTATTCCTAAGCCCTTTCTCCATTTCCAGTGGGCTCTTTTCCTATTCCCACTGAATCTGTTTGCCCCTTCCTGGTAAACCCATTCCACCAGTCCCAAGGAGTCCATTTCCCCATCCCTGATGAGCCCCTTCTTCATTCCTGATAAGACCATTCCCCCAGTCCCTGTTCCTGGTGAGCCCATTCCCTCATTCCCACTGAGCCTGTTTCCCCACTCCCCCATTCCCCCATTCCCCATTCTTGGTGAGCACGTTCCCAGTTTGCCCAGTCCCTGGCCCCTACAGCCCCAGCTACCCCTCCCCGCACTCGCTCACGCCTCGGGTTTCCACCACGTTTTATTACAAAATTGGTGCGGACCAGTCTTAGGGCCAGTTCCGCTCCTGCTCGCCCCAGCGCCGGGGCTGAGGTGGGCTCAGCCCGTGCCCGTGTTCGTGCCGGTGCCGGTGCCGGGCGCCCTACAGTGCAAAGGTGGAGGCGGTGGCTGGAGGTCGGTGCAGCCCCAGGGTTACAGGTGGTTCGGGGTATTAGGGTATTCCGGGCGGGGTCAGCGCCCCACGGCGTCGAGGATGCGGCGGTTGGAATCGGCGCGGGCGCGCTGGCTCTGGGCGCGGGCGAGCAGCAAGAGGTGCCGCAGGAGGTGGAAGGTGAGGTCGATGGAGAGCGGCGGCTCGTCCCGCCGCCCTCGCCACGGCCCCGGGGGCGGCGGCGCAAGCGGCGGCCAGAGCAGGTGGTCCTGAGCCTCGGTCCCGGCCGCGGCCGCCGGGATGGAGCCGTCGGTGGTAGCGGGGCGGGCGGCGGCGGGTGGAGGGCGGGCGAGCAGCAGCAGGAGGGTGAGCAGCACCCGCCGCATCCTCGGTCCCTCCGCACCTAGGGGGTCAGGGGCTCAGCGCCACGGCAGAGACCGATGGGGCTGCCGGAGCCCGACAGGTATCCCGGCCTCGGTGGCGCTGGAACCGTCCCGGGCGGAGAGCACCCTCCCCGCCCGGCCGCCCCGTTCAGTCCCCTCTGCGCGCCCCCGGCCCCGGTGCTGTCGCAGCCCTATCCCCAAGCCCCGTCCCGTACCCGGTACGCTGTGTCCGTGCCCTGTTCCTGCCGGTGCTGGCGGCGAAGTGAGCGCGATCCGTCCCGCGGGAGCTGAGCCGGCGGAGCGGCCGGGGGTTATATCGGTCCGGGAGCCCGGGCTGACGTCATCGCCGGGCACGCACCGGGCGGCGGGGGGTGGAGGCGGGGGGCACCGGGGCGGCGGGGAGCGAGTACCCGGGGGCGGGACGGGGCTGAGGGACAGCGGGGAGGAGCGGCAGAGCCTGCCCTCCCCGGTCTCGGGAGCCACCGCTCCGGTTCTTTTCTGACCCCCACCAAAAAGGCACGGCTGGGCCGGGGCCAGCAGGTGCCTTGAGCCGTCCTAACCATCCCTTCCCCTGTTCCCCGGTTTCCTCGCTCCCTCTGTTCCCCCGCTCCACCTCCTGGCTCTGCCGCATCCCCAGTCTCGCTCTCCGCTGCTGTCCGCGGTGCTGAACCACCGGGCGCGCCAGGGCCCCGGGGCCGGTGAGCGGGGCGGGGCCGGTGAGCGGGGCGGGGCCGGTGAGCTGTACAGGTAAGTTCCCAGTGAGCCCTCAGGCAGCAGTACCGGGTTCAGCAACGGCTTCTCGGCGTGGGACCCTCGCGTTCCCGAGTCGAACAGCCGCTTTGAGCAGCGGCGTCCTGAGCAGGGACCCGGGGCGGCGGGGGGGAACCGTGGGGAGGGAGATCGGGACACCCCGGACACCGGCAGTTCCGGGACAAGACGGTCACGGGTGGGGGTCCCCGGCCTAGCTGTGCCTCAGTGCTCCGGGCAGAGCGGGCGGTGCAGAGGTCAAACCGCGGGGCTGAGTTCGCAGACGCCTCGAGCGCAGCAGAAGCACCGGCCAAGTCCTGTGAGTCATAGAATGAAGGCACCGGAGCCGGCAGCGCCGTGCTGGATGCAGGGTGTTCCGTCGGGGCACCGGCACCGCTGCCAAATGGTGAGCTGGCTGCTGGTGCTTCACACTA
The DNA here is from genome assembly GCA_024500445.1 of Entomyzon cyanotis. Classification (NCBI taxonomy): domain Eukaryota; kingdom Metazoa; phylum Chordata; class Aves; order Passeriformes; family Meliphagidae; genus Entomyzon; species Entomyzon cyanotis. The sequence goes on along the minus strand of JAKEPQ010000036.1, from coordinate 631,416 downwards.
CTGTTGGCAGCCCCCCTGAGTGCACCACACTGTGCTGGCATTCCCTCCGAGTGTTCCACACTACTGCCAGCAGACCCCTGACTGTCTCACGCTGCTGCCAAGCAGACCCCTCAGTGCACTGCACACCACCAGCAGACTCCCTGAGTGTAGCTGAGCTGACACCCAGTGCCGATGCTGGTGCAGGTGCCAGATCAAGCTCCTTCCACAGTGCCACTGTGGGGCAAAGCCAGGCACAGCAGCTCAGCCTGGCCCCTTGTACGGTGTATCCCACACCAGGTGGCACAGTGGTGGTGGGGCATGGCCCTGCCCGCAGTGAGCAGCACATGGTGTCATGCCCCGGTGACGTGACCTAGCACCCAGCACCGCTTCCTGCAGCAGCAGGGCAGAGCCCTCAGCAGGGGCTGGGCTCAGCCCCCCGAGACCTGGCAGCCTCATGCTGGGGGGGCAGGTGGTCCTGGGGACAAGTGGCTCATTCCACGTGGCTCTTGCCATGCTCACAGCTCACTCATTGCTGACAGCTGGAGCCTCCTGCACCCCCAGAGGGAGCTGCAAGAGGTTCAGCACGTCAGGGCTGCAAATTCCTGCCATCTACAGCACCCACCCCACTGGCTGGGGAGAGCTTGAGCCCCACACAGAACCCAAGGCCCCCAGAGCAGTGGTGCCTTCTGTGCCCAGTCCATTCACCTGGCTCCAGTCCTGTGCTGCACCAACAAGCACTGTCAGGGGGAAGAGGGCTGCAGCTGCAGCCCCTACTGTCCCCTGCCTCACCCCTTGGGCCTGTGCAGATTTGCCTCGTCTGTGCTTCAGGTTGTATGCTCCTGGCTGGAGCAGCCCCAAAGACAGGGTCAGTGCAGAACCAGCCTGGGGGGAGGATGAGGGTGAAAGGATGGATGGTGAATCCCCTCCATGAAGGCCATGCTGGCAGAGCCCAGCTGGTTCTGGCAGCATGGGGATGGTTCTGTCAATCTGTGTGGGACTGCAGTAGCGCAGGTAAAGGGGCCAGGGCTCAAGGCTCCACAGGGGTGAGATGAACCACTGTGGTCCCACCAGCTCCACTTGGAGCCCCTGGGCAGGATGTGCTGAGCAGGGACACTGTAGGAGCCGGATTGTGTCTGCTCACTGCCAGTGTAGGGTGAGCATGGACACACATCCCCATGGGGCAGCAGCACATGCAGTGGCAGCTCTGTGGGGCTTCTCTGTGACAGAACAGGCAGGCTTGTCTGGGACACAGCACGGGTGGATTGTGGCCCTGTCCCAGCCACAGTTTCATCCTACCCCCAACCCTTTCTGGACCCTCCCCAATGCACAATCCTGCATCAAGCACATACTGACTCTGGGGGCACTCTGCACCCAGCATCAGGACTCTGGCTCCATCCACCTCATTCCAATGCCCTGCAGCTGTGGGGGCACCATCACAGCCCATGCAACAGCTGCAGTGGGACCTGATGATGCCCTAAACCACCATCCACCCTCTGCCAGAGCCCACTCCCCTCTCCTGCCAGTGGGGAAGCCCACCCCAGAAGCCTGCAGTCCCTAGCCCTATGCTCAGTGCCTTGAGATGAGGCAGAGAGGACCTGTTGATTTGTAACAGGAACAGTTGCTCTGGAAATGCATCTTCAGGGCCCAGGGGGGATGCCAGGCCACAAGACCAAGGGCCATGGGAATCACAAGTGAAAATCACCGTTTATTGAAGCTCCGGCTATCCACGGCAGTCAGAGCAAATGCCGTTTTCAGGGGGTGCAACCCCAGCCTGCAGTGATGCCAGTTCTGTGCCCATGGCACAGCCAGCCCTGCTCCAGTGCTGCTCTTTTCCCTCAGGATGTGCCGTGGGGAAGGTCAGAGTGACAGTCAGGGCCAGGAGCACTCTGTATGCAGGCAAGGGCTAGGAAATCACAAGGGCTAGAGCACAGATGGAGATGTGCACATGGGCAGAGCTGCTGCACAGCATGGCTACAGCAGCTCCAGGCCTGTCTTGGTGTCTGCCATATTCTCCTTGGCATGTCCCTGGAGCAGTGGGAGCTGTGGCCTTAGAGGATGGTGTCCCCCTGAGAAGAGAGTGGTTTGGTTGCTGCCAGCACCCTGTGTGTCCCAGCCTGTCCACAGCCATGCATGACCGGTCCGAGGGCTCTGAGTTGTGGTGGGGTCAGGCAGTGCACAGGCTGGGGATAGGGATGGGACACAGCTTCTGCCTCACATCTGGTTTGTCTTCCAGGACAGGTAGCAGTTCCAGATGATGGCAACACACTGGACAACGGCCAGCCTGGGGACAGAGGGGACAGTGTCTGCAGCTGCCAGCTCAGGGGGCCAGGGACTGGGGGCCAGGGCCACGACACTACCTGTGCTGCAGAGGCACAAAGTAGAAGTTTGCAATTTGCACAGGTGGCCAGATCTGGGCAGAGAAGGAGAGAGCAGTGAGGACCCTGCCAGGGCAAACACCCCACACCCACCCCTGCCTGGCACTTGGGATGTCCCACAGAGCCCATGGCACCCCCATGGAGATGGGACAGGGACACGGACACAGATCTGCCAACACTCACACAGTAGTTGGTCATCAGGGCATCCATGTAGTCCTACAAGAGAAAGGTGTGAACAGTCAAAGGGCTCCTGTCCCCACCACTGGTCCCCCCAGCTCTGCACTGCTGGGCATGGAAACCCTGCAGCCCTGCTTGTGCCTTCTCACAGCCGTGTCCATGGGGGCGGAAGGGAAAGGGTGACTGGAACCATTCCCACTAAGGGCCCTTTTTGCCACAGCCAGGGCACAATGGCAGATGGCTCATTTCCCCAGTGTGGCTGTGAACCCCTTTTCAGCTCAGTGCTTCCCCAGCCCCCTCCTGGGCACCACAGGGCAGAGATGGAGAAGAGCACTGAGCTGGGGCAGCCACTTTGGGAGTCCAAGGTGCTGCCTCGTCCTCGTGCCACAGCCGCGGCTGTGTCACATCCCTGTCCCGTGGCAGCAGGACAAGTCCCTCATCCAGCTGGGCCATGACTCAGCCAGGAGGCCAGGCCCCTCCCAGCGCTGGCCAGCAGCCCAGGACGGGGTGAGCGAGTGAGGGGTGATGGATGCTCTGCTGACGCTTCCTCTGCGTGGGGAGAGGCGGATGCGCCCCAAGCCAGGGGTGAAGGTGCTGCCAGGGCTGCTGCCCAGCCCCCAGCCCAGCACCCTCTTCCAGGTCAGGGATGGCCAGGAGCCACAGCTCACAGGAATCACTGACCACAGCGGGATTCCCTGGGGAAGGCAAGGCAAGATCCATGACATGAGCTGGTCAGAATGCAGCGGGGGCAGATGGATGAGAGCGTTCGGAGTGCTGCCTATGCCCAGGATCTGTTCATGTGTGCCCTTAAGGTGTCTTGGAGCACCCCATTCCCCAGCTGTGGCTTGCACAGAGCATAGAGAACGCAGAGGTGACATGATTCTGCCCCAGGATCAGCCTCCTGCACTTTGGGGCAGGATGAGTGGCATGTACTGGTAGCCCAGTGGGCAGCAGGCTGGCGCCTGGGGATGCCCCCATGCAGACGAAAGAACCCTGCTGGTATCACCCAGGCAGAGCTCCGACCAGCTGGGGCCCTTCACACACAGCTCCAGCAGCATCAGTGAGCCAGGCTGGCGCTGCCACCCCTGGCAGCCATGCGACCACCCCAGCGTGCCTCATTCTGTGGCAGGAGGGCACCCACTCCCCAGTGACTCACTCTGGACCTGCTGACTCAGTGCTCACAGTGGTTTCCAGCAATTACTGCTAATGGGAGTCATCTTGGTAATTGCTCTGGAGACCCAGCCAGAAGCAGGGCTGGTCAGGATGCAGGAGCCCATGGCACCTGTGTCTGGCCCAGGTGGGACCCCAGTGCCACACCACAGGAACTGGTGCTGGCATCAGTACTCAGACTGGCAGCACTGGGCACCCGACATGCCCAGGGCCCTGGGATCCAGCATCTGGCCATGGGTATGGCCACAAATGGGAGCAGCCATCAGGGCCAGCAGAACAGGAGGAGCTGCCCAGGGCAGGAGCACATACCTGCTGGATCTTGGACCAGTTATCTTGCACTGACAGCCCATTCATGGCCCCCGTTACAGCCAGGAAGCAGCCAAGGAAGCACGGCGCAAAACCCCCCTGTGAAAGAAGAGCCACGGCTGATGCTGAGGAGCTTGTGGTTCTCGGAGTCAGGCTGGCCATGGGCAGCAAAGGCATGCGAAACTGCCCACCCAGCCCTCCACTGCAGTGGGACTGGGCCCAGCTCAGGCACTGGGCTCTTTGAGTAGGATGGAAACCGGCCACATGGACATGGCAGTCCCGACTGCCCAATCCCGCTGCCCTGTCCCACACGACACCCTCACCCACGTCACACCAACCTGGTCGAGGACCATCTTCTTCACAGCCACAACTTTTGTATTCCCCGGGATGAGCCAATCCAGGATCCTGTACCAGCTGCCCACAACAGGGCCCTGCAGGAGCCAGGGGGTGAGGAGCAGTATCTGCTTTCATGGGTCACACGAGGGCTGGGGAGGTTCCAGAGCTGGCTACATGGCCCTGCTCCAGCCCTGGACCACAAGAACAAGCTTGTCCTCTGCTGCTCCGGCTCCATGGAACCGGCCCTGCCCATAGCTGCCAGAGGTGGCACCACAATGGGCCAACTCATGCTGCAGCACCACGGTCCTACCCTGTTGAAAGTACCGCCCATCCCGTCCCGTCCCACTGCGTGTCCACTCACCACGAAGCAGAAGCCGATGGCCATCATTTTCAGGGTGCGGGGACAGTGGTGCCCACGCAGCCCCCGCCGCTCCACCAGCTGCTGTGCAATCACATCCCCAGCTCCCATGAGGGCCCCTGTGACCAGCACAGCCAATTTAGGTGTGCGAGACACCTGTGTGACCTGCCCACAGCTGGGCCCTCTGCCCCAGTGCTGCTGCTGCTGCCCCCCTTGCCCCAGATGCCTGAGCCTATTCCAGCCCTGCCAGCTCTGTCCGAGCTGCAGCTCCCCACCACCAGCACCAAACCCCACGGCACAGGCCTCCCACTTTCCCAAGTGCCGCAGGCCTCTCAGGACACTGCAGCATCTCTGGCCAAAATGGTGTCCAGCTGCACCTCCTCCCTGTAACTTGAGCACGGGGCTGACCAGTCACCTAGGGCCCGTGGTGCCTGCAGCTCTCAGGGCAGAGCCTGCCCAGCTGCTGCCTGTGATCCCCAACACAGCCTCTCGCACACCTTCCCCAAACCTCTCCCAGAACACTGGGCAGGCTTTGCCAACTGCAATCCCCTCCCTGGAGCACAGCACAGAACGTGTTCCCCACTGCCCAGCCTGTCCCAGCCCCTTGCCACAGCCGGCTTCTGGCACAGCTACCTGCCCTGTTTCCAGATCAGTGTCCCCAGTGGGGTGCTGCCTGGCTGGGTCTCTGGCAGCTCCTGCTCCATCCTACACCCCTGACCCCTTCGACGCAACTCAGCTGGCCCAGTGCTGCCCTCCACCCCCCCAGCTGCTCCCCCACCCCTGGCAGCTACTGCTCACTCTCCCTGCTCCCCCCCGGAATGGTTCCCTGGCATGTCTCCAGCCCTGATGCCATTCTTCTCCATCCTCGGAAGACCTGAGCCCCAGCAAGCCCTCAGCCTAGCAGGTGCTGGCCCCAGCAGCCCCTGTCCTGCCAGCCCCAGCAATGACCAGCTCAGTACCAGCCCTGCACCAGCGACTTTATCAGTAGGTCCTCACGGACAAGGGCCCAGCTCCCTGCCCCCACACCATGCCAGGTGGTCCCTAGAGCTCACCAGCAGGACCAGCCCAGGCTCTGCAGCCCCGTAGAGCTGCTGCACTCCCAGCAGCACCTCCTGCACTTCACAGCCCAGACCAGCCCCAGGATCCGAGGCTGTGTTCCCCAGCCCTGTGAGCCTCCGCACCCCCCATGATGCCAGAGCAACCCCACCAGCCCACGGGCCACAGCAGCACCAGAAAGGGGGTGGCAGCAGGTCTCTGGACTCCAGGCCAGCACAGCCAGAGCACTGGCTGCTCCCGTGGGCAGCACTCCCAGGAGCTGCATTCCCAGGAACTGGGTGCAGGGGCACAGTGCTGGTTGAGAACACAGCATGGCACCGCTGTTACTCATCCACTGTTGAAGGCTCTGGGTACGGTGCCCAGTAGTGACAAGACTGTGCTGGGAGAGACAGACCTGTCTGTGCATCCCTGCCTGGGCCTGGGGATGCAGCCACATGCAACCCCTTGCAACAGTGCCTGCCCAGGGTGCCCCCAGCACAGCCAGGGCACAGCTCTTGTATGGGGCTGGAAACTCCATCCCAGCCAAGCTTTGTGTCAGGGGTGCCTAGCTGACGCCCAGGTTGCTGCCAGGTTGCTGTTTTGTGACCAGAGGACTCTGAATGGGGCCCAAACCTAAGTAGAGCACCATCTGCATGCCCATGGCATTGCCATGGCAGGAGCAGGGGACTGCTCTCCACAGGCAGGGAGGAACAGCAGGGTCACAACTGCAGGCACGTGCTGCTGCCCACTGTGCCTGAGCCCTGCTGGCAGCCTGGCCCAGGGCCCAGGATGCAGGAGGCAAAGACCTGCCTGACCCCAGAGCCCTCGGACAGCAGCTCAGCCAGTGAGCATGGTTGGACACAGCAGGCACAGCCAACTCCCAGCAGCTCCCTGGCCTGGCCCCAGCTGGCAGCACTGGGGTCTCAGAGCAGCGAGAGATGGCAGGGCTGGACGCTGGAATGTAACTGGCACAGGGCGCAGGACCCGGAAAGCCACATGGACCATTGCACAGCCAGCAGTGATGGGCTGAGCCTGGCCATTGGATGGGGATTGTTTGTGGAAGCTCTGAGGAGAGCAGGAGCTCTCGCCCCCCTTGCTGGAGATGGGCACCTGCCGCAGTAGGGAGATTCCAACCCGAGGGCAGAAACTTCTGGGCTGGGGGAACTGTATCCAGCAGCAGCCCAGCATCTACAGAGAGGCCATGCCCCACCATGGCTCAGCCCCACACCCCTGCCGGCTGACAGAGTTCTGAGGGACAGAGGGCTGCACCACAGCAGGGCCAGCTATGATGTGAAGCAGCAACAGCCAGAGCACAGCCGGGGCCAGAGCCAGCCCAGGGCCACACTGGGCAGGGGGAGTGCAGACAGGGCCAGCCCTGGGCAGCCCTCCCAGCTCCACAGTGGCCTCCCGCCAAGCACTGGGGGATGTGCTGGCAGCAGCACCCAGCGCTGCAGGCGGCAGCAACAGACTTCATGACATCCGATAAAAATAACAGCAGGAACAGCAAAGCAGCTTGGCAGGGCCCCAGCAGTCAGGCAGGGGGGCGAGAGCAAAGGGAGCCCCTGGCTCAGCAGAGCACCCAGACCCCAGGGTTGTGCTTCCCCAGAATCCTGGGCTGGTGGGAGCAGTAGAGCAGGGAGAGCAGTAGAGCAGGGGGAGCAGTGACAGGGCAGGAATGATCAGGGTGAGGGGGAAGTGGTGGTGAGAGGGAGGCTGCAAGCAGGAGGTGCAGCAAGGAGCATGCAGGGACCCCCCCCAGCTCCCTACCATCAATACAACACAACCCCTGCACAACCCCGAGGACACATGGCAGAAGCAGGACAGCCTCTCCGACCACTCAGACTCAGGGTCAGGTGGGTTGGGGGGAGGCAGCAGGGAAGTGGGGGTGCAGAGCTGCCTGGTGTCCAGGGCTGCAAATCCTTGGAGCAGCAGAGCCACAGGCCAGCACCAGGGCAGATTTATGGCACCTCACAGCTCTGCAAGCAATCCCTTGTGCAGGACCCTGGGAGCCTCTCCTCAGGCAGCACCTCTATGCCTTCTCCACTGAGTGCTGGCAAACATGAAAGAGTTGAGCCGTTATGAATTCCCAGTGTCACAGGTCAGCATCCAACCCCTCCCGGGGCAGGGTGGAGGTGGCCAAGGCAACCTCCCCCAGGTTTGGGTGTGAGGGCTGTGCTTCCTTGCAGCCACCCACTACCCCTCTGGCTCCAGCACAGACCTCTGACGCAGATCTCCTGAGACAGGAGTGGGCCAGGGCCCCTCACCCAATGTGACACATGGGGGTACCTGCTCCCTGGTGAGCATGGAGCATGAAAGCATCTCCTCCCCGATAAGACAGACCCCTGAGGCACTAGAAGCCCCCCAGCTGTGGGGCTGCTGCCCCGCCTCTCGCTGGGGTGACAGTGCCTACACAGCAGGGCGAGGGGCTTGGGGGGCTGTGTGGGGGTGGGGAGAATCCTGTGCCGGCAGAGTGCGGCTGTGTGCGAGGAATGGGGAGTCGGCGCACCAGAGGGAGCAGGGGGCCAGGAGGGGCATGTGCAGCGTGGGTCAGTGTGTTGGGGAGGGGTGACCCCGTGTGACAAGAGGGGCGGGGCGGGGGGGTTGTGTTCTGCGGAGGGTCTGTGTGCAGGGGCCGAGGGTCGCAGGGCGCGGCCACCGCAGGGCGCAGTAGGCCGGGCCCATCCCTTACCGGCTGTGAGCGCCTGCGCCGCCCCGGGCCGCCGCGCCAGCAGCCGCCCGCAGCCCCTCCACAGCGCCGCCATGGCCACGCGTGTCGCGGCGCAGTGACGCGTGTCGCGGCGCGATGTCGTGTCGCGACCGAGAGCGTTTATTGGTCAGTAGCGGCCCAGCACGGTGGCCAGCAGCGCCATCCGCATGTACATCCCGTTCTCCGCCTGCCGGAAGTACGCGGCGCGCGGGTCGGAGTCCACTTCCACGCTGCGGAATGACGTCATCAGTAAGCGCCGAGCCCCGTACCCACCCGGGATGCCCGGCAATCGTCCCGGGACCTCTGACACCGCCCGGGACCCGCAGGATCCCTCCTGGAACCACTGACCCACGTGGGACACTCCCCCCGGGACCCCTGCCCACCGCACAATGCAGCCTGTCCCCCCCAACCTAGCTACAGCAGCGCCCGTCACTCTGAGCTCCGTCCACCCTGCCCAGCACATTGCAGTCTTCTTGCCCCTGACCCCAGCACACCGCAGCCCCCATCACCCCAAGACCACCCGTGCTGCCCAGCACACTGCCCCTTACATGCCCCTGACCAACCGCCTCTGCAACACCACTGCCCCAGCTCCCCCAGAATCCTCCTATAGCCCCCATGCCCTGAGAACTCCCACTTCTGCGAGGTATATTTCATACCTCCTTCTCCCAAACACTCCCTCCAAACCCCTACCAGTACACTGCAGCCCTCTTGTACCTGTTCCCCCCCTCCCCACCTGATCTCGTTGACACGGGGCAGGGGGTGCATCACCACCATCCTCTCCTTGGCCCGGGTCATGATGTGGGGTGTGAGGATGAACTGCCCAAAGCACTGAGGGGATACACAAAGCCCTGAGCTGGGGCAGGGGAGTCCCCATGCCCCTCCAGGGCAGCAGCAACTCCCTCACTCACAGCCTCGTAGTCCTCAGCCCGTTGGAAGCGTTCCTTCTGGATGCGGGTCATGTAGAGCACATCTGTGTCCGGCAATGCTTCCTCGATGCTACCGAACTCCTCCTAGGGCAGCACTGTCAGGGTGGGGGCGGGTACAGGGCCAGAGAGTGTGCAGGGCCCAGCCCCCCATCCTGCTCCTCACCTGCTGGATGCCCCTGGAGGCCACAAAGCTGGTGATGTCAGGGGGCATGTGGAGGCCAGGAGGGGTCACATAGCGCAGGTTGACGCGGTACTGGGTGAGCAGGCGGGCCAGGGAGTGCACCGTGCGCCCGTGCTTCAAGTCACCCACCATGGTGATCTGGGGAGAGCGGTCAGCCCCAGCCTGTCCATGACCCCTCAGGGCCTAGACAGAGCCCCTTAGCTCCCCGGTTGTGCCCTCTGGCCCCTGCATCTCACCGTCATTCCATTGACTGTGCCCAGCTCCTCGCGGATGGTGAAGATGTCCAGCAGCGCCTGTGTGGGGTGCTCCCCCACCCCGTCCCCGGCGTTGATCACTGGCTTGCGGCAGTGCCTAGCGGCCAGCTGGGAGCGCCAGCAGGGCAGGGCAGGTGAGCACAGGCAGGACACAGTCCCCACCAGCCCCATGGTGGCAGGACCTGACCCCTGCCCAGCTGGGGACCATGTCCCTGCCCATACTGCAGGTCACCATCCCTGCCATTGGGGCAGAGTCCCCAGCGCCTCCAGAAAAGGATGCAGCTTCCCCCAGCCCCTCTCACCTCGACAGCGCCAGGCTGGGGGTGCCGCAGCACCAGCACATCGGCGTAGCAGCACATGGTCTGCACAGAGTCAGCCAGCGACTCGCCCTTCTGCACCGAGGAGGTGGCCTCAGAGAAGGACAGGACAGAGCCACCCAGCCGGCTCATGGCTGCTGCGAAGGAGCTGCTGGTCCGTGTGCTCACCTCGTAGAACATGGTTGCCATCACCTTCCCCTGCAGGGCCACGCTGTCACCTTGGGGAGCCCAGGGCATCCCTGCCTGGTACAGGGCTCCCTTGGGGGGCCCAGGGGACAGGCATCCACCCTGTGCACAGCTCACCTTGAGGATGTCCAGGCTCCGCTCCTTCTGCACCAGCATGCGCAGTGTGTGTGCCACATTGAACAGGTGGGACAACTGTGGGGACAGGTGGCTCAGGAGGCACAGGAGGCACCAGGGCTCAGCTGGGGCACAGGAGGCACTAAAGCATCCACAGCCCCCACACCCACCCTCCCGGGCACCTGCTCCTTGGAGAACTGCCGGACAGAGAGGACGTGCTGCCCGACAAGGGGGTGCAGCAGCGGGGAGGTCTGGAAGTGGGGGGTGCGCTGTGGGGAGGCCTGGCGTGGGACAGGGCCCAGTGGGTAGAAGTGGCTGTCCTGGACCACCGCCGTATCTGTGGCACCGAGAGTAGTCGGTCAGCCCATGGGGATGCCCTGAAGAGCCCAAACACCATGCAAGGACCCCAGATCCCCACTGTCGGCCTCAGGGCCCCTGCCACACTCACCCAACTCCACTGCCTTCCTGCTGACCTTCTCACGCGTGTCCTCGCCTGTGCGAGAGAGGGGAGCAGTGGTGTTAGGGCTTGTGGCAGCACCCTGGGCCCTGCTCTCCTCCCAGCATGCTCCCAGTGCAGCACAGCCCTCCTGGCACTTGGCAACACCAGGTGAAATCAAGATGGGCCTGAAGCCAGGGTGATGGCCAACCAGACACAGGCAGTCCAAGCCCCACGCTGTGCTGTGACCCTCTCCCAGTGTACCCCACAATTCCCAACTGGCCACCCCAAAAATCACACTAGTAGATGAGGGGTCCCTGAGCCGCCGTGCGGGCCGGGGCAGGAGGGGAGTGGGCAGCACTGCCCTGCAGTGCCCAGTCCTGGTGCTGGGTGCCAGAAGGGGCCCATGGTGGGAAGCACAGGCAGCCTGGGGCCCGCACGGCACCCGGGGGAGGGGATGCACTCATGGGCTGCAGTTAGTGCCATTAGTGAGTCCCCCCCGCCGACATTACCGGTGCCTCGGGTGCCCGGGCGGTGCGTGGCTCCCAGCCTCTGGAATGCTGAACGGGACACAATGGCCGGCGTCACCAGGGCCGCCCAGCCACGGTTCCAGACCCCGCCCCGGGCAGCATGCTTGCTGCCTGCCTACTGCACTGGCCAACCCCCTACCTGGCAGCCCTGGGTCGGAGGCTCGGTGGATGCGAGGCGGGAGGTGGAAGCGTGCATCACCTGCGGGGCCGGGCCGGCGGGGGCTGGGGGCTCGTCCACGCAGCACCTCACCAGCCGTGTGCCGGGGCCGCTCGGGGCTCTGCAACGAGAGACCGAGCTGGAGCCAGGGCGGAGAGGGACCTCCTGCCAGCTCCACACACCCCAGTACCTTCACACGCTCTTTGGCGGGGGCCCCATGTGGCAGCAGTGCAGCTCCCGAGGACCACTTCTTCACATCCTGACCATAGCCAGGGGGCACCAGCACCTGCAGCCACGGCAGAGATGGGGTGGGAGGAATGAGGCCAGAGCACCCCATCTGTGATGGGGGACACCCTCAATACAGGAATAAAAGGACCATGGACCTTACCTGCCCGTCAATGTAGGCAACCTCCCCACGCAGGACCACCCTCCGCACTGTCCCCTTCACCTTCATGCCCTCGAAGGGGGTCCAATGGGCCTTGGAGAAGGCAGTGCAGCTGGGGATGATCCATTCGTGTTCCAGGTCCACCTGCCAGGACAGTGGGTCAGAGACAGAGGGGTGGGGGGCTGGACCTGGGGCAGATGGACAGGGACCCACCTCCACATAGGTGTCCTCCTGCGCTGGTAGCCCGAAGATCTTGCGAGGGTTCTCATAGAGGCGCTGGACGATATCCTCCACACTGAGTCGCCCCTCGGAGACAGCCGTCAGCAACAGCGGCAGCATCGTCTCCAGGCCAGGGTACCCAGGGGGTGGCTCCTGCCCCTGCTTCTCCTCCAGCGTGTGAGGTGCTGCAGGATGGGGCTGGTCACTGGAGGTTGTCCCTACCCACCTTCCCCACCCTGTGGTCACCATCCCCTGGGACTCACCATGGTCAGTGGCAAAGCAATCGATGATGTCCATGTTCTCCCAGAGCGCCTCCACATCCTGGTGGGTGCCCAGCGCTGGCCGCACGGCTGCCCGGCCCTTTCCGAGGCGCCCCAGGTCATCCTGGCTCAGGAAAAGGTGGTGTGGGGCCACCTCGCATGTCACCGGGATCCCCCTCTGCTTGGCTGCCTTGATGAGCAGGATCTGGAACGGCCACGGTTAGGGGGGTACCCTCAGGGTGCCACACCCCATCCCTGGAACCCACAGTTCCCCCTGCTCACCTCCTCCCTGCGGGCCACATGGCAGATGTGGACAGGACGCTGGTACAGCTGGGCCACCATCAGCACGGCAGCCACCGTCTGCCGCTCTGCGTGAGCCACAATGGGCAGGTGCCGTGGCCATTGCTCCAGGTGCTGGGGGGAAGGGGGATGGTGGGTACCAGTGCCAGGAGCAGATCTGCCCTGTGCCAGCCCCTGCCTGCCTGCTCACCTCCATCCACAGCGACACATCGTTCATCCGCAGGCTGGAGAAGGTGTCGTTCAGGTACATCTTGAGCCCAGCAGCTGCCCCAGCCAGGGGGCCCAGAGTGCCAGCATTCTCCGAGGAAGCCCCCAGGAAGAGAGCAAAGTCACAGCGGGCCCCAGCCTCAGCCAGCTGTAAGACAAGAGGCAGAGGGTGCTGTGCTGGGACCAGTCCCACCACAGGCAGTGAGCCCACCAAGGGCAATGAGCCCACCATGGCTGGCACAGCAGTAGCCAGAGAGGGGACATGAGCATCAGACTGGCAGCAGCCCCTCACCTTCTGTGCCAAGGCGAAAGAGGTGGCATCAGTGACAGCAGGGCTGGTGTTGGGCATGGCACACACCATAGTGACACCCCCAGCCAGGGCAGCTGCTGTGCCCGATGCAAAGTCCTCCTTGTGGGTGCCACCCGGCTCACGGAGGTGGACGTGGACATCAATCAGGCCTGGGGAGTGTCAGCATCAGTACTGGCAGCTGCTGGCCACAGGGGATATGAGGGACAAAGGACATCCCAGAAGCACAGCAGGGAAACATCTCTCTCCACAGTGCCTGCAGATGTGTCCAGCCCAGCTCCCAGCACTGTCCCGGTTCCATGTTGCCCCCCTGTGACCACTCAACACCCACCTGGCAGACGGATGAGTTTCTGGGATGTCATGCAGTCCACATGCATCTTTAGTGGGGGGGCTGCCCCAATCTGGCCCAGTGCCTGCAGAAACAGCAGCCACGGGGTTGGACCCCAGGTCAGGAGCAGGGCCAGTGTGATGATGCCTGTCCGAACTGCACCCCAAAAACAACCCCTGCACAGTGACACCCACACACAGTGCCAACCCCACAGCACCCACAACAGGACTTCCACAACCCCGCTTTGCTCCCTTTCCCTACACCCACCTTTACAAGATCGCCACATGCCCCAGCCCACCTCTACGAAGAGCTTTGTGCACTTGATGTCGATGATGAGGGGCACAGAGTAGTCGACAGCCAGGCGCCGGGTGCGGTACCCCTTGGTGACAAAGGACGAGAGCCGGCGGCCCCCCCGAGTTGCGCATCGAGAGGTTAATGACCATCTCAAAGTGGTTCTCAGCCAGGTAGTCCAGGATGCTGCGCTGGGTCTCCCGGGCGCCAACCTCGCTGCCATCTGCCTCCTCGAAGTGCCAGTCCACAGCCTTCACCTGCAGGCAGTGACCCTGTCAGGGCCCTGCACGCCCCTGGGTGTGCCCCGGCCCCACAGGCCCCCAGCCCTGACCTTGATGCCATGCTCAGTGTAGAAGTCAGCGGTGCCGAGGCTGGCATACAGGTTGTAGCCGAGGCTCTCCAGCGTCCGCACCGTGGGCAGCAGTTCACTCTTGTTCTGAAATGAACCAGGGGCTGGTCAGAGGGCAGAGAGGGAACCCCAGCCTCCCAGCACTTTTACCCCACACACCTTGTAGCTGCCGATGGTCAGCAGAATGTTTTTCTTGGGGATCTTGAAGCCGGTGCTGAGCATGGCCTTCAGGTATGCCTCACAGCGGTTCTCCCCAAAGCAGGCAACCTCGCCCGTGCTGGTCATCTCCACCCCCAGCACCACATCAGCGCCCGCCAGGCGTGAGAAAGAGAACTGAGGGACCTGGGGGCCAGGAGACACTCAGGGACTGCCCAGTCCTGCACCTCAGCCTGGCCCCCTGTCCCCACTCACCTTGACGCCAACAATGCCCGTGCCTGTCATCAGCCCCACAGGCTCCACATCCTCACCCATGATCACCTGGCTGGCCAGAGCCACCAAGTCCACCCCCAGGGTCTTGGAGACGAAGGGGAAGGAGCGGGAGACGCGGACATTGCACTCTATCACCTTCAGCTGGTCATCCTAGGAGACAGGGGACAGAATGAGGCAGGGCTGGGGATGTGGGGTGCTCTTCTGCTGGCACCGTGCAGTCCTCAGCCCCAGGTACCTTGGCAATGAGCTGCAGGTTGAAGGGGCCTGTGACCTGCAGCTCCTGCCCAATGGCATGGACAATGGCCTTGATGCGCTCCAGTGTCTTGGGGGTGATGTCCTGCGGGGGGGTCACCAGTGTGGCATCACCTGAGTGCACCCCAGCATTCTCCACGTGCTCCGAGATGGCGATGGCCACCACCACACCGTCACAGGCCACCGCATCCACGTCAATCTCCTATGAGCAGGAACATGGTCACAGCCTGTCCCTGGGGTGGGGGCTGGGGCTTTCAGGGGGCATCCCAGGGCTGGAAAAGTCTCCTGGACGGACCTTGGCCTCCTGGATGAACTTGGAGATGACAACAGGCTGCTCCTTGGACACGGCCACAGCGTTGCTCAGGAACTTTTCCAAATCGCTGTCCGAGTACGCCACATTCATGGCAGCACCACTCAACACGTAGGAGGGGCGCACAACACAAGGATACCCCACCTTGCAGCAGAAGTGCTTGGCTGACTGCAGGAGAGATGGAACCTCAGCGCACACACAGAAAGCCACCCTGAGGCAGCCCCCTCCCATTCGCTGGGCCCTACCTCCATGTTGGAGAGCTCCTTCCAGAGAGGCTGGCTGATGCCAATGGAGTCAAGCAGGCGAGAGAACTTGAAGCGGTTCTCGGCCGAGTCTATGGCCTCCGGGGAGGTGCCCAGGATGCGGCACTGCTGCCGGTGCAGGGCCATGGCGATGTTATTGGGCAACTGCCCACCCATGGAGAGGATCACGCCCTCAGGGTTCTCCAGCTCATAGATGTCCATCACCACCTGCGGCATCGTGTGGGGCAGGGGGATGGCTGGGACAGAGCCACGGCAGCCCTCATCCAGCCCCACAGCTGTCAGGGCTCCAGCCCCCTCACCTCAAAGGAGATCTCATCAAAGTAGAGGCGATCGCACATGTCGTAATCGGTGCTCACTGTCTCAGGGTTGTAGTTCACCATGATTGTCTTAAAACCCATCTGTTGCAGGGTGGGACAAGGTGAGCCCAGAGCCCCCAACCCCTACTTGGCCCCATCCTCTGACCAGGGAAACCCACCCCTCACACCAGAGGGTGCTGGGGCCTGTCTGACCTTGCGGAGCTCCTGAATGCAGCCGACGGCACACCAGTCAAACTCGACACTGCTGCCGATGCGGTAGACACCAGAGCCAATGACCATGACATGGGGCTCACGGAAGGCCAGGTCGTGTTCAGACCCATTGTAGGTCAGGTACAGGTAGTTGGTTTGGGCTGGCCACTCTGCTGCCACCGTGTCGATCTGCTTCACCACTGGCAGGATCTTTAGGTCACGCCGCATCTTCCGCACGGCCAGCTCGGTGCTGCACAGGGCTGTGTGAGTGCCAGGATCGAGGCACAGAGCAGAATGGGGCTGCCCCCTCCCCTTCTCACCTGAGCACGGCCAGGGCCACCTGCTTATCAGAGAAGCCGAGCTGCTTGGCACGCTTGAGCACATCAGGCGGCATGGTGCCCTGCTCACCACGGTACGACTCCAGCAGCACCGTGTGGTCCGTGATGTTTTTCATCTTGTGCAGGAACCAGCGGTCAATCTTGGTCAGCTCATAGAGCCGCTCGATGGAGTACCCGGCCCGCAGCGCTGCCGCCAGCACAAAGATTCGCTTGTCCGTTGGTGTCTCCAGCTCCTGCCAGGCCGGGGGTTGAGTGTGACCGAGGGAGGCAGGCGGCCACCTCTCCCTGCAGAACGGCACAGCCAGCACAGACACCCAGACCCCAGTGCTCACCATGTCCGAGGCCGGCTTCACTGTGTGGTCAAAACCCACGCAGTTCTCATCCACCATCCTCAGAGCCTTCTGGAACGCCTCCTCAAAGTTCCTCCCAATGGCCATGACTTCCCCTGCAGAAGGTGGGGTGAGCAGGTGGATCCTGTGTCCACCGCATGCCCACTAGTGCTGCCCTCCTCCACTCACCCACACTCTTCATGGAGCTGCCAATCTTGGTACTGACACGCAGGAACTTGCTGAGGTCCCAGCGTGGGATCTTCACCACACAGTAGTCCAGGCTGGGCTCAAAGTTGGCCGTGGTGGAGTTGGTGACAGAGTTCCTGAGGAGATGACAGGAGTCAGCAGCTGGGGCAGCCCCACCACAGGAGCACCTCATCCCATGCTGTGGTGGTACCTTACCTGAGGAGGGGCAGGGGTATGCCCAGGGCAAGTTTGGCAGCCACATAGGCCAGTGGGTAACCAGTGGCCTTGCTGGCCAGGGCTGAGCTGCGGGAGAGCCGGGCATTCACCTCAATGATGTAGTACTGTGGGCAGCAGGCAGGCAGAGTCAGTTGGTGCCATACAACAGGCCAAGCTGGTGACAGCCTGACCTACCACATCCCAGAGATGCTGCTGCATGGTGAGGGGAGGTGACATGGCACAGCCTCGTGGGACAGCATGGGGCAGGACCCAGATCCTCCCAGGGCAGGGCTGGCCAGGCATCGGGAGTGGGAGCCAGAACCCACAGAGAGCTGCAAGTACCTGCTCTGACTCAGGGTTGAGGGCAAACTGGATGTTGCACTCGCCCACGATGCCCAGGTGCTGCACCACCTTGACAGCTGTGCGCCTCAGCATGAAGTACTCGCTGTCATTGAGGGTCTGGCTGGGTGCCACCACGATGGACTCGCCTGTGTGGATCCCCAGCGGGTCCAGGTTCTCCATGTTGCACACCTGGCAGTGGTGGGGGTGTCACTGCAGGCTTGAGGTTCTCCACTACATGTTCTGTCTCTGGTGGGTTCCTCCCAGCTCCCACCACATCCTCCCCTGCCCAGCCAGGACTGGAATACTTGGGGTGTTCCACTGGGTAGACAGCTGGAGTGAACACCCCAGCATGGGGGTGCGGGGCTCTGACTCATGGGGTGCAGCTCCCAGTTGCACACAGCCGTTGTGCCAGTACCATGGGAGGCACTAGGGAGCCCTCCCTGGGGACAAGGTACAGCGGGAGCCCCTGCCCCACATCCATCCCTCTGAAGCAGCCCAGAGGCCTCCCTCCATTCCATACCGTGACGCAGTTGTTGTAGGCATCTCGCACCACCTCGTACTCAATCTCCTTCCAGCCTTTCAGGGACTTGTCCACCAGCACCTGGGAGGTGTGGGTGAAGGCCTGGCTCACCAGAGCCACCAGCTCCTCCCGGCTGTTGGCGAAGCCGGAGCCCAGCCCCCCAAGGGCATAGGCGGAGCGCACCAGAACTGGGTACCCCAACCGCTCAGCTGCCGACTGCGCCTGCAGGGAGCAACAGGGTCATGGTGGGAACAGTAAGGACAGGACACTGCCCTGCCCCCTGCCCCAGAGCCCCCCAGACTGTCCCAGACCTGCTCCAGGGAGGCAGCAGCCTCGCTGGGTGCCACGTGCTCCCCGATCTCCTCCATCTTCTCCGCAAAGACCTTGCGATCCTCCGTCATCTCAATGGAGGCAACAGGGGTGCCCAGCACCCGCACATGGTAACGCTCCAGAACACCCGCCTTGGTCAGCTCCACACCACAGTTGAGGGCCGTCTGCCCACCAAAGGTCAGCAGCACCCCATCGGGCCGCTCATTCCGGATCACCTGGGGGGCATGGGGGGTGGGGCAGAAACCACGGTGGGTCCTGTGTTTTCTGGCTGCTACTTCACCTGTGCTGCCCCTCAAGTCCCTTCCACCCACAACCAGCCCTCCATGCACCAGGCTCTAGGCCATCCCCCAGCCCAGCCCCACACTCAGCCCCCAACTCTGCCATCCCTGCATCCCCAAACTGCCCCCTCCGAGCCAGCATACTGTACAGGGTGCTCACCTGGGTGACATACTCAGGGGTGATGGGCAGGAAGTACACCTTGTCCGCCAATCCCTTGGAGGTCTGGACTGTCGCGATGTTGGGGTTGATCAGCACTGTCTGGATGTTCTCCTCCTTCAGTGCTTTGATGGCCTCACAAGGAGCAGAGGGGTCACGGCTGGTGGCCCCAGGACCTTGCCACCCAGCCCTCTGTGGCCCCTACTGCCCCACATGCCCTGGGGTGGGTGCTCACCTGTGACCCCGAGTAGTCGAACTCGCCTGCCTGCCCGATGGAAAGGCCACCGGACCCCAGGATCAGCACCTTGCGGGGCCGGGCTGCATCCAATTCCCCCACTGACGCCTCGGTGTAGGTCAGCCACTGCTGCAGGCGCTCCCGCACTGGGGGGGATGAGGCACAATGGGGACAGAGCACCCCCATGCACAGCCCCATCCTGCAGCCCTTGCCCCATGGTCCTGGCTGTCCCTCACACTCACACCCACCTGTCCGGGCACTGCCGTCCCTGTCCCGCAGGTCCCGCACCACCTCCACAAAGACATCGAAGAGACCCTCCAGGTCCGTGGGGCCGGCGCAGTGCTCGGGGTGAAACTGGACACTGTGGAGGGGATCAGGCAGGGCACATCCCTATGACATGCCATCCCACAGCCCCCCACAACCTCAGGCCCCCTGCTGTGGTCCCATGCACACCTGAAGAAGGGCTTGTGCTGGTGGACAAGGCCCTCGTTGGAGCCATCGTTGGCGTTGGTGAAGAGTGGGGCCCAGCCGGGTGGGAGGCTGCCCGTCTCCACTGCAAAGCCATGGTTCTGCGCCGTGATGAAGCAGCGCTGCGTGTCCTCATGCAGGCATGGCTGGTTATGCCCACGATTCCCGTACCTGGGGGGTGGGACAGGTGTCAGGCAGCCCCAGCAGCCAGGACCCCTGCAGTGACTCCAGACCCCCACTCACTTCATCTTGTAGGTATGGGCACCGAGGGCCAGGGCGAGTAACTGGTGTCCCAGGCAGATCCCAAAAATGGGCTTGGGCTGGGGCATGTCCAGCAGTCGGCGTAGGCCAGACACAGTCTCCTGGCAGAGCTGTGGGTCCCCAGGGCCATTGCTGATGAACAGCCCGTCAAAGTCTGTGCCAAGAGAGCAGCGGGGTCAGAGTGGGGCCCCCCAGCCCCTCGATATCACAGTAGGGCCTCACAAGGTCCCCACAGGGTCAGAGCGGGCACTCTTGGCTACCAGCAGAGAAGCACCCTGTACCTGCAGCACCCCAGCAGGGTTGCACCAAGGTATTCTGACCCCACAACAGCCATTCAAGTGCCAGCAAGCCCTCCCCAGTCCCCCACTGCCCCCCCCCCCCATAGCCATACTGATACCACAGTCCAGAGTCCCCCTTGCCAATCACAGCAAGGCATACCAAGCCCATGGCCCCCCTCCTGTGGTGCCATGCTGAGGACCCTGAGCCCCTAAGTCCCCAGGAATGATGACACCAAGGCTCCCCACCCCATGGCATTGAGCAGGACACAGCTGTCCCCAGCAGCAACCATGCAGACAGTCCCAGCCCCAGACCCTGTTCCCCCCACCCCTTGGTGGGCACCCAGATTGTCTCCAGTCACTGCCATCTCACCTGCAGGGTCCAGTGGGTGGTCCCAGGGAACCACAGTAACAGTTGCCCCCGCTGGCACAGGCACCGTATCTGATTGTTCTTTAGGCCACAGTCAAGGGCTGTGACACGCAGAGATCCACCCGGGTTGAACACACGTGGTGCCTGTGGGAGAGGGAGTGGATCACTGGCCTCCTGCTGGGGCCAGCTGCCTGGAGCAAGAGGCTCCACACCCGCTTCTGCTGCCCCCCAGCCCTGCTCAGACATCCCTGCCACACCTTCAGCGACACCTCCTGCACCAGGTGATTCTTGCTGGGGTCCTCAAAAGAGAGGCTCTCCTCGGGGGTCCCATCTGGCACCAGCTTCCCCAGCAGCGTCCCCTTCTCACGGATCTTCTTTGTCAGCGCCCGGGTATCTACCCCTGCAAGTGGGTTGTGAGACACAATCCCGTGGTCCTGGCCCACCCCAGCAGGACCCTGCTTCCCAGCAGCATCATCATCCCCAAATGCCAACACTGGCTAGAACCCCAGGTTGGCAAATTTCAACAGAGAGATGGGTCTGGTTCATAACTCGCAGATCCCCAGCCCCCACCTCCCACCCTTTTCTGCTGTCTCCACAGTCCCACCTTCTAGCCCCGGGATGTTCTGCTCCTTCAGCCACTGGTCCAAGGAGTGGGATGCGCTCCAGTGGCTGGGGGTCTCTGAGCACTCTCCCACCACCAGTGCGGCCACATGGATCTTGCTGGACTCGAACCACTAGGGTGACAAGGGGTGAGCAGGGCAAGGCAGAGGGTCACCAGCCCAGGAGAAACCCCACGGAACATGGACCCCATTCCAAGAGCACAGGACCAGCCCTCCCAGTGCTGCTCCCACCTTGCCCCACGCCTATCACAGTGAGGTTGAGCCTTAGTCCAGCAAAGTCCCTGGATCAGGAAGCCCCAGGATGGGGTGTCCAGGCCCCCACAGTGCTGCTGGACTGCAGCCCACTGCCCACGTGCCAACATGGCACATGCCATGGGACCCCTCAGCTTCGTACAGCTGCAACACAAACCAAGGTGATGGGAAAGCACTACTCCCTCCGGGCACAGCTTTGCCAGCAAGCTCTAGACATGCCTGTATGTTCTGCCCCATGGGATCAGGGCTCTGGTTCCCAGAAGCACAGGCTACAGCAGGGACCCACCTGGACACACCACAGACCCAGGGAGGGCTGCTGACAGCAAGACCCTCAGGGGCAGCATGGGGAGGCCAGCACAGCATGGCCACAGAAGGGCTGGACTCTGCCCCAGAACAAGCAGCGTGGAGGCCAAGAGGCTGGGAGGGGGCAGGGACCTCGAGCAGCCCCTCTGCCCAACCCCAGGGGCTTGAGACCTCCACCTTGCAACAGAGCCCTGGTGAGGACACACACAGCTCCACATCCCACATGCTGCGAGGCGCCCCAATCCCAGTGTACTGGGGTCTCCCTCTGCTCAGCCCCAGTCCTCACCATGTCAGAGCACGCTGGGCCCCACTGCAGCTCTGGGCCCTGGAGCATCGGACTCAAACCTCTGCTTGCAAAAATGTGCCACTGCCCTGCCCTGGCACCCTGTACTGTCCTGCTCTGGTGCCTCGTGCAATCCATCCCGCCCTGGCACCCTGCAGTGTCCCGTTCTGTAAAGTGCCACAGCGACAGCACGACAGGACACGCAGCCCCCCCTGGGCCCCCCTGCTCACCCTGCTGAGGCCGAAGGCGTCGGGCTCGTCCCGGGGCACTCCGTAGTTACCGACCAGCGGGTAGGTAAGGACCAGGATCTGCCCCTTGTAGGAGGGGTCGGTGAGGGCCTCGGGGTACCCCACCATGCCAGTCTGGAACACTGCAGGGGATCGGGAAGGAAGTGATGGGGGGGCAGCCCCGGCCCCGCCGCGGGGCACCGAGCTGAGCACAGCCAGGCCGATCCCAACCCCGCGCTCCGGGCAGGCCCCACGGAGAGGCCCCGAGCTGAGGGAGTTCCCGGGCCGGGCCGGACCCCCCGTTCCCTCTCCTCTCCGTGCCGCCGCCTGTCTCGGGCCGCCCCCTCGACATCCCGACCCAGCCCCACGGCCTCACTCACCGACTTCCCCGGTGGCGGCGGCCCCAACGGCCCCGAAGGGGCGGCCGGGCAGCACCGACCCGTCCTGCAGCACCAGGCGGGCCATGGCGTCGCCACGTGCGCTCAGGCAGCTCCGCAGCGGGGAGCGAGCGGGGCGCGCGCGGCTCGGCGGCAGCGGTGGCGGGAGGATCCGGGGCGGGACCGCGCCGAGACCGCCCCCGGGGCGGGACGGCGGCACCTGGTGCACCGGCCGTGGGGGCTTCGCGGGACAGCGGTGGGTGCGGAGAGGAGCAGCGACCCGGGGCTCGACCGCCGTTTCGCGGAGTACTGCGGTAAGTTCTCGCGGGAAAGGGACCAACGGAATGCGGCCGGATTACGGGCCGGGCTTTAGAGTTTTCAGAGTAGCTACTCTACCATTAAATCATCCGAAACGAGCGATTATAAACGTTGAAGAGTTTTTTGTCTCATAACATCCCTGAAAGAAAGCATTTCTGTTTTTTATACTGTGAAATCAGGGGAGAGCGCGAACGCAGTCCCCCACTACCACAAATTATGCAGTCGAGTTTCCCGCATTTGGGGAAATCGCAGGGGTCAGCACACCCGGAGTGCAAGGGATGAGCCTCGCCCTGGGAAAACCACCTGCCTGATCATGGTGTCTCCCCTGCCAGGTAAGTATGAAGTCCTCCACCCCGCAACCACACACCCCAGACGCCGCACGCCTCCACAACACACGGTCACTCCGCCACGGCCGCCGCACCGACCCAGCCCCGCGCTGCGCCTCCACCCGCACCTTCCGCCCCGCGCAGCAGCCGCGGACGCGCGAGAGCAGCGGCGTCTTTGGGCGAGCTGTGTCCCGTGCTGCCGCGCGGTGGTGTCAGATTTGCATGGACACGCCCCCTCACCCACAAGGCACCGCGCGCTCCACGCTCTGGTTTGCATGGACACGCCCCTCCCCGCACCGCCTCCTCTCGCGCCCTCAGCGCAGCGCCCCCTGGCGGCGAGGCGGACTGTCCGCCGCTCCTCCCGCGAGGATCCGGATCCTTCCAAGTGCATGGATTCAGATCCCGAAGGGATCGACATCCAGCAAGGGAATGAAGCAGGATGCTGTTTAACAGGATGTTTGTTGGCAGTCGGTGCCAGGTACAGGAAAGAAACTCCGGAAGACACAAGGAGCAGAGAGAGGGGTTATTTCCCAAGTGATGCCTGTAATGATGGCAAGAAGTAGAAGAGCCAAAAGAAATTGCTAAATCTCTTGTCAGGGACAGGGAAGAGGCAGAGGGCAAGGTGCATTTTGGGGATGACGTCATGAGTGGGGATTAATGCTCCTCCAAAAGCATTAGGCTGCAGGTCGCAGACAGGACAGGCACTGTGAAAAGCAGTGTCTGAGCATGGACAGGAGGAATAATCAGAAGATGCAGAAATTGTGTTGGACTGAAGGGGACCAGAGGCATCTCCTATTTCCCTGGCCAATCCTTTGATTCCAGTTAAGCTGGGCAATGGAACAATGGATTTTCTAGTGGATACTGGAACATCTTGTTCCATAGTTACTGGCTGTAAGGCACCTTTGAGTAAAAGGAAAGGCATTGTTGTTGCTGCAATGGGAGGAAATCTCTCAAGGCAGGAAATCCCTCAGGTGCAGGAAATCCCTCAGACCATCTAACAACCCATGGAATTCACGACTGGGAACACAAAATGACCCCATCACTTTCTCCACATGCCCGTGTGTCCTTTGCCATTGCTCAGGCAGGATCTGCCGTGCAAGTTAAATACACAATTCACTTTCTCTAAGGGCTCTGCCCTGTTGCATATTCCTCTGGAAAACGGATGGAAAGTGCAGCTCTGCCCATTCACCCAGGGAAACCTGCAGGAGAGGAAATGCCCAGTGAAGTTTTAGGTCACTCATACCACTGGTTTGGGCTCGGGAATCCTGGGACGAGGAAGAAACATGAGTCCGGTAAAAGGTGAACAGAAACCAGCAGTCCAACCGGTAAGAAAAGATCCACTCCAATAAAATGAGAGACCCAACGAGGATTGGAAACCTTAATGGGCTCTTCTTTAGAGTTTGGGTTATTGCCAATTCAAATGTACCACTCCAAACCTCCCAGAGGAAAAGCCTAAATCACTGGGATAGACTAGTGCAAGAGCTACAGGAACTTAATGCCCAGACTGCTGATGTTCCTCTCGTTGTCCCAAATCCCGACACCCTTCTCGCCCCACTCCGAGACCAACATGGACTTTGTGGTGTTGGATGTGAAAGACATCTTCTCTTGTATCCCTGTGGGTGAACAGAGTCACCTTGTCTTTGCCTTTGAATGGGAAAGTCCAACTCAAAGGGGGAAACGATATTGAGACACTCGAGATTTGAATCAAACTTTGCAATATTTTAGCTGTTCATTAGTACGTGCAGACAGACACTTGTGACTAATTCCACTGTGAATGGCGTACACCTGGCTAATCTTTTGTCTTGAGGAAAAGAGAAGCCCAAGAGGAATGGACTGTTTGCACAAGAGACACCACGAGGGTCACCAGCAGGACTGGGCAGTACCTGGGGAAAAGGTAATTCCGGCTGTGGGAGATCAGGACCACTGACCCATTGGCTGCTTATTCAGAGCAGAACCCGACCCAAAGGGAGGGAAGAGTTGTGCCTGTGAAGTGATCTGTGTTGGAAGGGAAATCCACTCAGCACAGAGGGTGTGTTGGTTTTGCATGGCCTAGTTTTTGGTGGCAGGCGGGCCACAGAGGTGGCTTCTGTGAGAAGCTGCTACAAGCTTCCACCACATCTGGCAGAGCCAATCCCTGATGGCTCTGAAGATGGACATGCCACTTGCCAAGGCTGTGCCAATTAGAAGTGATGGTAATGCCTCTGTGAGAACATGTTTAAGAAGAAAATCAAAACAAAGGGGGGGGGGGGGGGGGGCTCAGTTTTAATTCCAGCTAGAGAAGAGGAGGATGTGAAAACATGTGAAGAAAACAACATGGAGACACCAAGGTCAGTGGAGAAGGAGGGGAAGGAGGTGCTCCAGGCACCAGGGCTGAGATTACTCCACAAGCCTTGATGATGACCATGGTGAAGCCACTGTGCCCCTGCAGCCCATGGGGACCACAGGGGATGTAGAGATCACCCACAGTCCATGGGGAGGTGCCCATATGGGAGTGGGTGGATGCCTGGAGGAGGCTGCGATCTGGTGGGAGACCCAGTGGAGAGAGGGGGGCCCTGCTTCCAGGCTGGAACAGCCTGTCCTTGAAAGTCCGCACTCCATGGACGAGTGACCCATGCCACAGAAGTTTTGGGAGGACTGCTGCTCATGAGATGGACCCACATTGGAGAGGTATGCGGAGAACTCTGTCTTGTGGAAGACACCCCATGGTCTCACTGGGGAACAACTTGTCTCCCTGAGCCAAGCGGAAGACAACTTCAGGTGATGAACTGACCAAAAGCCCCATGCTCTGTCTCTCCCTGCACCGTTGGTGGGAAGGATGGAGAGGTTGGGAGTCAAAAAAGATGTTTTTAAGGGCTTATTTTACTTCTCATTATACTCCTCTGATTTTGTAAGTAATGAACTCACTTTGTACCTCGAAGTTGAGCATATTTTGCCCTTGGAGTGTTTTCTCCTGGTCCTTAACTCATGAATATTTCGTTAAATTTTTCTCTCCTCTGCCCAGGATTTTTGCTCTCCTCTGTACCAGGAGAGGGTGAGTGAGTGAGTGAGTGGCTTTTGTGGAGGGCTGGTGTTTGGCCAGTGTCAAACCACGAAAGAGGGGTTTGGGTGCTAATTAATGAAAGAGTTCTGTAACCATCACCCAAGGAACCCCGGTGCCTTTGTTTGCTCAAATGTAAAATTGTTGTACAGCTGTGATGCTCGGGGAGTGAAGAACAGTGAGGTATCTACCATCTGCACACTCTGCACTACCTAGAATAAAACCAGAAATCGCTCTCTCTGGTGTGTGAACTGGCGCCGTGCATGGGGAACGAGTCCGCAGTTGGGACGGCAGTTTTTGACGCTCCAGTTCCCCGGGACTCGGTGCCAGCGGCAAAGAGCGGCGGCGGCAGGACGATTCCCGGGGCCGGGCTGGAGGCGGCAGCTCCCGGGGCAACGGGGAGGGGTGGGGAGGAGCGTGTCCATGCAAATCTGACACCACCGCGCGGCAGCACGGGACACAGCTCGCCCAAAGACGCCGCTGCTCTCGCGCGTCCGCGGCTGCTGCGCGGGGCGGAAGGTGCGGGTGGAGGCGCAGCGCGGGGCTGGGTCGGTGCGGCGGCCGTGGCGGAGTGACCGTGTGTTGTGGAGGCGTGCGGCGTCTGGGGTGTGTGGTTGCGGGGTGGAGGACTTCATACTTACCTGGCAGGGGAGACACCATGATCAGGCAGGTGGTTTTCCCAGGGCGAGGCTCATCCCTTGCACTCCGGGTGTGCTGACCCCTGCGATTTCCCCAAATGCGGGAAACTCGACTGCATAATTTGTGGTAGTGGGGGACTGCGTTCGCGCTCTCCCCTGATTTCGATGTTAAAAACAGATCTTGAGTCAATTGCTGCATAAACGGACTTCCGTGAGGCTCGTATTGAGTGTTATCTGCGCATTGAGTGCATATGGTCAAAGCTCAAGTTCTCACGCACGCAGCCGTACCGGGGGACTAAAAGGAGCCGCTAGCAGTGCTCGGTGGTCATGATGCGAAGATAGCGGAGGGCCCGGCGCTGAATGGGATGGGAAGAGGGATACGGGAGCAGCGGTATGTGGAACTGCGGGTGTAGCGACGATCCCCAAGTGGTCCGGAATTCTCTGGAAGGGTCGGAGGGCAGAGAGGCTCAGGAATAGCTGGGATTCCAGAGGCATCCCGGGACGCTCTTTCCGGACAGGCGCTGCTGGCGGTCGGGAGACGCATTGCTTGCAGAAATTGGCCAGCGGATCCCTAAAGGGAGGCTCTGGGCTGCCGCCTCCGGAACCGGGATGATCCCGGCCTGTCCCACGCCGTGTCTGCAGGAGCAGGGAAACACCCCGGTGACACCGGTCCTCGCTGGGGAGAGGGCGCCGAGATGCCGGTCCCGCTCTGCGAGCACTGCCTGGGTCACACCCGGTCGAGTCCGAGGTCGCTTATGCAACGATAAAGCCGGGAGACCGACATGCCACGCAAACCAGAGCCCGAATTCCCGCCCAGACCCCAGTGCCGGGTTAATCCCGCTGTTTCTCTGGGGACCCGGCGGGGCGAAGCTCTTCGGTCTGGCTACAGACGAAACTCAGCGGCGAGCTACAGGACCTCGGCAGGCAAGTACTCGTAGAGACAACACATACTTTAACATATCTTATCTGTCATTGACCAACGTAATCAGGAGAGAGCGCGAACGCAGTCCCCCACTACCACAAATTATGCAGTCGAGTTTCCCGCATTTGGGGAAATCGCAGGGGTCAGCACACCCGGAGTGCAAGGGATGAGCCTCGCCCTGGGAAAACCACCTGCCTGATCATGGTGTCTCCCCTGCCAGGTAAGTATGAAGTCCTCCACCCCGCAACCACACACCCCAGACGCCGCACGCCTCCACAACACACGGTCACTCCGCCACGGCCGCCGCACCGACCCAGCCCCGCGCTGCGCCTCCACCCGCACCTTCCGCCCCGCGCAGCAGCCGCGGACGCGCGAGAGCAGCGGCGTCTTTGGGCGAGCTGTGTCCCGTGCTGCCGCGCGGTGGTGTCAGATTTGCATGGACACGCTCCTCCCCACTCGTCTGTCAGGCGCCTGTATTGCCCCTTCTGCCGGTGAACGCGCACTCTCATTTCCCTGTCCCTCACCTGTCCCCTTGTATCAGACACGCCCCTTCATCTACAAGGTATCGCCCCCATATGTCCGAGCCGCGGAGCGATCACTGCCGCGGGACTCGGGGCGTCTCGGGGGAACCAGCGTCGCTCCTCCAAACCGGGGTCCGGGGAACGTCCGTCTGGCCGCGACCGCGCAAAACAGGGCGGGATTGGCCGCTCCAACCGGCGGGGCCGCGTTCATGGAAGGAGGTAATCCCCCACTGCTGGCCTCTGAATTCATTATGGGGACTCCAAAACCTCTGTCCTCGGCGACAATGACGACCCGGACACAAGATGGAACGGGCTCGGCGCCGTTCTGCCGCCCCCCGCCTCGAACTGAAGTACTGAAGACAGCTCAGCGGCACTTGAGCAGTCCTTCGGGTGGGGGTGCAGGAGAAGGGGCTGAGGTAACCCCCAGATGCCCCAGCAGGTGACACCCATCGTGTCCACCAGGGCATAGGAGTTCTGCCCTTACCATCTCACTCCGGCTGAGTCTGCTTTGAGTTAACTCCCTTCCCAATGCTGAGGGGACGCTGGGCCTTGAGAATGATCTGTGGGGGAGAACAGAGACCACCCCAGACCCTGCCGCTCTGGGGTTGCTCTGGTTCCTGCCCTGCGCCCACGACTTTGCCTGGAGATGTTCCTGGATTACAGGAAAGGTGACACAGAGGAGAATGGTTCCTACCATACAGCGGACTGCGTCCCGCATACGCTGCTATCACCTTGCGCTGATCAAGCAGGTGTGCGCGAGTACCTAAACCAGCAAAGAAACGTGTAGCACATGCCGGACCAGCACGTTTCGCGATTGATTCAGCCCAAATCTTTTGTTAACCAACGTAATCAGGGGAGAGCGCGAACGCAGTCCCCCACTACCACAAATTATGCAGTCGAGTTTCCCGCATTTGGGGAAATCGCAGGGGTCAGCACACCCGGAGTGCAAGGGATGAGCCTCGCCCTGGGAAAACCACCTGCCTGATCATGGTGTCTCCCCTGCCAGGTAAGTATGAAGTCCTCCACCCCGCAACCACACACCCCAGACGCCGCACGCCTCCACAACACACGGTCACTCCGCCACGGCCGCCGCACCGACCCAGCCCCGCGCTGCGCCTCCACCCGCACCTTCCGCCCCGCGCAGCAGCCGCGGACGCGCGAGAGCAGCGGCGTCTTTGGGCGAGCTGTGTCCCGTGCTGCCGCGCGGTGGTGTCAGATTTGCATGGACACGCTCCTCCCCACCCCTCCCCGTTGCCCCGGGAGCTGCCGCCTCCAGCCCGGCCCCGGGAATCGTCCTGCCGCCGCCGCTCTTTGCCGCTGGCACCGAGTCCCGGGGAACTGGAGCGTCAAAAACTGCCGTCCCAACTGCGGACTCGTTCCCCATGCACGGCGCCAGTTCACACACCAAAGAGAGCGATTTCTGGTTTTATTCTAGGTAGTGCAGAGTGTGCAGATGGTAGATACCTCACTGTTCTTCACTCCCCGAGCATCACAGCTGTACAACAATTTTACATTTGAGCAAACAAAGGCACCGGGGTTCCTTGGGTGATGGTTACAGAACTCTTTCATTAATTAGCACCCAAACCCCTCTTTCGTGGTTTGACACTGGCCAAACACCAGCCCTCCACAAAAGCCACTCACTCACTCACTCACCCTCTCCTGGTACAGAGGAGAGCAAAAATCCTGGGCAGAGGAGAGAAAAATTTAACGAAATATTCATGAGTTAAGGACCAGGAGAAAACACTCCAAGGGCAAAATATGCTCAACTTCGAGGTACAAAGTGAGTTCATTACTTACAAAATCAGAGGAGTATAATGAGAAGTAAAATAAGCCCTTAAAAACATCTTTTTTGACTCCCAACCTCTCCATCCTTCCCACCAACGGTGCAGGGAGAGACAGAGCATGGGGCTTTTGGTCAGTTCATCACCTGAAGTTGTCTTCCGCTTGGCTCAG
Organism: Entomyzon cyanotis; assembly: GCA_024500445.1. Lineage (NCBI taxonomy): Eukaryota > Metazoa > Chordata > Aves > Passeriformes > Meliphagidae > Entomyzon > Entomyzon cyanotis. The sequence continues at coordinate 601,384 of JAKEPQ010000036.1, read as the reverse complement.
GGAGACAAGTTGTTCCCCAGTGAGACCATGGGGTGTCTTCCACAAGACAGAGTTCTCCGCATACCTCTCCAATGTGGGTCCATCTCATGAGCAGCAGTCCTCCCAAAACTTCTGTGGCATGGGTCACTCGTCCATGGAGTGCGGACTTTCAAGGACAGGCTGTTCCAGCCTGGAAGCAGGGCCCCCCTCTCTCCACTGGGTCTCCCACCAGATCGCAGCCTCCTCCAGGCATCCACCCACTCCCATATGGGCACCTCCCCAGGGACTGTGGGTGATCTCTACATCCCCTGTGGTCCCCATGGGCTGCAGGGGCACAGTGGCTTCACCATGGTCATCATCAAGGCTTGTGGAGTAATCTCAGCCCTGGTGCCTGGAGCACCTCCTTCCCCTCCTTCTCCACTGACCTTGGTGTCTCCATGTTGTTTTCTTCACATGTTTTCACATCCTCCTCTTCTCTAGCTGGAATTAAAACTGAGCCCCCCCCCCCCCCTTTGTTTTGATTTTCTTCTTAAACATGTTCTCACAGAGGCATTACCATCACTTCTAATTGGCACAGCCTTGGCAAGTGGCATGTCCATCTTCAGAGCCATCAGGGATTGGCTCTGCCAGATGTGGTGGAAGCTTGTAGCAGCTTCTCACAGAAGCCACCTCTGTGGCCCGCCTGCCACCAAAAACTAGGCCATGCAAAACCAACACACCCTCTGTGCTGAGTGGATTTCCCTTCCAACACAGATCACTTCACAGGCACAACTCTTCCCTCCCTTTGGGTCGGGTTCTGCTCTGAATAAGCAGCCAATGGGTCAGTGGTCCTGATCTCCCACAGCCGGAATTACCTTTTCCCCAGGTACTGCCCAGTCCTGCTGGTGACCCTCGTGGTGTCTCTTGTGCAAACAGTCCATTCCTCTTGGGCTTCTCTTTTCCTCAAGACAAAAGATTAGCCAGGTGTACGCCATTCACAGTGGAATTAGTCACAAGTGTCTGTCTGCACGTACTAATGAACAGCTAAAATATTGCAAAGTTTGATTCAAATCTCGAGTGTCTCAATATCGTTTCCCCCTTTGAGTTGGACTTTCCCATTCAAAGGCAAAGACAAGGTGACTCTGTTCACCCACAGGGATACAAGAGAAGATGTCTTTCACATCCAACACCACAAAGTCCATGTTGGTCTCGGAGTGGGGCGAGAAGGGTGTCGGGATTTGGGACAACGAGAGGAACATCAGCAGTCTGGGCATTAAGTTCCTGTAGCTCTTGCACTAGTCTATCCCAGTGATTTAGGCTTTTCCTCTGGGAGGTTTGGAGTGGTACATTTGAATTGGCAATAACCCAAACTCTAAAGAAGAGCCCATTAAGGTTTCCAATCCTCGTTGGGTCTCTCATTTTATTG
>JAKEPQ010000028.1:0-30397 GCA_024500445.1 Entomyzon cyanotis | reverse complement strand
GACCTGGAATTGTGAAAGATTTCCCTGCCCATGGTTGAGGTGGAATGAGAAAATCCTTAATTTCCATCATCTCTCTGACCCAAAACTCCACCAACTCCTCATTCCATGACAACAAAAGTATTTTTATGTAATGTTGCATTTCCCTGAGTGATTCCTGGTGAATCTTGGAGCAACCTGGGACCGTGAAAGATTTCCCTGCCCGTGGTTGGGGTGCAATGAGAAAATCCTTAATTTCAATCATCTCTCTGACCACAAAAATGGGATTTTTCCCGGCTGGCAAGCGAAGCAGAAAGCGTTAACAGCTGGAAGCTGCCCAGCCATGCATCTTTATTAGCAGCTGGAAACAAGGAGGGAAAGGAGCAGCAATTATTTTCCTTACCTGTCCCAGGGCCAGGTGTGTGTGGCAGGAATTCTCTCCTGAATGGATGGAGATCGTTAATTTGTGCAGAGTCAGCGTGGAGATGTTGGGGTTTTTCCAGTGGGGAATGCAGAGCTGGAAAAGCAAGGGCATTGCTCAAGGAATTCCTGCCTTGAGGGATTTGGATTTAAAGCCAAAGCAATCCAGGATTCCAGACTTTGTCCAATAGGATATGTGGGGAAGTTAATAGGAATTGGGAAAAGGTAGGAATTTATAATCAATTAGCTATGTTAGGCTGTGGCTAGCACAGGTCTTTCCCATGAGAATTCTTTTTGTGTTTTATAAACAAAGATAAAGTTTGGATGTTATTAAAAACAGTGTCTCAAGATTTGGACAGTGCAGGCCTGGCCTATCAGGCCTAGGGGAAGGTTTCTGACTGACCAATCTGGGTGACCTTTGAAAACTCTATATATATGTTGGATTCAAACAATAAAGTGCTTTGTCTATGCCACGCTGAGAATTGGGGCTTTCCTTCTCTGCTAGCGGCTCAACAGCGACATTAGGCCATTGCAGAAACTTGGAATTCAAGTGAGAGGAATTGGGAATAACTTGATTTTCTGAGAGTGAAACTGAATGCAAGCCATTCCAAAACACTGTGGATTGGGATATCACTGCTAAATAAACCACATTCCCAAATTCTGTCTGTTATTGGGATTCCTGCTGTTATTCTTTTTGATTATTCCTAATGGAATGGGGATGGATGTGCCAGAAAGGAGCTTTAGAACCTTAGGGAAAACAGCAACCATTGTGCCTTTCCTTGGAATTTCCCTTAAAAGATTTAATTGATATTTTTGACGATGAGTGAAGTTTTGTTTTGGTTTGGTTTATTTTTCCTTAAAAGAAAAGCAAAATTAATCAACAAATTCAAAATTCTCCATTCACCAATGTTTAATAATCCCATCACAGAATAATGCATGAAGGAGGACAAGAAGCCAACCCTCTCCACGAGGCTTCGCTCTGCCCGGCACTCGAATCCTCCAGATAAAAAGCTCCCACTTTTATCCCTCCAACTACTCGGGCAGCCCCTGGAAGAACCAAAAGGACTTGAAGGGGAAATAATTGGCTCTTTAGAGGAGCAGAGCTGAACAATGTCCTCGCTGCCTCTCGAGCTTTTGCCCGCATCTGCCTGGGCTTTGTGGAAATAAATTAAATAATGGGGCCAACAGGATTGGATCGCCAAAATATTCTCCCTTTAATTAATTAATTTCCAGATTAATTCCCAGATGGCTGTTGGGGCTGAGGGGAAGGAGAAGATTCCAGGCTGGGGGAACAGGAGGAGGACTTTTGTCCGGATTAATTGTCAAGTTGTTGTCTCTTAAAAAAAAAAAAGTGAGGACAGGGATGCATTTTCTCCCCAATATTCCAAATTAGCACTTCACTAATTGTTGGGATTTTTTCCCTGTGACTTTTTCCCTGTGACTTTTCCCTGTGATTTTCTCCCTTCTCAAACTCAGAAGGTCCCAAAGATGAGGAATCTCCACCACAGCTGGAGGGAAAAACAGAGATCCTGAATTCCCTGCTTGGTACTAGGAAATCCAGAAACTCCCAGAAATGGAAAAATCCATTTTCTGGATCCCCTGTGGATCCCAGAGGGATGAATTCCCTGCTTGCTCCTAGGAAACCCAGAAACTCCCAGGCATTTTCTGGATCCAAAAGGGATGCAAGGGTGGCTCCTGGTGAATTCCTGTGCCTTTAAATCCAAGGAACATTTTTTTTCAATTTCCCAAGCAGCACAAACTCAGCTGGACCCGCAGATTTTGCGAGGTCTAAAATCTGAATTCCCCTCCGCTCCACTGCTTCTAGAACATGAAAGTCACTCTCATTTTCCCCCTCCTTGTCCACCCAAAGGAGGCATTTGCCTGCAGCCCCTCGGCATCTGCCGCTTTGTCAGTTTGATTTAGCTGCCTGTGGCTGCACAGGAGCTGCTCAGATTTCCTGCTCCACCACCAGCATGAGAGGAGCTGGGATGGGATGTGCTTTGGGACATTTGTGGCCTGGAAATGATGGGGAATTTGGAGCCACAAAGTCCCCCCTGATTGCCCTTTTTTCCCTTTTCTCCCCTTTCATTCGAAACCCCAAAGTGTCCCCAGGATGGGAGGAGGTGACACAACCCAGCCACCCTTCTCAAAGCAGCTTTTGATCAACCTCATCCCATCTTTCCAATCATCCTGAATCCACTCTTTTTCCAATTCAAAGCTGCTTTTCCCCACGGCAAATATTGATTTATCCCCCAGCATCATCTCCAAAGCTCCTTTTTGCAACCAGATTGGGAAACTTCCTTTTCACTCCTTTTCTTGGATTGGGAAACTTCAGTGTCCAGCGGTGATAATTTTGGAAATGTTGGGATCAACTCCCAGAAATCCTTTTCCTGCTCTTCCAGCCCTTTCCCATCTCACTCACTCCAACCCCAAAATGACACTTTTTATCAACCTCATCCCATCTTTCCAATCTGTCCCTTGTCCTGAATCCACTCTTTTTCCAATTCAAAGCTGCTTTTCCCCACGGCAAATATTGATTTATCCCCCAGCATCATCTCCAAAGCTCCTTTTTGCAACTGAACTGGGAAACCTCGGTGTCCAGTGGCGATAATTTTGGGAATGTGGCAGCTCTGGGCTCGGGATCAACTCCCAGAAATCCTTTTCCTGCTGTTCCAGCCCTTTCCCATCACCTGCCTTCCAGGGGCTGCTGAGCCAGGAGTTATTTGCAAGTGACATAAAAATAGTGCTTAAAAAAAACCCTTAAAAGCAGCTGTGCAGCGCTTAGCCCAGAGAAGAAATAGATATAAAACACACAGGGAATTTTATTTCCCTTTGCATCCCTGCTTTTAAAAGCCCCCCAAAAAAAGGGAGCTGGCCTTTAAGCCTTCAATTAATTGAACAAAGATTTCAAAATTGTTCAATTGGTTTCATTAGGAAGTGTATAATAGAATAATAAAGTAAAACAAATGATATAAAGCAGACCCACTAATTAGCTCTACATGATTGATACAGCTTTGGATGAGGCATTTGATCTCCAACAAAATGCAGTTCCTTGTTAAGAGGATTTTTAATTGATGTGCAGAGAGGTATTAGATGATGTTGGAAAATAATTACTCCAAAGCTACTCATGCATTTGGCTGAACATAACAAATGAAGTTTGGGCTCTGGATCTGGCGGAGTGGACACGTGCTAATTAATAACGAGAGGAACGAGCATCTTCCAGGGGCTTTAACCCAGTGTTTACCAGGAGATTGCGTCGCAATTATGCCCCATAATGAGCTTGTCATGGGAACCAAATCCACATCACTCAGCTGGGCAACACTTCCAGATTTCCCCTGGAATCAGCGGGAAAGAATCGACCTGCCAGTGTCACCGAAACTGCGGGAAAAAATACAAAAACTCTCCAACAACATTTTAATGTTAGAGAGTCAAGGCATTACTTTATTATCTGGCCAGGATGTTGTTCTGGCCAGGATGTACCACAGAAATCATCTCATATACATATAGCCCGGGTGTGCAGAGAGAATCATTCCATGATACACCGCTTTTACTCGATTTCTCAGATATTTTATACAGTAAAAATACATAGGAAAGCATTGGGTCAGTGTTCATTGGTCTAAAGTTGAGCAAACTCCCAGTATTCAGTTTCTTATTGGATCCGAATCTCTTTGCCTCTGATGCTAATTAGATTCTTCATTCTTCAGTTTTTCTTATCAGTCTTTTTTCCAGGCCAGGATGTCTTTAGCCCTGCTGGAGGTGGTCTGGGGTAGCCGTTTGTGATATCCATCATGTCTTGTTGATAACCACAAGGTCCTGGCGGATGTTCTGTTAATAGTCTTTATCTTTCTGGTTATCTTCGGGGTCACTCCCAATCTGTTGGTATGCTGAGTTCACCAGACCTCATCTGGTGGAGCAATGCCCTGGAAGAAACCTAAAATTCCTTTTCCCAGGGTAAAGACAAACAAAACCTTTGAATAAAGTTATACAAAATTTTTAACCTGATATATTTTCTAACAAATCCCTCTTTGGAAGTGACCTGAATTTTTAAGGTCACTTCCACATAATTTCTTGATTCTACTAATACTAGTTAAAAATTTTGAAGAGAAAGACAGAGAATATATAGAAATATTTTGAAGAAAAAGATAGAGAATATATAGAAATGTTTTGAAGAAGAAAGAAGAAAGACAGAGAACATGTAGAAAAGTAGTTATATAGAACTTTTAAGAGGAATGTTAATTTTCTTTTACTTTCTTGGGCTTTCCATTTCTTAGCGGGAATTACTTTCTGGGTTTTTTCGAGTTTGGGATAGGGAGAATGCAACACTGCCTCTGCTGTGTCCATAGCTGGCCCCACTGCAGAGCTGGGATGCTCTGGAGGGTGAGGTAAGGAGCAGTTCACTGTCTCACCAGGGCAAGGCTTGACCTGCCCCCTCTCCACATACACACACCATACACACAGGCATCTTGATGTGTTTCAGAGACAATAATTTTTTTCAGTGTTTGGTAACTAACCTTATGGCTCATGACAGTGATCAGGACTACTGATAGTTTTTCTCATTTGTGATTTAATTGGGGTACCATTCTCTTCAACTTTGGTGGAGGTTTTAGCAAACAGAGCAGAAAGAAAAAAGGAAAGCACACTGAAATTCATATAAATATAAACTGATTAGAACTCGAACTATTTTCTCCCCTCTTCCTTTTTAGCAGATAGCAGAAAGGAAAGAGGAAAGCATGCTGGAATTTATATGAATAGTAATTTCTATTTTAAATTTAAAAGCATCTTTAGGCTGCAGAGCCTTGGCAAAATGGTCTATGATCTTTAGCAATTTTTTAAAGGCAGTATCTTTCTTTTGTGGGGCTTAGCATTTTTAAACACTAGATAAACAAATATACATTTAACAATAGGTAGAAATATGACAATTAATAGAACTTACTTGGTTTTAGCACTTCGTTAGACTAGACAAGCCAGCCATCTTTTTGAAACTTTTTCATTTTAAAGAAAATTATTTTTGTCTGATTTACACATGGTTACAATTAATTTTGCAAATTTAGATTCAAGTCTATAAGCTAATTACTAATGTGGCTGTTGTTTTATGTGCATTTGTTTAAAAAAGAGTACTACTTTTTTTTCTTTTTGTCTTACTTATTTTCTTGCATTTGAAGGCATACCTGTTACAATTATTACAAGGTTTTGCTAGGATAGCTGACTTGATCTAGGAACACTGTGGGTAACACTATTCTGGAAACATAAAAGCAAAAAACATTTACTGGGTTTCATTTTGGCATTGCAGCTTTTAACAGATTTACTGTTTATTATATTGTCTAATATGGTTCTTTCGTGTTCTTTTTTGTCAGGAGTTGATTTTATTCACATAACAGGAGTTTTTGGCCGTAGATTTCACAGTTGTGAGGGAAGTCAGCAGTTCTTTTTGTTTCTGAGGCTTGAGTGGCTCCTTGTTTCATGTCTGGATACACTTAGCTGTTGATCTAATGAGAATATACTCGAACATCAAAGTTATTAATGATATTATACCAAACTTGCTTAATGATAACACATGTCAGAGTGGGGAGAAGGATGAATTCCTGCTTCCTTCACTTCCCTTTGGAAATGTTTTATATTTTTGCTAGGTAGTTTTATTTTGAAACATAACTAGTTTTGTTTGCCCTTCTCTGCAAGCAGGCAGAGTTTGGTTTTGACATCTCTTCTAAGGCAACTCTTCTGGCTGCCTGAAACAGCTCAGCCAAGCAGACACGCCCAAAAGCATCTAAAACAATTCTCAATTGGCACACACTTAAATCAGACGTTTAAAAGATTGTTTTAACAAGCAAACACACCTAAAAAGCATCTAAAACAATATCTAATTGGCACACACTCAAATTAGACATTTAAAAGTTGTTTTAACACTTATTTAGGATCTTTTTTATATGATTTTGCGAGCTCTTTCTAGGGGCTCAAATCTACTACTGAAAAACGGCATTTTAACAGTAACTGGTCTTTGCCTCTCGGCAGTTTCTTGGAGTGGGGCTTGAATTACCCCCCTTTCCCCATTTTTGTCTCTTATTCTTTTACTCCATTTCGGGTTTTACCTGCTACCGGGCTCAACATTCTTTCACCTTCAACATGCCCACTCACTCCCTCTTTATCTCATGCTGTGGGAGGCTCCCTGGCAGCTGCCCCCCTTTCTCTTCTTTGAGGGGAAATAAAAAATTTAATTTCTTCTTCTACAGAATCATGCTTTTGACACTTCTTTTTACTACAACAACCATATTTCACAGATTTACTTCTATTATCTTTCTTTAAAGGCAGTATTACAGACTGCTTTGGCTCTCTAGATAACAAACCACATTTCTTTCATAAATCTAAGTAATTTTTCAATTCAGAAAACAAATCTATGTAAGGTATTTCATTCTACTTTTCTTTTTCGGCAATACAGCATTAGCTGCAAGATTGTATCAGAATCTAAACACCCGTTGCAAAACTATTTTTTTCTTTATTATTTAATAGATAACTCGGCTACCAGCGATTACAATATTTCATTAACTGTTTACGGGTTAAAGGGTGGCCTTTTAAACTTTTTCTAATTTTGCAAAATACAGCCCAGAGGTGAACTCTTGGGTATACCTCTTTCTCGAGTAGGTGAAGATAACTTTGAACTATATCGAATTATGTAGCTACTAAAACGGCACAAAGAGGGGTTTTTTTGTTTTTTTTTCCTCACAAATGCCAGTTACACACACACAGGTGTCGCAGAGGTATACTTATTAGCACACGCAGAGAACAGCACACAACGATTCCACAATCATTCAGAATGTTTCAACACTCAGCAAGTTATTTATATTTCGCGGGCGTCCCCGCGTGGGTTTTTATACTGGTAAAACACACAAGTTAACAGGTAATTTGCACACACACAGTACACTCACACGCATTCAAAAATTCAAAAGCACCGGAGCAAACTCTGTTCAAAAAAAAAGCTTTTCACAGTAACCTAGGCAGGAGACTTGAACCCCAAAACACTCTGCAATTGCGTTTTAACTAGGTATCAGGACTCGAACCCGAAACTGCGCGGCGGCTGGACGCCGAGACTCTAACTCGGAACCGACACAATCCGAGACTCTAACTCGGAACTAAAGCAGCTGAGACTCAAACTCACACACCGGGCTCCGAGACTCAAACTCGGAACTGAGACAACCCAGACTCGAACTGGGAACAAATGCAACCGAGACTCGAACTCGGAAACACAGGAAGATGACACCGAGACTCAAATTCGTAACCAAGGCAACCAAGACTTTAACTCGGAAACACAGGGGTTTGGCACCTAGACTCAAAACTGGGAAACTGAGACAACATGCATGCATCACTAGTGATTTTTTCAGTATCTAATTAAACCGTTACCCTTGTATTTTACCCCAAAGTAATGCCTTAAAAAAACCCCACGGGATCTTGTGTTGAACTCACCGGACTCCGGGGACCATGAGGTCTCTTCGGATGAAATCTTCGTGCGCGCTGGGGAGACACTCATGTTCCCGGAGTCCGTGGAGTGATCAACAGCTTCTGTCCCGGCAGAGTTGCCAAAAATTGTCACCGAATCTGCGGGAAAAAAATACAAAAACTCTCCAACAACATTTTAATGTTAGAGAGTCAAGGCATTACTTTATTATCTGGCCAGGATGTTGTTCTGGCCAGGATGTACCACAGAAATCATCTCATATACATATAGCCCGGGTGTGCAGAGAGAATCATTCCATGATACACCGCTTTTACTCGATTTCTCAGATATTTTATACAGTAAAAATACATAGGAAAGCATTGGGTCAGTGTTCATTGGTCTAAAGTTGAGCAAACTCCCAGTATTCAGTTTCTTATTGGATCCGAATCTCTTTGCCTCTGATGCTAATTAGATTCTTCATTCTTCAGTTTTTCTTATCAGTCTTTTTTCCAGGCCAGGATGTCTTTAGCCCTGCTGGAGGTGGTCTGGGGTAGCCGTTTGTGATATCCATCATGTCTTGTTGATAACCACAAGGTCCTGGCGGATGTTCTGTTAATAGTCTTTATCTTTCTGGTTATCTTCGGGGTCACTCCCAATCTGTTGGTATGCTGAGTTCACCAGACCTCATCTGGTGGAGCAATGCCCTGGAAGAAACCTAAAATTCCTTTTCCCAGGGTAAAGACAAACAAAACCTTTGAATAAAATTATACAAAATTTTTAACCTGATATATTTTCTAACACCAGGAGTGGAGGAGATCCACGGAGAGCTTGTGGTTTCCCTCAAGTGTCCAAGGACTCTGGGATGAGGGAAAGTTGTCCTTGAGCTTGAAGATCCTCAAGGATCAATCGTGGAATTCCTGACTGGGATTCACCAATGGTTTATTCCATGATTGCCTTGGTGGTCACGAGGAAATCCCTCGAGGATGAATCCTTGGCACCCACAGCACTTTTATCCCTGCAAACTCAGAGCTGAATCCTCTGGGTCCTTCTGGCCTTCAGAAAGCAAAGCAACTCCGAAAATGTCTGGGCAAAAGTCCAAAAATCCCTTTGGGTGTGGATGCTTCCAGAGCAGGCCGGAAATGCCCTCCTGGGCAGAGGTGTTTGCAAAGCCAGGAGGGAATATTGGAGGTGATATTTCCATATTTCCATGGAAATCTGATTGATTCCCTGGCTGGAAATCCCAGGGAAAATTCCCAGTGTCACTCAATCCTCATCCCGCTCCGCATTTCGCGAGCGACACCTGAAATCTCACTTTTCCTCCTTCCAAGCAATGCCTCTGACACTTCCCAGCCATGCCTTTCTATTTGTACTCCAACGTGTGCCTGGTGCTTGGAACATTTGTCGGAGATTTTATTTTTGGAAGGAGATTCGGGTGAGCTAATTAAGAGTTGGTGAAGTTTCCCGGCCCAAACCTGCTCTCCGTTCCTCGTTTGCCACCTCCTCCTCCTCCTCCCGGGGTTGAGAAATCCCTTAATTAACGGTGTTTGTTCTCCTGCCGGCCCCGCCTGAGCCTCGGCCTGGCGATTAGACGATGGGAAAAAAAGGTATTTATTGTGTGTGTGGGGGGGGGGGGGAGGGGGGGGGGGGGCTTCCCGTCGCCATGGCAACAGGCAAGTATTTGCAGCCCTCCACTCCTTATTAATCCCTCCCTTCTAGAAAGTCGGGATGGGGAGAATTCCCGGGAATTTCGCGGCTCTGAGGGGCAGCGAGGCAGAAGGAAGAGGTGGAGGAAGGGAGTTGGAGGCACTCGTGGTGATCTGCAGGGCCTTGGGGCATCTCTGGCAACATCTGCAGGCACCTCGGGCAAAATGCTCTCCCTGCTGAATGGAAAATTCGCTGCTGACCTCGAAATGGCCAGGATTCCAGCCGGGAATTGAGGGATATTTTGGAAATAATATCAGGAAGTCACGGAATCGCAGGATCTCCTGAGCTGGAAGAGGTGGTTTTGAGCCTAAATGATTCTGTGCTTTGTGCATCCCAAAATCCACACTCGGGGTTTCACTGGATTTCTCATCCCCTTGACCAAGGAATCCCCAATTTCTCCATTCCCAGGAATTCGGTTCTCCAGTCGCGATTTGTCTCAGAGTTGGGTTGGAAATGTTAAAATCAAGCAGCAATTAATGCATTGTGAAGCACTCGAGGTTAATTGTGTAATGAGCACCGCATTACCTGGAGTAGGAACACATTTTCCAGCTCAGCCAGAGGGGAAACAATGTGGGTTTTATGGGGGATTTTTGGGGGTGAAGTGCAGAGTGAAATCCATGAATTCCCATCTTTGCTGGGTACAAAGATTGGATGGATTATTCCCGATCCCAGGGGTTATTTTGCAGGGGTTATCTCCAAAATCTACCCCAAAATCTACCCCAAAACCATCCAAAATCATCCAAAATCCCCCTCTGCATGCGCACCTTTACCTCTGAAAGATGCTGATCCCATTTTCTCCTCCCAAGCTGCCCCGGGAGTTTTATTCAATTCCTGCCACCGCGCAATCAAAAATCAATAAAATCAATTATTAGGATGCGCACTTCACACAAAATGTGATTTATGCTCTGCGTAGATCACCAAAAAAAAAAGGGGGAAAGCAGGCAGTAAGCAGAAACAGGAACTTTTTATGGTCTTGTCCTGCTTTAGCCAAGCTTGACAGACAGGGAAATGTTATTTAATAACATTTATTTAGCTATTTATTTAGTTTGTTACCGACTGGACTGAGGTAAATAACGAGGTTTTTTTTCTGCTAGCAGGACTTTAATGAGTTAATTCCAACATTTCCACTCATTTCCCAAGCACAGAGAAAAGGATACAAGTCAGGAAGATCCCTATTTTTGGGGGGATTTCGAGAAAGATTCTCTGAGCTTTTGTCCCCCCTTCCACCAGCACGGCGGGCGCCTGTCTGTGGCTTCCAGGGCTGAAGGCTGAACTCTTGATTCAAATTCAAATTGTAGGTAACAGCTCTGGCCTGATGGCTTATCAGCTAAGCATGCATTTGAAACCAGCACAGAAACCGCTGAATCATCCCATGAAGGATCTTCACCCTGGAGGGGTCTTTGGGGGTCTCCAAAGATCACCAGGACATACAGAGAATGCGTGGTGCACATGCTAATGATATTAATGACTTCTGAGAAATGATTTGTATAACCACTCCTATCCTGAAGAATGTAATGAATATTCATGAATTTTACCTATAACACTGTGTCTTTGGGGTACTGAGGTGTGTGTTTTTGGTGGAAACAATTCCCCCACACCCGGTGCATCGAATAAAGCAAATACCCACTTCTCTGACTTGGTCTCTGAAGTGTCTCTGGGCTCGATTGGGGCGAATCAATTTCGGTTCCAAAAAAATGAAATAAAAAAGGATCATTTCATTTTTTCCCACCTTAATAGAAAGATAAAGCAGAGACATCATTGCTGCTAAAATCTCGGGGTTTAGCTATGTCAATAATCTTCTTTTGATGCTAATTAATGACGAGTAATCATAAAAACAAATGAAAAGCACTAGAGCTGCAGCAGGGTGTTTTATGCTTATGAAATAATGCATCTTTATGCATTTGTTTATTTGCCATGGGAAAAAAAGTCATCTATATTCATAGGCAAACAGCAGCTCAGCTTCAGCTGCTTTTTTCTTTTTTCCAGAGTCAAATCCCAAATTTTATCCCTGATTTGGTGCTGTTTGGCCACGGGTTGGAGAATATGGAATTCAAAGGAGATTTCAACAGAATATTTTCCTTCTGATTTTTCATATCTGTGAGTTTTGAGGAAAAAGCAAGAACACCTGGAATTCTGGTTGGAATAATTCCTCTGGCTGGGGGGAAAGCAAACTTCAAAACTTTGGGAAAAAACAGCTTTTTTAGCAGCTTACCCTGGTAGAAAGTGCAGTTAAATTGGGAGGATTCAGACAGGAATCCTAAAAGGAGTTGGTTTGAACCCGAAATTGGGGATTTAAATTCAGTTTGAACCCAGAATTGGGGATTTAAGGTCAGTTTGGGAAAGGAGGAAGAGAAGCCGCAGGTGAATTTTCAGCTCTCGTTGGGATTGGATGAGCAGCAGCCAATTCGACTTCAGGCCCCCTTTTCTTTTATTCCCACTTCCATGGAACCCCTTGGAGCTCCCATTTCCCTCCAAAAATTTGGAAATTTTTGGAGGTTTTGCAACTCCTGCTTCCCCAGATCCATGCTAGTGATTTAGGGTAAAATAGAAATTATAAATGTAAAAGAACTAGAAGCTGGATAATAGTAATAATAATATTTTTTGAACTGATTTAGAGAGCCAGAGATTGGATAATGATTTACTAAGATATGCCTGCTGCAATCCATTTATTATTCACTTAATGAATTTGTGCCTACCTGGTATCGGGGAGGATGGAGAGAGGAGAGCCAAATAATTGAGAGAAACCACCAAGTGTAACCAACCATCCTGCCCTCGGACCCCAGGACCGGTACGAGTTGGTTCTCAGGCTTGGACTAGGACCAAGAACCAAGGGAGCATGGGCAAGGGAACAGGGTGAACAGTTCATCGTGAGGAATACTCCGTCATCAATCATTTGGGACCCCTGCCCACAATTAATCTGTGACACTGCGCTTGCGCGAGCATATTTAAATGAACTTTGAACTCATTATAATACGAAGCGGGCATAGGTAATGAATATGTATAGGGGCTTTGTCTAACTTTATGCATATGTAATCTGTAACCTAATATAAACCTAGTGAAGTGCTGCTGAGGGTGTGCATGCCTTTGGAGGGGCTACCCCCATGCACCCCAGCTGGAATAAACACATACCTATTTCATAACTGAGTTGTGGAGTCTTTCCGTGCTTCATTTGGCACCCCAGGTGGACAAGATTTGCCTGGCTGCAGGATCGACTGAGGGGCTGACATCCTAGGTGTGCCCCGGGATTTTCCTGGAGGACCTCCGCTCCTCGGCCGCTCACTGCGGGGGCAAACAACGACCACCTGCTACAGCGGACAAACGGTATGTGTTTTGGCTATAGGGAAGCCTGTAAGTCGTATACGCGTGGCTAGGGCTGCTGGTAAGACACAGAGAGACGTCCTGTGCGCAGCGTTGTCCCTGAGTGGTGAGCTTGCAAGCGACTGGCTAGGGCTGGCTAAGGGAACGGGAATCGGTGAGGTAATTCGTCGTCCTTAGCTGGCGGGGGGGATTCTCTGTCCGATAGAGCGGCCGCGAGTGATTCTGGTGGTGAATCGAGTGGATCCCCAAGGAAACTAGTTTGAAACGAACTAGTTTGAAGTATTGTTAACACCGGTGTTGTGTATGTGCGTGGGGTGCAGATTAGTCTGCACGAGCAAATGAGAAATTGATTGATGAAGTGTGAGGCAAGTGGTCTAATAGAAGTGAATATTTGGGTATGGTTGTGAATTATTAGCTTTGGTGTATGAGTGTGGGTTTTTTGGAATTTTGTTGTACTTTGTTGTTGTGGTTGTAAAAAGTGCTTGTTGTGTTGTATTACGTGTTTATTGTTGTGTTAGGGTGAGTGAGTGTATGCAGTTGTTTGAAATTGTTGTGGTAAGTGAATAAAGAGAAACTTTTTACCGCGGCCAGTTAGAGACACTGGGTTTTTTTTTCGGTGACTACATCAAAAGAGCATAGCTGTGCCACAGTATGATTAGTAGGTTTTGACACGGTGTCAGGTTTGCAGGCTTGCGGAGTTAAGACATACTATTTTTTATCAACCTGTCAGAAAACAACTGCGCAGGTTGTAAAGAGAATAAGTTGGTGCATTATAAAAGTTTTGTGTGGACAAAACCACCAAGTTCCTTCTTAGCAGTGTAATCTTAGAAAATATTGGGAATACTGAGTTAATTTACTTAGTGAAAACAGGAACATATAAAGAGTGGTTGCCTTTTTATTTCTTTTCTTCTTCTTTCCCCTTCCTCCCTCTCCATAATTAATCTTGATTTTTATTTTTTTTCTTTCTCTCTCTCTCATACCAGCTTGGCTTTGAGTGAAATTAATGAGATGCTTGTCTGATGCCAAAAAAAAAACCCAAAACCTTTCTGTTTTGAATGTAAAAATAATTACTGTAAGATTTGGGCATTGTGTGAGTGTGCTGTGACAGAGTGGTCAGAAGCAGCTGTTATTGCCTTAGTGTGTGGAAAGAGTCATTTAGTTCCTGAAACCTGGTTAGTGCAAGAGAAAAAAAAAAAAAAAAAAAGGAGAAAAAAGCAGAAAAAACCAAAAAAAAATCCAGTAAGTCAGTGTGAAAAGAGGTTTGCCTAGAAAAGAGATTAAACCAAGAAAAAAAAAATAGATAAGATGGGAACTGGGCAAAGCAAAGAAGTTCCTAAAACAACTCCACTTGGCTGTGTTTTAGCACATTGGAAGGAAATTACAGGGAGCAGAAGTATAAAAGATAAAAGAACTCTTATTAAATTTTTAACTTAGTAGTGGCCTTTGTACAGGCTAGATGACAGAATTAGATGGCCTCCACATGGGTTTTTAGAATATAACACACTATTATAATTAATGTTGTTTTTTTAAAAAAAGAAAATAGATCAACCAGCAAAGAAGATGAGGCCGAGAAGGAGTCATTGCACACATGAAAGAAGACTGAAGAAGACCGGAGAACTCCCCCTAGCAGATCTACTAGTTATACTGAAGCTAAGGGAAAAAGAAAAAGAAATAGAATTTTTGGTGGACACAGGGGCAACATACTCGGTTTTAAATAAAGCTTTAATGCCGGTGGGGGATGATTATATCATGGTTCAAGGGGCACCTGGCCAATCTGAAAAAGCATATTTTTGCAAACCTTTAAAGTATAAACTGGGAAAGCAATGGGGTATTCACAAGTTTTTGTACATGCCCAGATCTCCAAAAGCCCTTTTGGGCAGAGATCTGTTGGAACAGTTACAAGCAACCATTTCATTTAAAGACGGGGAAATTACTCTGGAGGTAAATGATCAACAATATGTTGAAATACTAAGTTTAATGCTAACAACCACAGAGGCTGAGGGAGAAATTAGTGAAGAAATTATGAATCAAGTATTCCCTGGGGTATGGGCAACAAACGTACCTGGAAGAGCTAAAAATGCACCTCTGATACAAATTAAGTTGAAGGAAGGGAAACAACCAGTCAGGGTTAAACAATACCCCCTTAAGAAAGAAGACAAGGAAGGGATTAGCCCAGTGATTGAAAACTTTTTACAGCTAGGGCTATTGAGAGAGTGCAAATCTGATTTCAACACCCCCATTTTACCAGTCCGCAAACCTGATGGGTCATATCGGGTGGTACAAGATTTAAGGGCAGTAAACAAAATAACTGAGGACCTCTATCCTGTGGTGTCAACTCCCTACACACTACTAACTGAGCTAACACCTGAACTAACCTGGTTTACTGTTTTAGATTTGAAAGATGCTTTCTTTTGCCTCCCTCTCCATGAAGCCAGCCAGAAAATATTCGCGTTCAAGTGGGAAAATCCCAAAAGCGGACGCAAAACTCAGCTCACTTGGACGGTGTTGCCTCAAGGATTTAAGAACAGTCCCACCCTATTCGGGGACCAACTAGCAAAAGACCTGGAATCCTGGGAAGCCCCCTCTGAAGAAGGGAAGCTATTGCAATATGTTGATGACATCTTAATAGCTACCCGGACAGAAGAAGCCTGTGTACTCTGGACAGTAAGTTTACTAAATTTCTTGGGGCTCCAAGGGTACAGGGTGTCCAAGAAAAAAGCTCAAGTAGTAAAACCAAAAGTAATTTATTTGGGCTATGAAATCAGTGCTGGGCAGTGAACTTTGAGACAAGAACGGAAAGAGGCCATTTGCCAAACCCCGAAACCCTGAACTCTAAAGGAGCTACGGACTTCCCTGGGGATGACGGGATGGTGCAGGCTTTGGATCCTTAGTTATGGGGTCCTTGTAAAACCTTTGTATGAGCTCATCAAAAAGGAAAGCAGAGATCTTCAGTGGACAAAAGAGGCCACGAGGGCCTTCAAACAACTGAAGAATGCCCTGATGTCAGCTCCAGCTTTGGGACTTCCAGATGTGAGTAAACCATTTTTTCTGTTTTCTCATGAGAAACAGGGGGTTGCCCTGGGAATACTAGCACAAGATCTGGGCCCATATTGATGGGCAGTTGCTTATCTGTCTAAGCAACTAGACACAGCAGCCAAAGGGTGGCCAGGGTGCCTCAGGGCTGTCGCAGCAGTCATGCTAAGCATCCAAGAGGCACGCAAGTTTACCTTGGGCCAGAAAATGACTGTGCTAGTGTCCCATACAGTGTCTGCAGTGCTGGAAGTGAAAGGCAGACACTGGCTTTCCCCACAGAGGTTCCTGAAATACCAAGCCATCATGGTGGGACAGGACGATGTGGAAATAGTGGCCACTAACATTGTCAACCCAGCTTCTTTCCTCAGCAGAAACAACGGGGAGCAGGTGCACCACGACTGCCTGGAAACTATTGAAGCCACATACTCCAGCCGTCCAGATCTGAAGGATACACCTTTGGATGATGCAGAGACCTGGTTTACCGATGGGAGCAGCTACATCATCAGTGGAAAGCGACATGCAGGGTATGCAGTCACCACCAGCAAAAAGGTAATAGAATCTGGACCCCTACCAATAAACACTTCTGCCCAGAGAGCTGAAATAATTGCTTTAACCCGTGCTTTGGAAATAGCAAAAGGAAAAAGATAAACATTTATACAGACTCAAAGTATGCATTTGGAGTTGTACATGCACACGGAGCACACGGAGCCATTTGGAAGGAAAGGGGACTGTTGAACTCACAAGGAAAAAACATCAAACATGCACAAGAGATAACCCAGCTGTTGGAAGCAGTCCAGCTACCCGAGAAAGTAGCAATCATGCACATTAAGGCACACCAGAAAGTGAGCTCAGAATTGGAGGAAGGAAATGATCTGGTGGACAGAGAGGCAAAAGAAGCAGCGAAAGGTGAGGTGACAACTGAAGGGGCTCTAATTCCAGACGGCCAAATCTCCCTAGAAGGTAAGCCAACCTATAACAAAGAGGAAAAAAAAAACTAATCGAAGATCAGAATGGGTCATATAATGAAGAGGGCTGGGCTATTACTGCACAAGGGAGGTTGGTCATTCCCTCTCATTCAGTGTGGGCACTAGTAAGAACAGAACACCAAAAGACACATTGGGGAATAGATGCCCTACACAAATATTTAATTGAAAGAATTATTGCCAGAAATTTATATGCTACCATTGCACAAGTAACCTGACAGTGTGACCTTTGCCTCCAGACTAGCCCTAAAAATATCCCCAAACCAAAATTGGGCCAAATTGGGAAAGGGAACGGGCCTGGACAGCAGTGGCAAATTGATTTTTTGGAACTCCCAAGAAAAGGGGGGGTATCGGTACTTGTTGGTATTAACAGATACCTTTTCAGGATGGCCAGAAGCCTTTCCCACTAGAACTGTCAAAGCCCGGGAAGTAACTAAGGTATTGTTACAAGAAATAATACCACGCTTTGGAGTTCCAGCCACAATGTCCTCAGATAGAGGACCACATTTCATTTCAAAGGTGGTACAACAAGTTAGCCATCATTTGGGCATAGACTGGGAGCTTCACACCCCATATGTTAGGAATCGTTCTAATTTTTGTATTTGTAATTTTGTGAAGATCATTGGGTGTGACTTTTTGTATTTGACACCAGTTGTATCTCATCAGTTGATAAAATCCAACTACACAATGTATCATGACTTATCATCAACACCTATTGGGATGAACCTTACGCTGGTGAGACAATTGGTAGAGCACCAAGACTTAATTAACATCCTAAAAGGAATTCAAAAAAGTGGAAAGAAAATTTTAATAACCATTCACCATGATACAGAGGAAATAAGCAGAGTCTTACAAAGAGCAAGACAGGATGTGGATCACCACTGGTGAGATGTGCTTTTTAGATGGTCACCTACTGCAACTGGTATCCTTAATACATTATGTCACCCCATAATTGTTTTACTAATTTTGGTAGGTATTAGTCTTGTGTTATCTGTTCTGCTATTTGTTTGGAATTGTAGGATGTTAAAAAGGCTATCCATTTTAACTACTTTATCGAATGTACATGGTAAGGCATTGAGAGATACTTATCACAGAAGCTTGCTAGAAGAAGAATCCATTTACTAGTAAAAGAATTTATTAATCTTATAGAAAAGGGGGGACTGATTTAGGGTAAAATAGAAATTATAAATGTAAAAGAACTAGAAGCTGGATAATAGTAATAATAATATTTTTTGAACTGATTTAGAGAGCCAGAGATTGGATAATGATTTACTAAGATATGCCTGCTGCAATCCATTTATTATTCACTTAATGAATTTGTGCCTACCTGGTATTGGGGAAGATGGAGAGAAGAGAGCCAAATAATTGAGAGAAACCACTGAGTGTAACCAACCATCCTGCCCTTGGACCCCAGAACTGGTACAAGTTGACTCTCAAGCTTGGACTTGGACCAAGAACCAAGGGAGCATGCACAAGGGAACAGGGTGAACAGTTCATCGTGATGAAGAGTATAGATCACGTCGTCATTAATCATTTGGGACCCCTGCCCACAATTAATCTGTGACACTGTGCTTGCACGAGCATATTTAAATGAACTTTGAACTCATTATAATACAAAGTGGAGATAGGTAATGAATATGTATAGGGGCTTTGTCTAACTTTATGCATATGTAATCTGTAACCTAATATAAACCTAGTGAAGTGCTGCTGAGGGTGTGCATGTCTTTGGAGGGGCTACCCCCTATGCACCCCAGCTGGAATAAACATATACCTACTTCATAACTATCTGAGTTGTGGAGTCTTTCCGTGCTTCACTAGAATAAAGCATAATTGCAGCCAGAGGAGGTGGAAAAGCTATGATTTCCAAAAGGACAGAATACTCAGGATATTTATGGCTCCATTTAGCACCTCGTTTTGCCTTAAAGAGGGGGGGGATTGATGTGGGTTAAATGCTCCTACAAATCTCCTGTAGCCTTTCGGGGAAAAGGGCAACACAATAATAATTGTTGAATTTATTGTCTCGAGACGTCAGCGAGCAGAGCTCCACAGCCTTCCTGCTTTTTTATCCCTGAGTTATCTCCACTGGAATTCCTGCTGTCCTGGGATCCTCTGGGGTTGCTGCCAGAATGGAATCCTTTGGAATCATAGGGATTGAGGTTGGAATTGATCTGGAAATGTCTAGCACTGTCCAGGCCTCGCCTCGCCTCGCCTCGCCTCGCCTCCCGCCTCGCCTCTCCTCTCCTCTCCTCTCCCTCTCCTCTCCTCTCCTCTCCTCTCCTCTCCTCTCCTCTCCTCTCCTCTCCTCTCCTCTCCTCTCCTCTCCTCTCCTCTCCTCTCCCCTCCCCTCCCCTCCCCTCCCCCTCCCCTCCCCTCCCCTCCCCTCCCCTCCCCTCCCCTCCCCTCCCCTCCCCTCCCCTCCCCTCCCCTCCCCTCCCCTCCCCTCCCCAATGTTTATCTCCAATCTGTCTATTTAGATGGGAATATCTCGGTGCCTGTTTGGGAGATTTCTCCTCCTCCATCTGTTATTTACATCCTTGGTTTTTCCTGAGGTGTCTCCAACAAATGCTGGCTGGATGCTCTCTCTGTGTGCGTTATTAATAAAACAGCTGTAAAAATATTAAATTGGGAGGCCTGACTGGGAGCCAATTCCATCCCGGATGGATTCTGAGCCCTGGAATGTGGCTGCTCTCCAGGGCTTGGCCTCTCACTTCAGCCTCTCAAAAATCACCTTGCACTGTCCCAGGGTGTCCCAAAATCCTGTCCAGCCTGGCCTTGGACACTTCTAAAAATGACTTCTCTGGGAATGCTGTGCCAGCATTCCATCCAGGAATTCCGAGTTGAGAAAGGAGTAGTCAAATAGAAAACCCAAATCTATTTGAGCTTTTGCCCCTTCCACCAGCACGGCGCCTGTCCAGGGCTGAAGGCTGAACTCTAATTCAAATTCAAATTGTGGAGTGAATGTAGGTAACAGCTCTGGCCTGATGGCTTATCAGCTAAGATGTACAAGCATGCATTTGAAACCAGCACAGAAACTGCTGAATCATCCCATGAAGGACCTTCACCCTGGAGGGGTCTTTGGGGGTCTCCAAAGAACACCACGACATACAGAGAATGCGTGGTGCACATGCTAATGGTATTAATGACTTCCGAGAAATGATTTGTATAACCACTCCTATCCTGGGGAATGTAATGAATATTCATGAATTTTACCTATAACACTGTGTCTTTGGGGGTACTGAGGTGTGTGTGTTTGGTGGAAACAATTACCCCACACCCGGTGCATCGAATAAAGCAAATACCCACTTCTCTGATTTGGTCTCTGAAGTGTCTCTGGGCTCGATTGGGGCAAATCAGAGTGTCTCTGAAAGCCTCAAATTGACCCAAAGCAAGATTCATTTCAGGGAATAATACAGGATTTAGGGCACAAATAGTGTTTCACCAGGTGGCTTTTTATTCCAGGCTGTGGTCAAGCTGTGGTCAATCTGGTTTGGCTGATTCCTCCTCCTTTTGAAGGAGGAGCAACTCCAGAAACTTCCAGAATCAATTCCCAAAGGAATGTGTGATGTGATTTCATTTTGGGGATCTATGGCCATCCAAGGACACCAGGAATTTGGTTCAATCCAGGAGCCACGGCTGTGTTTTACCCCAGGAATTTGGTTAAATCTGCATTTTACCCCAAGAATTGGGTTAAATCCAGGAGCCATGGCTGTGTTTTACCCCAGGAATTTGGTTAAATCCATTTTACCCCAAGCTCTGCTCTCGCAGGAGCTGAAGGCTGTGTGTTTGTGGCATTTTTGATGTTTCCATGGGGATTGCTATAGAAACAACTCTGCTACCCCTTCATTTATTAATTTACTTTGTTAGAGAACCCAAGGTAAACCACAAATCCAAAGCAACAATGGCTTGAAAGGGATTTCTTCATCGAAAGGGCCTTGAGTTTGTGTTGAAAGGACAACATTTGCAGCTCATTTCATGCAGTCAGAGGCATGAGATTCTGCAAGGTTTCCTTTGAGACATTTTCCCCCTTTTTATTCCATGAAAGATCCCCTTAAAGGTCATCATTGCTTCCCTTGCTATTGAGAGGAACCCAGAGGTGTGGCTAGCACAGGTCCTTCCCGTGGGAACATTTTGCTATATTTCATAAACAAGATAAAGTTTGGATGTTTTGCAAACAACTTCTCCGGATTGGGTCAGTTCGGGCTTGGCCAATTGGGCCTAGGGGGAGGTCTCGGGCTGACCAATCTGGGGCACCTCTGTAAACTCTATATATATGGAATTCAAAACAATAAAGCTCTCTTCTCTCTTTCCTTGTCTGAGACCTTGGGTCATTCCTCAGCTAGCCGCTCAACAGCGACACAGAGGCGATAAAAAAGTATCCAATCCACAAAAATCACGTAGCAGGAACGGCCAGCAGATCTCCAGCTGGCAGCTGGGTTCTCCTGGTGGCCCCAGATCAAGTTAGGATGAAGAGCTGGAATTGCATTTTCAGTGTTGTTTTTAATATTGGAAATGTAGCTGAGATGGTGCTGCTCCAGGGGGAGAAGGAGCCATGGAATTTCAGGAGGAAAAATGTGTTCCAGAAAGGATTGAATTGATATTTAGATGGGAATGTTTTAAATCCAAGGTGGGAAATTCTAGCAGTGTCTTGATGGAGAGTGAGGAATGAATTGGAGTTTTTGGATGTGTCAAATCCAAGGGAAATCCAAATTTCCAAGTGGAGAAACCCAGCAGAATTCCAGCCTCATTCGGCAGTGAGAGGTGCTGTGGTCAGTGGTGAGCAGGACAACCCTATGGAAAAACCCCATGGAAAAACCTCATGGAAAAACCCCATAGAAAAACCCCATGAAAAGTCAGGATCCAGGCATAAAACAGGATTGAGGACCAGGAATCATCCCGGTGCCTTTGGAAACTCGACTCCAAGGATCTGCAGCTCTCGCTGAACAGACATTTCCTGCCCTACTTAAAAATTGGGGCAGATTTCCAAAAATGTTTGGGTATGAAAAGCCATGGGGTCCTTGGGAAGTGGTGACACCTGTGACAGATTGTTCCCAAGAGTGTTCTCTCCCAGGTGCTTGCTGAGAAAAGGCATTCCTGAGGTGCGATCCCATATCCTCAGAGGTATTTTGGGACCTCTGGAGCCAAGAGCTTGGCCTTGCTGTTTGGAATGCTTTAGGATGGAAGGGATTTTAGGGATTGTTTCATTCCACCCCATGATCAGGTTGTTCCAAACCCCAATGTCCAAGCTGGCTTTGGACACTGCTAGGGATCCAGGGGCAGCCACAGCTTCTCTGGGAATTCCATCCCAGCCAGGAATTCCCTCCCAAAATCCCATCTGAACATCCAATTGAAGGTGTGGGAACAGCTAAGGAACCCAAATGCTTTCCCTGGGAATAAATCAGGAATTGAGAACTGGCAAAGCATGGGAACAGCTAAGGAACCCAAATGCTTTCCCTGTGAATAAATTGGGATAACTCCCTGCATTCCCCATTCCTGGCTGGAGTCACACAGCACCCAGAGCTCCAGCTGCAGCAGCAATGCACAGGATGCAGTGTCACACATGAGTGACTCCCGGGCAGGCCAAGTGACAGATGCATTTCCTTGACTCCAGGCCAGGCTCCAGCACAAACCACTCTTCATTTATCAATAATTGGGCCTTAATTTCATTTGGCAGTGCTGGAGCAGCAGGCTCGGCTTCCTCTCCAATAGACTCCCGCTAATTAGGCTGGCTTTGGGCATCAATCTCTTGATTGGAGCCTCTAATAATCAACCCAGCTCTTGCTTTTTTGCACAGGATGTGGTGGCTTTCTCCATAAGTCATTATTAGCGATAATGGGACGGGAATGGGAGCAGCTCTGTTATTGATGGCTGTGAACAGGGATCACACTCTGCCTGTTCCCACAAGGAATCGATGCCTCCATTCCTTTGGCACCTTCGCTGGAATAATAAATGTCATGTTCCATTAGTCCTGGCACACCGAAAAGGGGATTTCTGTTCACTGTTTGTCGGGGAGATTTTGAGGAAGGGTTGATGCAGGAGCAGAAGTTTGGATGAGGAGAGAGGCTGGAGATTCCCCATCCCTGAAGAGTCCCAGGTCAGGTTGGACAGGACTTGGAGCAGCCTGGAATAGTGGAAGGTGTGGCTGGAACTGGATGAGCTTTAAGCTCCTTTCCAACCCAAACCATTCCGTGACTCTCTGTCAATGTGACCATTGTGGTTCCACCTGCTGGGACTGAAACAATTCCTCTCCACAGGAATTCTGGGCACCGGGCAAGAGCAGCTTCCTTCATTTCCCTTTGCTCTGTGATCCAATCCATGGCATAATTGAAGAGGACGAGGAACAAAATTCCTCCTTGTTTCACCCCAGTAACTCCAGCAAATCCAGTGGAGAGAGCTCCATATGGAGTCAGGGAATATGTGGATGATGCCAGAATGAATGAAATCTCCCAGGTCTTGGTGGCTGGTTTTTATCAAAGATCCATCCCAGCAATTCATTGGGATTGGAAGGGATTGCAGCCAGAATGATCCTGGGATTCTGATTTCAAACTCAGGGTTTGCTTCCCGAGTAAACCTTTGCTGCCTGAAGTAATCCCGGAGAATAAAATCCTATTTTTTTCCCGCTTTAGCAGACAGATTCCAAAGTCTATCCCCGATTATCTGAAGATGTCCAACTCCTCCTGGTGTCCCTTGCCCTGTCACTTAAAAAAGATTTGTTCTGAGGCTTTCAGTGGCCCTGTGCCCTTAACATTTCTTTGGGCCTATAAACAAATTTTATCGTTTTGTTGGAGAGAGGAAAATTGTTGCATCCATCTTGGAATGGGGAGTATTATCCCATTAAAGACAGCTAGCTGATGAATAAAATCAGACTTTAAAAATACTATTTTGGAGTATAAAGCTTGGTTTTATTGCAGGATTTTTGATTTTTTTGCTTCCTCAGGTTCAACTTCTCCCCCTAAGCACCTGAGGGTGTTTTGGATGGAGCTTTTTCCCTGCTGAGTGTGGACATTGTGGAGCCAAGGAAAGGTTCAAGGGTTACACAGCTTTGAGGCACCAAAATTCCATCAGGAAAACCTGCTATTTGAAGGGGAAACACAGGAAAAAGTAGAAAAACCAGAAGTTTTCACACACCTGCTAGTGGAGAGATTGGATACTGTAATCCTGCAGGCAGGAAGGCACTGACATCCACTGCAGCCAAATCATTTCAGCCTTGGGGACAAATTTCCATCTGGGACGAAAGTGCAGCCACCGGAAACTCCAAATCTCCAGATCAGGACCTTCCGGAAGTTTCCTCTGGGCTGATTGCAGCTATTCCAGGGTGGAGATGAAGTTCAAGCTGATAAAAGTCCCTTGTCCCCCGGATCTGGAAAAGAAAAATGCACTTTAAAAAAAAAAAAGGCAATCTGTGCCGGGGCGGCTGCTGCCAAGGCGTGACTCAACCCCAACGAGCGCAGATTCCTCCCGGCTCGGGAGTTTTCCAAAGAACTCTGTGTTCTCAATGGCTCCATTGTGAGCCTCTGAATGAAAGAGCATTGTTGCGATGGGGCTGGGATGGAGGCTGTGCTTCCGTCCTTTCCCGAGCCCTGGGAGCATCCTGGGAATGCTGCTTCCACTGGGTTTTCTTAGGAAGGGAAAGCGAATTTGGCCAGCAGATCTTTAAAAAAATTCCAGAGGGTTTTGGCAGATAAGAGGGAAAAGGGAATGGTGCAGATGGCCGGGAGAAGGTCCTGCCACACCAGGGAAAAACAATCTTGCTGTGGGAAAGAGCAAAACAAACAAAAGGCAACAGGAATTCGCAGTCCCTCAATGAAAACATTGCCGAGGATCACATGAGCTGCCTGAACGCTGTGCTTGTTTTTGGGCTGAGGATTGATTCGCCCCAATCGAGCCTGGAGACACTCCAGAGACCAAGTCAGAGAAGTGGGTATTTGCTTTATTCGGTGCACCGGATGTGTGGGGAATTCTCTCCGCCAAACACACACCAGTACCTCCAAAGGCACAGTGTTATAGGTAAAATTCATGAATATTCATTACATTCCCCAGGATAGGAGTGGTTATACAAATTACTTCTCATAAGTCTTTAATATTATTAACGATTTCTTGTGCTCAATGGCAAAAGGATTCCTTTTGCCCCCTTTTATCTTGATAAGATTAAGGGAATCCACAAGGCCAGAACTGTTATCAGCCTTCAGCCCTGGACGGGTGTCGCTGTTGAGCCGCCAGCAGAGAAGGAAAGCCCGGATTCTCAGCGTGGCATAGAAAAGGCACTTTATTGTTTGAATCCAACATATATATAGACTTTTCAGAGGTCACCCAGATTGGTCAGTCAGAAACCTCCCCCTAGGCCTGATTGGCCAGGCCTGAACTGTCCAAATCTTGAGACACTGTTTTTAATAACATCCAAACTTTATCTTTGTTTATAAAACACAAAAGAAATTCTCATGGGAAAGACCTGTGCTAGCCACAGACGGGCACCGTGCTGGTGGAAGGGGCAAAAGCTCAAAGAAACAAGGATGGTTGAAGTGCAAATAGATTTGAGTTTTCTATTTGACCACTCCTTTCTCAATCCCCCCTTTTCTTTTTGTAATTTTGTAATTCTTTACAAATCTTGTATGTCATGAAAGTAAGTACTTTTCTCTATCTCATATTTAAATTTGTACTTTTGCCATTGAATATAAGCATCGCAATTCTAAGTACATAATATACAACAATAACTACTATTGCAGACAGTAAATAACAATGCAATAACACAAATAACTATTACATACATTTGTTTAAGTTAGGATTAACATAATTGCAATGGCTTGTATTTATAACTGTACATACTCTTTCTCCTCTGGCATACAGTAAATCTATAGTTAATTGTGAGATGCTCCTAATCTTGATTTGCTGTGCTCTTATGGCATCTGCAGTGGCATTCATTATGGTCTCTACAGTGGTAAAAAGATTCTTCTTTAGTTTACTTACTTCGGGCCAGGGTATAAACCACCTGGCAAAGCTGTGAAATCTGGTGGGTCTATCTATTAGTATAAAAGTTTGGAGTAAGCCTTGTTAGTTGAGGAACAACACTAATGTGGAGAGATACTGGTCCTATCGCACAGCTACCTTGCCATCCCAAGGGCAAAACTTTATGGGCACTGTGTTCATATATCTAATATCAACTCTGCCCTGGGGGCACTGGCTGACTCTTGGGCTTTGGTCTTACCTTAGTTTGATTTTTATTTTACATATTGTCTTCCCTATAGGTCTAGAATTTTGAGCAGTTATTTTGAAGAAAAATAAGAAAGAATCTATAGAAATTCTAAGAGGAATGTTAATTCTTTTGGCTTTCTTGGGCCTTCCATCCCCTAGCAGGTTTTTCTGGAGTCAGGGATGGGGAGAATGGAGCACTGCCTCTGCTGTGTGCATGGCTGGCCCCACTATAGGGTTGGGCTTGGAGCTCTGTGCAGCACTACCTCTGCTGTGTCCATGACTGGACCTCACTGCAGGGCTGGGATGCTCTGGGGGTGAGGTAAGGAGCAGTTCACTGTCTCACCAGGGCAAGGCCTGACCTGCTCCTTCTCCACACACACCACACACATAGGCATCTTGAAATGTCTCAGAGACATTAATCTTTTCAGGTTTTGGCAGCTCACATCATGGCTCCAGACAGTGATCAGGACCACTGATAGCTTTTCTTGCTTGTAAAATGGGGCACTTTTCTTCCCCACCTTGGTAGAATTTCTAGCAAACAGAGCAGAAAGGAAAGAGGAAAGCATAAAGGATAACTAAGACTCTCGTACTGTTAGTTTTCTTTGCTTGTGATCTAATTAAGCTATCTTTCCCTCTTTTTTCTATTCCTTTATTTTACTTTTCGTAAATCTAGATTATCTTTCAATTCACAGAACAAATATGCTCACAAATATTAGCTACACACAAAAATTAACAGACATTCAGGATCTTTTCTGTATGATTTTGTGAGCTCTTTCCAGGACCTCAAATCTGCTACTGAAAAATGGCACTTTTAACAATCCGCCTCAGCAGCTTGCCAAAGTGGGGTTTGAATTACCCATCCCCCTTCCCTTTTTGGTGGGAATTCCAGCAGACAGAGGAGAAAGGAAAGAGGAAAGCATCATATGAATGGTAACTGGTCCTTTAAATTTAAAATCATCTTTTAAATTGCAGAGCCCAAAGCCTGGCAGATTGGTCCATGATCTTTAGTGATTTTTCAAAGGCAGTATCTTCCTTCTGTGGGGCTTAGCATTCCCAAACGCTGGACAAACAAATATGCATTAAACAGCAACAGTTAGAAATAATACTTAGCAGAATAGCCAGCCATCCTTTTGAAACCTTTTCATTTTAAAATAAAATTATTTTGTTATTGTTATATTTCAATTTCACAAATTTAGATTTAAGCCCATAAGCTAATGTGGCCGTTGTTTCATATGCATGCATTAAAAGGGTATAGCTTTCTCTTTTTTTTCTGGCTTACTTACCCTTTTGCATCTGAAGCCATACTTGCCATTACAATTATTACAAAGTTTTGCTAGGATAGCTGACTGTGGATAACACTGTTCTGGAAATAAAAAAGCAAAACCATTTAATGTGTTTCATTTTGGTGTTGCAGCTTTTAACTGATTTACTGTATATTATATTGTCTAATATTGTTCTTTTGTGTCCTCTTTGTCTGGAGTTTCACATTAGAGAGGAGTCTCTGGCCGTAGATCTCACAGTCTTTAGGGAAGTTAGCAGTTCTTTTGCTTCTGTGGCTTGACTGGCTCCTTGTCTCATGTCTGGACACACTTAGAAAACAAACTTGCACAGTGATAACACATGTTAGAGTGGGGAGAAGGACGAATTCTTGCCTTTTTCAACTCCCCATTGGAAATTCTTATACAAATCAAGTCTCTAATAAGTGAGAAATTAAGATCTAATGAACTAATGTTTTACTCTTGCAGGTTAATAAACTTCTTTCTTCCTATAATTTCTTAAATGCATGTATTACTCTGTATGCATATTTAGAATTAGTAAAAATATTCACTATTTTGCTTCGATATACTTCGCAGGATCTCACAAGCACTTACAGCTCTGCTGCTCGAGCTGACCATGTGAGAGGCAATGTCTCACTTATTTTAACTCTCTTTCATTAATGATAGTGTATCTTTCAAATTGTTACTCTTCTAGTACTTTTGAAGACTCACTACTAAACACAAATTCTCAAAGCATGGGAGAACAACGCTTTTTGTAAAAGTTACTTGCCGTGACAACAAACCATGCAGAGAGGACTGAACTCCCTTGCGGACTTGAATTAAGCACACATTGTCACGTTCTTGGCTGCCTGAACAGCCCACACAGTGGCTCAGAGACACACCTTGTCCACACCTTCCCCTCAGCAGTTCTAAATTTTTTTTCTCAGCAGCTGATTTACATTTCCTCTAAGGCAATTTGGCTGCTTGAAGGCTAAAGAACTTAAAAGCACTTGAGCAAAACTTTGTTCATAAAAAAACCAACCACTCAGATTAACCCAGGCAGGAGACTTTAACTCTGAAATAGTTAATTACAAAATTTGGTATATCCTTTATACCAATTAAGTTTTTGAGGGTTCTTACACATGTAACTTTAGGGGGGGGTTTTTTGGTTTTTTTTTTTTTTAACTAAACTCCAAATCCTCTGATCGGCTTTCTCTTGCTGAGGAGGGAATGCCTTTGCCATGTCTTCGTGGCTGGCTCTGTCTCCTCTGCCCCAGGGGCCTCACAGTTTATTCTTTTGGGGCTGTAATACCTTTGGCATCACCTTTGCTTTTGCCTTTTCTTTTTCCTTTCTTACATACATTTGCAGTATCTTTCTAACCAGTTCGTTCAGGGGCTTATTCTGCCCTTCCTCCAGCCCCCATCCCCACTACTGCCTGGGGGTGCTCATTGTCCCACAAAGTCATTCTGGTGACCCAGACAAAACTCTTAACAGACAATCCACATCTTCTAGACATTCTTTCTACAGTATCCAAACGCAGCCCTTCCCCCCTTCTACACTCTCAGCAGGCACGGCCAGCAGCACCACAGGTGACCAGGGTGTCCTGCAGCCTCATGGAGGCCGGGAGGCCACAGCCGCCCTGCCCCAGGGGGTGGCAGGGTCAGGTACTGCCTGGTGCTGAGCCCGCAGCTGTCCCACAGCCCCAGCTCGGCTCAGCACCTCCCCACAGGCCCCAAGCCTGTGCATCCAGCCCCGCACTTCTGCGTTCGCTCCCGCCGCTCCGAAAGCGGAGGATACAGGGCACTGCCGCTCGCCCTGGGTCAGCTGCCAAAATTTTTAGGCAAGATGGGGGAGGGTGCTGAAAAACTTCTCCTCTCTTCCTTCTTTTTTTTCTTTCTTTTACTCTATTTACTTGCATGCTCTTTCTACTACAACATTCTATACAACCATATTCCAGCAGCTACACACAGGAGTTCTAAAGAGGTACTTATTAGATTCAACTAGTTATTTTTATCTTGTGGGTGTCCCCGCATAAATTTATATGCCGGCAAAAATACAAATTAACACAGGAAAAATTTTGCGCACACAGTACACACACACGCATTCAAAAAATTCAAAAGCACTTGAGCAAATAGACAATATCACTTCCTCTCACAATTAATACAAGTGCACTAAGTTTAAGTTTCACAACTGTTTCCACACACAAAACACTGGATTTCAAAAGCAAAATCAAATGAAGCAATATTAGAAAGGTGTTGGGGTCTGGGTGTTCTCAATTCAGTAGCTAAAATCTTTCCCCTTCAATAATACAATCTGCCCCCCCTCCAGATACTCTATATCAATGGTTTATAACGACAGACATAACAAAAATAGCAGTACGATGGTGCAGTAGAGCGGGGTCCAACCCCGGGGGTCCAACCCCTTGCCCGGGACTAATTTCGGGAGACCCAGTCTCAACCCACCCTCGGGGACTAGCACCCCAGACATGCAGGCATTTCCGTTTTTGTAAAAGTAGGAAACACCTTAACTTGGTGCAGATGGTCCTTGGTCTACCCCCGCCGTGAGCCAAAGGACAGCTGAGCTCCCCCTGAAAATTCAGGGTCGCGACTGGGAGGTCTGCTTACCCCTGGATCCGGCAGCCGAGCAGAGTCAGGGTCCCATCTGGAGGTGCCAATTTGATTCGCCCCAATCGAGCCTGGAGACACTTCAGAGACCAAGTCAGAGAAGTGGGTATTTGCTTTATTCGGTGCACCGGATGTGTGGGGAATTCTCTCCGCCAAACACACACACCAGTACCTCCAAAGACACAGTGTTATAGGTAAAATTCATGAATATTCATTACATTCCCCAGGATAGGAGTGGTTATACAAATTACTTCTCATAAGTCTTTAATATTATTAGCGATTTCTTGTGCTCAATGGCAAAAGGATTCCTTTTGCCCCCTTTTATCTTGATAAGATTAAGGGAATCCACAAGGCCAGAACTGACAGGCACCGTGCTGGTGGAAGGGGCAAAAGCTCAAAGAAACAAGGATGGTTGAAGTACAAATAGATTTGGATTTTCTATTTGACCACTCCTTTCTCAGGATGGACAT
>JAKEPQ010000027.1:0-10107 GCA_024500445.1 Entomyzon cyanotis | reverse complement strand
CACTTTGTTACTACCCCTAATTAGATTTACATTGATTTGTTTTGCGTGGTTCCAGCATTGTAACTCCTGCCCACAGAATTTGTTCAATAAACAATATCTGGGCTTTGCTGCAAAGCATGTCCCTAGTGAACCGTGTCCAAAAATTGTTCATTTCCTTACTTTTCCCACTCTAAGAAGCCTCAGTCTTGCCTGAGGAGGGCAGGTCCTGTCACATGCATGAGACTCTTCCTCAGGTACGTGCCCTGCAATGCTTGGGATGAGCCATCTGTTGACAGTTGCCAGAGCTCCTCATTCCTTCTTAGAAAATGAGTTGATATCTGTGTCAGGTTTCTCTTTTATTTTAAAGCAACTCCAATCCTGAAGTCTTGTCTTTTGAGCTGCCTGAACTTGCCCTTCTCCCATTCCAGGGTGGGGTTTTAAGACCCTGCAAGACAAAAACTTTGATTTCTGCTCAAATCTCATTTTGCCACTTGGACCACAATTTTCAGTGGCACCTGGCTTTCACCTCACCAGTTTCCAAGAGGCTCCATGGATTAATAAATTCTGGGTGTGAGCTGGAGCACAGTGAGACAGCAGACCGTTAATTAATGATTTCAGGAATGTAAATTTTTCTGAGAAGAGGTGAATCAATGCTGCTCTCTTGGCTTTAACCCTTAGAAAGTTAGAGGTTTCATCTGAGTCATCTTCTACATTCCCTTGGGTGTCAAACAGCAGCCTACAATGAATTGCATGGAATTTCAAGAAATCTGGGATTATGTGAGATGATCTGTACACAGACTGACAGCTGGGATGCTCCTGCTGGAATCTGGTGTGCGTGGAGACCCTAGGAGCAGAACTGCCTTCTCTCTCTCCTTGCTGTGGTGGTTTTGATTGGCCCAAAACATCAGTAAAGTACTTTTTAACATCTAGGAGAAATTTGGACCCCTTAGAAGCTGTTGTAGTAGGCCTAGGGAGGTGTCTGAGGGGGTGGGGAGTGGCACAAAGATGGCTCCTGTGTGTCCTGAGTGAAAGTTGGGGAAGTTTTTACATCAAGTCCAGCAGAGCCAATCTCTGATGGCTCTGAAGCTGACAGACATGCTGCCGGCCAAGTTTGGGCCAACTGGAGCTGTTAGTTACGCCTCTGTGAAAACATATTTAAGAAAAAAATCAAAACAAAGCAGGCACGCACTTCTTTCACTTCTTTGTAGTTGGAGGAGGAGGAGGTGGAGGGTGAAAATATGTGAGAGAGAACAGCATGGAGATGTGAAGGTCAGTGAAGAAGGTGGGAGAGGAGGTGCTCCGCAGTGCTGGAGCTGAAAACCCCTCTGCTAGCCATGGTGAAGGCCATGGGGGGTCAGGAGGTCCCCTGCAGCCCATGGAGTCCACAGGGAGTGCAAAATCCACCCACAGCTCATGCCAGAGAAGCAGGTGGATGCCTGTGAACCAGTGGGAGTCTCATCTAAGAGTTAAAGCCCAGAAGGCCTTGCAAAGGAAGGAAAGGCCTTGCTCCTGGCATGGAAGCAGC
Organism: Entomyzon cyanotis; assembly: GCA_024500445.1. NCBI lineage: Eukaryota > Metazoa > Chordata > Aves > Passeriformes > Meliphagidae > Entomyzon > Entomyzon cyanotis. The sequence goes on along the minus strand of JAKEPQ010000027.1, from coordinate 8,603 downwards.
CTGGCCTCGGCTCGGGGAGAGTCTGCACAGCACCCTATGGACAAAAAGACTCATGTTGCAGCAGAATTTCGGGCGGGATGTTGCTCATGAGATTGGACCCACGCCAAAGAAATTTTCAAAGGACTGTGTTTCGTGGGAAGGGCCCCTGGCTAAGTAGAGAACCCCCTCTGCCTGATTGGACTGACCAGAGAGCCCCTACCCTGCCCCCTGTCTGTGTTGCTGGTTTGGAAAGAGGGAAGGGGGGTGAGTGGACTGCTTCTTAAGAGGGTGGGGGGTGAGAGCAGGAGAACTGTCTGGAGAGAGAGAGAGAGTAAGTAGAGATAAAGAGTATTTGTAGTGGAAGAATTGTAGTGATGAACAGATTTAAGAACCTGCTCTGTGGACTGAGAGAATGCCCCACACCCTGCCCGCTACCCGGGCTTGTTGGTTATAAAAGAGGAAAGGGGGTGAATACTATGGGTTCGTAAGAGGGAGGGGAGGGAGTGAACAAAATAATGTATGGAAAGTTTATTTTTGCCTTGCATTTATCCTCCAATTCCTGTTAGGAAATTAAATCACCTTCTTTGCAACTTTAAGCTTGGAGCCTGGTTGCCCTCTTTTCGTGCGTCCTCCTGGCAATGTCCTATCTCAAGCCCTGACACTTGCTGGCACAACATTGATGTCCCCAGCTATGACATCTCACATCCCCACACTGAGCCAATCCTATAAAATGAAATCAGTTCATGATCCATGTCCTAAAGAGGCTCCAGGACAGGTGGAGAGGGACTTTGGACAAGGGGGAATGGCTTGCCACTGAGAGAGGGTGGTAGAGAGTGGGTTCAGCTTGGATATTAGGGAGAAATCCTTCCCTGTGAGGGTGCTGAGGCCCAAGCACAGGTTGTCCAGAGAAGCTCTCACTGCCCCAGGATCCCTGGAAGTGCTCCACCTGAGCTTGGACAGCATTTGGAGCAATCTGGTCTGGTGGAAGGTGTCCCTGCTGGCAAGGGGGTAGGATAAGATAAAAACAACCACAAGGGCTCCTAAGACTGAGGAGGAGGAGGATGAGCTCTGGTGAAGGGCTTAAAAGGGAACAATAGCAACCCAAAATCTGGTCTCTAATAGCTTTCATTGCATCCTTCAGGATATTAGCAGTAATTATTGTGGGCTCTAAATTCTGGTCTGCATGCAACTCTTTGCTATCCTTCTCTTGAGCCATCGGAACCTAAATTAGCATGAAAAAACGGGAATTCTTGGGTGAGTTGTGCTTCCTTGGGCCCAGGGCAGCTTTTGACAATGATCCTGATGCTCTACCTAGAATGGGAGTTGTTTCTGTGAAGCACCCAGCTGCCTCCCCAGCACTGCTAGCACTGCCAGCACTGCCAGCATTCCAGTGCCACCAGCACCACCAGCGTCCCTCTGCTGCTGGAGAGACCATGACTCCTCAGGGAAGAGAAATGAGGAATGGCAGAAACCTGTATGGAGAGGGAAGGCAGTTGGAGAATGGGATATTCTACAGGGAAGGACGGTTTCTACCCAGGAGAGAATGAGCAGCCTATCACAAAATGGAGCTTTAGAGAAAAGACACTTCCTCTGTGCCAAAAAAAAAAAAAAAAAAAAAAAAGGACAAAAGAAAAAAGAAAGGGGAAAAAAAAGAGCCCCGATCCCTGACTCTGAGGCTGTGAAACTCTGATGTATCGAAAGTTTTAAACCCACTCCCAACTGCCAGTTGGCCTCACCGTATCTTGGGAGCAACAGCAGGACAGGGCACAGAGACAGATCTGTGGGATGAGGAGTGGGGCCCTGCTGCAGATCTGGGCACTTTCTCCTTCATTTTACTGACCTGGGAGGATCCACTTCAGCATATAGATCCAAAAAAAGCAAGAGGTGCCAGGAAGCACCGCTGATCTGGACAGACACCCTTTGCCTGCTGCTGACCCACACTCAACAGGTCAGTGCAATGTTTGCCTTCCTCCCTACCCCACCTGCCTCTCCTCCAGCAGCTGCTCTGTTCCTGCCACCCTCTCCCTGGGACTGCAGCGTCCTCCCCAGATCCTCTCCTGCTCTGCCCTGCACTTCACTTGTGTATCTTGATACCAAAATGTCCTGGAATAAACTTTTAACACAGTGGGAAGCATTAGGACGCAGGAATTCTTTACCTGTGCAGGACACACAGATGGATCTCTCCTTGTTCTGTGTGGGTGGTTACACTTTTCAACAGGGGTTTTATTCATTATAAACATGAATCATTAAAACCATTTTCTTATCTAATACATAAACATCACTTTCTTACAACTCATTTCCATGCATCCACCTCCTACCAGAAGTCATTTGATGATCGTGAAGGGTCAGTAAGAGAGGTCTCTGGTGCTTGTATTCACTGAATGCTGCAATATTAAAGGTGACCTTGCCTTGAACTTTTCCTTTGGCCATGTGCTGTTGCTTCTTGTTACAGAACTTGTCCCAAAAGCACTGCAGGCCTCCCTATCTGTTTCTCCACTGGTTGCAGCCACGTTTATCATCCTGTGTTCCTGCCTTAACATCCTTTTATCTTTTTGGCCACTTGGTCTTTCAGCAACTCCAAGGGAGCTGAAAATTTTTATTCTCAATGTTGTTTATCAATCCTCTGCCAAACGTCCCAACCCTCCCACCTCCCTCTCCCACTCCACTATTTCCACCGCTGTTCTCCCGTGTGTGTCTCACTTCTCTCCACTGAATCCTTCCTACTGCAGGGAGCTGCTGAGGAGCTGCATGGTCCATCCCAGGATTCTCCAAGCACTGACTCCCCATCCACTCTGACCACAGCCAGGGGCCTTATCCCACCACCTGCCCAGCATCCATCCATGGAGGCGAGCACTGTGTCTCCACCTCCCATCTCACCTACTGAAGGAGACGATCCCTGTGAGATAGATGTCACCAACATGGCCATACACAGTGTCACACTGCTCATCTCCCTCTGCGGAGTGGCCGGGAATGGGACTGCAGTCTGGCTCCTGCGCAAGAACGCCGCCACCATCTACTTGTTCAAGCAGGCATTTGATGATTTCCTCTTCCTTGTCTTTGCTGTCCCCTCCAGCCTGCTCTTCCTGCTGGAGGACATATCCTGCTCAATTAGTATGTCCCCTGTGTACCTGACCTTCCTTTTCCAGCTGTCACTGTTCTCCTACAATGTGGGACTGTACCGGCTGGCATTCACCAGCGTGGATAGGTTCAGGTACACCTTCTTCCCGCTCTGCTGCCAGTGTCACTTTCCTGAGGGCCTGCTTTGGGTGGTCATGAGAACCCTGAAGTGGGCCTTCTTCTATGGTGTCATTGTTTTAAATCCCATTCTTGCTTCTGTGTGCCAGTCACAGGAGCAGGAGCACTGCCGGGTGGCTCTCATCTCCATGTACGCCCTCAGCTTCCTCCTCTTTGCTGCACCCATGGTCATTTCCAGCAAAATCCTCCTCTTTAAGGCCAAAGGTGGCTCCCAGCAGCAGGAGCAATTCAAGAGGCTCGACATTGTTATCTTCCTCATTGTACTCTTGGCACTCCCCCTCAGCGTCTGCAATTTCCTGAAGCAGTTTGGCTACATCGCTGTGCCCTCCCAGGTTTTTTCCTCCTTGCCTGCATCCACAGCACCATCAAACCCTACATCTACTTCTTGGTGGGCAGCTGGAAGAGGCACTGCTCCATGATGAGCTACTGGAGAGAGTGCTCTATGGATAACCTCAGGTGGTTCCTCCAGAGGCTCTTTGAGAAGCCAGAAAAAAAACATTCCCAGCAGTAATGATGCCCCTGTGGACACAGTGATTTGAGCCTGTTGATCTCTTCCACTGAAGGACTCCAGCTGAGGGTTTCCTCAAGCCACCTGATTAATGAGTATTCACAGGATCACCCTCGCGCTCTGTAATCCTGCAGGATAAGGGAGCAGGGCATTGCCATGAGTGATTTTTGAGGGATGCTCAGCAGGGAGCACATTGGAACACGGCTTTCCTCCTCCCTTCCAGGTCCATATGGCTCCGGGCAGGATAGCCAGGCTCAGTCCTGTTCCTGTATTCCCTATGAATGACCCTCATTGCCTCAGCCCCAGGGAATAAACTCCATCTCCTTTGGCTCAGCAGATGAGTTTCATGGGGTTTTGAGGGATCTCTTGCCTGGACAGAGTGTGACAGGTTAAGTCCTGGGGACACATCCAGCACGGGGCAGCAGTGATTTCCCAAATCTCTGTGGGGCTGGGGCCTCTAGATGGCAGGAGAAAGGTAAGGATCTCACGGAGCATCCTTCCCCTTCTGTCTGACAGAGCCAGCCCTGCACTCCCAGCTGATGGGAAGAGACCAAACTGACCCCAGGCAGGGCTGCAGAGCTGGGGGAGGGACAGCAACATTCCCTTACTCTTTAAGTGGGAATTTGTCACATTCTTTCATTCCATAATTAAATCATTCCGAGGTAAAGTGCAGGGACGATGGTGAATTCCACAGAATTCTGGTGCCTGTGTCCAAAAAAGAACTTGAAATAAGGAAATTCACATCGCCAGGTGCTTGGACCATTTTATTGTGCAGAAATCAGGGGGTTATGCTGCAGTTCTGCAGAATGGGGCCATCCTCTGGTTCCATAGCATCAATGTCCAAGGAAGCCCTTCAGCACCTCCATCCTGAACCTGGCCATTCTCAGGAGGAGCTGAACAGCAACTCTGCACAGCAGCTTGAGCCAAAATCCAGGTTGTGCTGATCTTTTTCACATTGTTACCACCCCATAATTAGATCTGGATTTATTCGTTTTGTTTTTCCAACATGGTAACTCTGACCCCAAAATTTGTTGAATAAACAACATCCATTCACTGCAGCACTCATCCCTGGTGAACAGTGTCCACAAATTGCTCGTTTCCTTAGTTTTTCCCACTCTAAAGCCTCAGTCTTGCCTGAGGAGGGCAGGTACCTGTCTCATACCAGAGCTCTTCCTAAGGCACGTGCCTGCAATGCTTGGGATGATGTTGACAGTGCCAAGAGCTCCTCATTCCTGGGAGAGACCTGGGCAGCAGACACATCTCTTGCTCAGGGGAAGTTGTCCCTCCTTTTCCCACTGCCTCAAATCCAGGGGAAAGCAACGTGCCACTGCTTCTGGAAAGGGAAGGGAGAGTGAAAGCCTTGGGTGGTGAGTCATGCTTTGGAGACACTCGTGAGGTTAAATATCTAAGAATCATTTATTAACAGAGTTGTTAATGATTAACAGAACAGAGCAACTTCCACAGCTGAGAGGGATTTTCTCTCCCTGTCTCCCATTTTCCTGTCCATTGGAAAGTAGAAACTTTCTGAGGTACAACCTCTTGTCCAGGAAAGGACTCCCATCAGCCAGGGAGTTTCTCCCAAGGCAAGTGCAGAAGGATTGTGATCCTTCCATGTATTTTTCTAGCTCCAAGCTCCTTCCTTGTCTCCAGTGTCACCCAGGCCACTCCCTACCTGAGCTTCTTGTTTTCCATGGAATCATAGAATGGTTTGGGTTGGAAGAGACTGTAAAGACCATTCTCTTCCAACCCCATGCCACAGGTAGGGACACCTTCCACTAGAGTACATTGCTCCAAGCCCCATCCAAGCTGTCCTGGAAAACTTCCAGGGATCCAGGGGCAGCCACAGCTTCCCTCAGACGCACCTCAAGTGGAGCCAAACCTCGAGTCACAGCTGTAATATGAGTGGAGCTAAAACCATCCAGAAAGCCTGGTGAAAATGGGAGAACCCAGCAGAGGCAGTTCCAGCTCCAACCCCTTGTGCTGACAGCCCACAAGACAGCCCACAGCCCCAAACTCAGTGTGCATTTTGGGAAAAGCCTTCCAGAGGCAATCCCAAACACTGCCCAGTCGTCTGGGCAACAGGGGTCACCGTGAATTTTCCACACCTCAGTCTTCCCGTGTGTCAGGACCTGCTGGAGATGGACAGGAATCTCTCAGGAATTGTTCTGCACTGCTGTGCCAAGATTTCTTATCCACCTGCATGCTGTTTTTAAGCAAACACACCAAGAAAACCATTTGCAGAAGGTCTGATTCTTGGTGACTCAATTTTAATATTCCACAGGGTAGGGAAGCTCATTTCTGAGGCAGAGAAAGCTCAGACCTGTTGAATAGGAAAGATTCAAAGCAAAGACTTGAAAACAAAAGCTTTCAAGGGTGTCCCTGCCCACGGAGAAAGGGTCAGAATGTGATGATGTGTAAGGTTCCTTCCAACCCAAACCTTTCCATGATGATTCCTCACATCATCCAGAATCCACCCCAGGCAGGAGTTCCCCTGCTGCACACAGCACCAGCCTGACAGAGCTCCAGGAGCATTTGGACAGTGCTCTCAGGCACAGGATGGGATTGTTGGGATGGCCAGGATGGTGCAGGGCCAGGAGCTGAAATCCGTGATCCTCGTGAGTCTCTTCAAACTCAGGATGTCTTATGATTCTATTTCACAGTGATTCTATTTCATGAGGATTCCACTTTATGATGATTCCACTGTGTTGTCCCCATTCCAGGGCTATGGCACATCCTCAAATGCCCTCTGGAAGGCAACTCTAACAGAGAGGGTGAATTCCTTTGCACAGCTCCCAGCCAGGAAGTAAATCAGAGGGTGGGCACTGCTGTTGGCACAGGCGAGCAGGACAGAGGGGCTGAGGGCAAAGACAGAGAGGTCAAAGGCTCTCAGCAAGAGCCAGAAGCCAAAATCAGCGGTGAAGAAGGGAAAGAAGGTGACAGGCAGCAGGACCAGGGCACAGAGCTTCCGTGGGGGCTGTTTCCATGAGCAGCACAGGAGCCTGGCCAGCAGGGCTAGAGCAGAGCAGATCAGGGTGAGCACTGAGAAGAGGTAGCTCAGCACCAAGGCCACCAGCACCGAAGGGCAGAAACAGGGGGTGACGGTGAGCAGGAAGGAGAGGAGCCAGAGCAGGGCACACAGGAGCACCGGGAAGCGCTGGGAGCGGTGGCAGGGCCAGCAGGACTCAGGGAGGACAAAGAGAGCTGTCCCAGCGCTGAGGGCTGTCAGAGAGTAGAGCCGGGCAGTGAAAGAGAAGAGGATGGTGACGTTCAGCCCGGCTGTCACACCCCGTGAGCCCAGCTGGTGGCAGAAGCTCTCTGGGACATAAAATATCCCCAGGGCGATGGTGATGAAGAGCAGGAAGGTGAAGTCAGCGATGGCCAGGCTGAGGATGCAGATGGTGATGGGGTTCCTGCGGGTGTGGAAGCCGAGGAGCCAGAGGACAGCCCCGTTCCCCACCATTCCACACAGGCACAGGAGCAGCGTGACAGGGACTCTGCTCGAGTGGCTGTTGTCACACTCGGTCCAGTTGGAGTGCTTGTCCTCATTCCAGCTCCCGTTGGAGACTTTCCCGCCGGGCTGGCTCCAGCAGGCAGGGCTGGCTGTGTCCGTGGCAGGGGACAATGTGCTCATTGGGACACCTCTGCTGCTTCTCCTTCCCCTCACACAGCTGGAGGGGTGACAAACACAGACAGCTTACCAACACTGCTGTCCCTCACACGTGGCTTTTCCCATCTTTTCCCACCCCCAGCTTCCATGTGGAGCAGCACAGGGAGAGGCAAGGGACAGGACAGATTGCTAGCAGGATGTGGGAGATGGGTATGACTGCCTGGCACAAAAGCCAGGGAGATACCTCCTTCCTGGCTTTGGACAGGACAGAGCTGGAGGAGGAAAAGAGTTGGAGAAGGAAAGGATTGCCTGTGGAGATATCAGAGCGAGTGGCTTTGGGGTGGATCTGACCTGGATTCTCAGGTGTCAGTTGATACCACTGAGCCCCTGGATTCCTTCAGCAGGACACTCATTTCAATATTCCCCCTCTCCCTTTCCCCACAATATTTACAGCTTTAATACCCTACAGACTGCAATTCCCCCACCAAAATCAGTCAGCAGGTCCCACCTCAAAGAGGGGGACACTGATTACATTGAAAGAGAAGAGTCTGACCTTTCCTTTCGCAGCCTGGAGAATTTCACTGGAGCAGACACACTGTGGGTTCACATTGCCTCACACACACCAGCTGCTGTCCCTGGGTCAGGATCTTCAAGAGCTTCCCTGGAATGCTCACTTGGGAAAGGGGAGAGAAGCCTGCTGGGTGAGCCTGGGCAGTGTCCAGTGAGGGGTCTGTCCCAGGCCCCCTTTTGTCCCTGCTGGATCATGTTCTCCAGGGCTCTCACAAACAGGGAACTATTTCAGAGCCTTTGCTGGTATCAGAGCTCTGCTTCTAATCTGCTCTTGACTTTGTCCAGGAAATGAGTAACAGGAGAGAGCCTCAGCAACGAGACCTGTGGGAAAGCAGTTTGTCTCTGTGTCAGGTTCCTCTTTTGTTTTAAAGCAACCCCAATCCTGAAATCTTGTCTTCTGAGCTGCCTGAACTTGCCCCTCTCATTCCTGGGGTGAATCCCTAGGACCCTGCACTACAAAATTTGATTCCTGGTTCAAATGTTGTTTTGCCACTTTTATACCACAACTTCAAAGGTATTTGACTTTCACCATGCAGTTTCCAAGAGGATTCATGCAATAATGAAATCTGTGTGTGAGCTGGAGCACAGGCATACAGCAGAGGGATGATTTAATATTGCAGAAATGTCATTTTTTCTGAGAACAGGCGAATCAATGTTGCTCTCTTGGCTACAACCATTAGAAAG
>JAKEPQ010000023.1:0-38379 GCA_024500445.1 Entomyzon cyanotis | reverse complement strand
AGAACACATGGTGCTTGTCCAGCTGGTTGGTGGCCACGCACTGGTAGGTGCCAGAATGTCCCACATCGATGTCCCCAAGATTCAGGAGGGGACCCTGGGCCACCCTCCAGGCCGTCGTGCAGCCAGGTGAAGGTGACAGGTGCTGAGCCCACCTGCACCGAGCAGCGCAGGGTCACGGGGTCACCTGCGCGCACCTGGAGTGTCGGGGGCCAGGGGTGATGGTGGCATTGGCCATGGGCACTGTGGGGACACAGACAGGGCTGACGGTGAGGGAGGGGCTAGAACACGGTGTGGGGGGAGGGGCAGATGGGGGAATGAGGGTGGGATGGGTGGGATGAGGGACTCTATGCATGGTGGCACCTGGAGACAGAGGGTGCCCTTCACCCAGGACTGTGACATACAGTGGTGTTTGCTGTCACCCGTTCTCTGGTGGGGATGCTGTCGTGGGAGCATCCAGAGCCAGAGGGTCCCAGCTACCCAGGACTGTGACCTGCAGTGGCAGGGGCTGTGACTTGGGGTGGGATGGGGGATGCCATGGGTGGGTCATCCCCAGCCCGAGGGTCCCACTCACCCAGGACGGTGACATTCAGTGTGGGGCTCTCGGCCATGCTGTCCCTGTTGCTGGCACGGCACTGGTAGTGGCCGCTGTCCTTGTCCCCAACATGGCTCAGCTCCCGGCGGGGGCCAGTGCCCAGGGGTGTCCCCGAGCCCTCCCGGTGCCAGGAGAAGGACAGGGGACCTGTCCCCGTTGCCACCACACAGCTCAGCACCAGGCTGTCACCCAGTACCACCTGTGCCCCGGGGGGCTGTGCAGACAGGGACACTCCCGAGAGTGAGACCCCTGCAGGGGGGACATGGATAGGATGGGGGACCCATGAGGGGGTGTGGGACACAGCGAATAGCAAAAAGGGAGTTCAAAGGGGATAGAGGAGATCCCACTGAGCAAGAAAGGGATCCAGGGAGGGGTGGGGTTGATGCAGGCAGGGATGAGAGACAAGAGATGGGACAGAGAAGACCCAGGGAGGGATGTGGGGGGAGCCCAGAGAGGGGTGGGGAGAGCCCAGGGAGGGGGTTGGGGGGATGTGGGCAGGGGTGGAATTGACCCAGGTAGGGAAGGGAGAGCAGAAGATGAAGCTGGGAACTGGCAAGGGAGGCCGGGGAGGAGCAGAGGGACCTGGAGAGGGACCCGGGCAGAGATGGAGGGACCTGGGCTGGGAGGGACATGGGAAGGTGTGGATGACCCAGGGGAGGGGTGAAGCGACGGATGAGGGATGCACACAGTGGTGAGGGAACCCTGGGAAGATGCTGGGGTTTCCCACCCCTAATCCCACACTCACTGCGCACTGTCACTGTCACCGGTGCCGACTTCTCCCAGCTCTGTGATGGCCCCGAGCTCACCCAGCCCCCACAGCGGTAGCGGCCACTGTGGTGCTGCTGCAGGGGTGACAGGGACAGATCGGTCCCATTGAGGCGTCCCCACAGATCCTCCTCTTCACGGTAAAATTGCACCCCAGTGACGGTGTTGTCCTGCCAGCCCTGGCAGCGCAGTGTCACCGTGTCCCCCTCCACTAGCACCCGCGCTGGCACCTGCAGCACCAGACGTTCTATGGGACAAGGGGGACTTGTCACATCTAGGGACTCTGTGGGAGGCACCAGGGTCCCCCATTGCCAGGATGGCAGTCTCATTGTACTGGGATGCTCTGGGATGTCCCCGTGTTCGGGGGATTAGCTCTCGTCACATGGGGGTGTGACACAGAGCTCACCCGGAGCCCTCAGGGACACGGCCAGGGCACCCATCGCCCCCTCACCATTTAAGATGCGCACGGAGGGACTGAGCCCGGTGCCAGGTCTCTCACACATGTAAGTGCCACTCTCAGTGACAAGGAAGTGGTCGGGTCCTTTCTTCCACCAGTGCTCCCTGTTCTTGTACCAAGTGGTGGCACCGGATGTCCCCAAGCCCTGGCAGGTCAGTGTCACGTTGTCCCACAGCACCGCTGGTGTCCAGGGGGCTCCACGAGGAGCTGGGTGGTCTGGGCACCTACGAGTGACAGGGGACACCATCCTGCCAGGGCCATTGCGGGGCTGGGGACAGCAGGGTGGGGACATGGCATTCCCCTGAGGACTCACCAGCAAGGCTGAGGGTCTGAGCTGGAAGGAAGAAGGGAGAGGGTCTGGGTGCGGGTGGCACTGCAGTGACAGCAGCACCCAGGGCATGGGGTGTGGGGGCTGTCCCCAAATTGTCCCCAATGGGACATCAGTTCTTGTGAGAAAGTGCTCACAGATGATCCTCAACAGATCTGGAGAGGCTGGGGAACATGTCTGTGTCACAGCTGCCCATGCACCAGATCCATGAGGTGTGGACATCTCAGGGACAGGGACACTGCAACCACCCTGGGCTGGGGGCATGGGGACACTGTGGACATGGGGACACCACAGATATCCCATGCTGCCACAGGTCACACCCACCAACCCCATGGCTTATCCAGAAGGTGTTTGTCCCCTATCCCTGTCCTCTTATCCCTGTCCCCCTGTCCCTGTCATGACAGCTGTCCCAGCCCCATTGAGCCTGTCATGATATCCTTGCCCTCAGGTCTCCGTGCCCTCATTCCTGTCCTCCCATTTCTGTCCCACAGACACCCCACCACCAGTGTCCACCCCCACGGACTGGCTCTGCTGGCACTGGGGACCTCAGGGGACCCCACAGCCCCCCTGTGCCCCCTCCCCCACCACTCTCTGCCTCACCAGGGCCATCCCTGGGGCGTCAGGCCCATGCCCAGGGCACTCACCCCACAGGAGCAGTGCCACCTTCCCGGCCATCCCGGTGTCCCTGGCCATCCAGGCTGACTGTCCCACACTGCTGGGGCCACCTGTCCCCTGGGTGGTGGCTCTTTGGCCAAAGAGGAAGGAAGCGAGGTCACATCACCCACATGTAGGTGGCCCTTGGTGGGGGCAGGGTGGTGACAGGCTGGGCACACAGAGGGACATGGAGGGACCTGGGGGGCTCTGGGGATGTGGGGAGCTAAGGATGGATTTCCATAGGAACGGGGCGGGGCAGAAATGGGGTCCCTGGGGATTGGAGCTCTTCAGGAAGGGGAGACAAAGGGGATGGCATCTTGGTGAATGAGGTCCCCAAGGGTGAAGGGGAAACGGGATTGGGGTCCCAGGGGTGCTTGGACCCCAGGATTTGGGGTGATGTGATGTGGGCCCAGCTACGGGGTGTCCTGTGGGACTGTGGAGCCCATGGGATGGGATAAGGGGAGGGCGATGCTGGGCAACAGAGGTTCTGGGAAATGGGCATACTGGGATGGGAGTCACCAGGAGGGGGACCTAGAGAATGAGGTCCCATAGCTGGGTTCCCAGGGGAATGGGGGTCCCAGGGATGGGCAGTGGCTGGGTGGGCATGTGGGTCACACCTCCTGCACTAGGTGCCGCAGATTTTGGGTGACCCAGACAAAAACACAGACCCTGATGGTGTTCGTGGTCTGAGGGGAACACCAGGGGGTTCCCATGGTGCTCTGGGTCTGTGCTTCCCACACCGGGACTTTTTCCTTTTTTTTTTTTTTTTCTTATTTCCTCACTTTTGTAAACACATCCTCTCCCGGTTTGTGGCTCGGTGATCCCGGGCAGCACCTGAGCAGGTAACAGGTAGGGGGGACCCCCGGGAGGAAGGAAGGGAGTGAGGGGGCTGCAGGGAGGAGTGGGAGGCTGTGGAGGATGGGAGTGTCTGGCTGTGGCCCCAACACTTTCACTTTCTCTTTCCTGCAGCAGACAGAAGAGGCTCTTTACACTGAGAGTCAGCAGGGGGTGGGGTCAGTCCTGGGGGACACATCCAGGGGGGTCCTGTCCAGGGAGATCCCTGTTCCGGGCATCAGGAAAATTAATCCAAAAACACCAGAGGTTTATGTCCAAAAAGGAGACAGAGGAATCCTGTAACTTTATTCTAATAAAGGGAGAAGTCATGGGCATTTCCCATGGGGTCTCTCAAATTCCTAGAGGACGCAGCCTCTTTTTATCCTAATTTCCTGACCGCATTTCCCTCTCTCTTCCCCCATTGGCTGAGGTACTTGAGTGCTACAGACTTCCTGAAACACCTAATGCAAACCCCCTTCTAATGTACATCCCCCTTTCTTCTTTTTCTCATGTCTCTGTTCCTGTCGTTTATTAACACAGTCTTGGGCAAGTCAGTCAGTGGAATTCCTATGGAAATCCTTCCCACTGTTTCTTCCATTTCTCAGTATTGGTCTTAAAAGCTGTTTGTTTGTAAAGATATTCCCTTATTCCTTTCATGGGGGTGACATGACCTGGGGGAATCCAGTCCAGGGGGTGACACATCCTGGACAGGAGGATCCTGTCCGGGGGGAGGGCAGTTCTGGAAGTGTCCCTGCACATTCCTGGGGACCTGCCTGTCCCAGGGGTGGCACAGCCTGGGGACTCCTGTCCATCCAAGTGTGGGGCTCAGCCATGGCACTGCCCTACTGCACAGGGATGGGCATTGGCCAGCCCTGCTCTGGCCAGCCCCAGGGGCAGCCAGCACCTGAGGCTCCCACCTGCCCCCTTGGCCCCCTTTGATTCTCACAGCTTTAGAGATGCTCAAAGGTGAGAACTGTGTGGGGGAAAAAGGCCTGGCTGTGGTTTGCTCAGCCCTGCAAGAAGCACAAAAACCAACTGGAGCCCAAGCAGTGGCTCTGCGAGGGCCTTTGATGGTTTTCAGAGCAGGGGTGGGTGGAAACCAACCGTGCAGGGGCAGCTGTGAGGGAACCAGTCCGGAAATGCAGCAATTGATCATTTTGTCCCTCTGGCCAAGGGACTGAGAGAGCCCCAGAACTCGTGCAAAGACAACAACAATCTGCTCAACAACCTGGCCTCTACCCTCCTCCTTCCTGTCTTGCCATGGGCTGACGGTGGCCAGATGCTCTGCGCCCACCAAAGCTGCTCTCTCACTGCCCTGCGCAGTCGGATGGGGAAAGAAAAAGAAACAAAAGGCTCCTGGGTTGAGATAAGGACCAGGAGGAAAGTGGTGGTTTTGCTTAGCCCAGAACATCAGCAAGGTATCTTTAACATCTAAGAGAAATTTAAACCCCTCAAAAGCTGTTGTGGTAGGCCTGAAGAAGTGTCTGAGAGGTGGGGAGTGGCACAAAGATGGCTCCTGTGTGTCCTGAGTGAAGGTTCTGGAAGTTTTTCATCAAGTCCAGCAGAGCCAATCTCTGATGGCTCCGAAGGTAACGGACATGCTGCTGGCCAAGTGTGGGCCAGTTAGAGGTGCTAGTTACGCCTCTGTGAAAACGTATTTAAGAAAACATCAAAACAAAGTAGTCACACACTTCTTTTTATCTAGAGGAGGAGGAAGAGGGAAAAATATATGAAGGGAGAACAGCATGGAGACACCAAGGTCAGTGGAGAAGGTGGGGGAGGAGGTGCTCCAGGTGCTGGAGCTGAAAACCCTCTGCTAGCTGTGGTGAAGACCATGGTGGGAGCAGGAGGTCACCCTGCAGCCCATGGAGTCCACAGGGTGCAGAAATCCACCCACAGCCCATGCCAGAGGAGCAGGTGGATGCCTGGAAGAAGCTGTGATCCAGTGGGAGTCTCATATAGAGAGTTAAAGCTGCAAAGGCCTTGCAAGGGAGAGAAAGGCCTTGCTGCTGGCATGGAAGCAGCCTGGCCTCGGCTCAGGAGAGTCTGCACCTTATGGACAAGAGAACTCCCATTGCAGCAGAATTCAGGCAGGATGTTGCTTGTGAGATTGGACCCATGCCAAAGACATTCCCAGAGGACTGTCTCTCAGGGGAGGGACCCCATGGCTAAGTAGAGAACCCCTCTCCCTGATGGACTGACCAGAGAACAAACCCCTTACCCTGCCCCCTGTCTGTGCTGTTGGTTGGAAAGAGGGAGGGGGATGAGAGAAGAAACTGTCTTAAGAGGGAGAGGGGTGAGCCGAGAAACTGTCTTGAGAGAGAGAGAGAGAGAGAAGCAGAGAAAGAGTATTTGTAGTAGAAGAACTGTAGTGATGAATAATTTCATGGTCTAAGAAAATACCCCACACCCTGCCCCCTACCCAAGCTGTTGGTTGGAAGGAGGGAGGTGGGTGAGTAGAAAAATGGTGTCTTAAGAGGGAGTGGGGTGAGTGAACAAATGGTATCTGAAAAGCTTATTTTTACCTCTCATTTATCCTCTGACTCTGTTAGGTAATTAAATCACTTTGCAACTTTAAGTTTGGAGCCTGTTTACCCTTTCTCTGTGTGTCCCCTTATCAGTGTTCTATCTCAACTCATGAATTTGGTGTCGATTTAACAGGTTTTTTTTTCTCACCTCTCCTGCACGTCTACAACAGGAGGGAGCAGAGGTGGCTGGCATTTGATCAGGGTCAAACCCCAACAAGGGTCACTCATCAAATCCTCTCACCAACAAAACAGGCTCTGAATTAGAGATATTCATTGAATTTATTGCTGACACGATCAAAGAAGGATAATGCAGAAGTCAAACCCTTCAAACCCTTTGCTTTCCCACACTTGTTCCAGGGCATCCTGTGAGTTCTGAGAGCTGTTTGTGTCATCGCCGTGGCAAATTGGGACACTCTACCACAGTCGCTTTGGACACATTGCCACTGTCAGTCCCCACAGCCAGTGACAGTCCCAGCACTCAGAGCACGATGGCAGCTGCCACCTGAGCCCTGTCCCAGCCCAACGGAACAAGAGATCCTGGCAGCTCAGGAAGGTCTCGGAGCCACCTCAGAAGGGATTGGCACTGAAGCTCAGCTCCTTCAAATGCCCACACTGCCAGGGATGGGCTGGGTGAGTAAAGGGAAAGTCTCAGCCACACATCCTGGCGCTGATGTGGATTTCCCCATAGACACCATCACTCCAGGAAAGGGAAATGTGCTGTGATCACACAGGGTACAGGTGGGTCAAGCCCCTGTGGGATGGAGGATGAGGGCTGAAATCCCAGTTTGGGCAGGCCTGGCAGATTGACTGGATCACACTCCCCAAAGCTGGGGGCTCCTGGGGAGAGAAGCAAGCCCTGGATGGCTGGAAAGGCTCCCTGTGCTCCTGGGAACTCTGTGCTGGGCCTGGGAAAGGAACTGTTATGGCAACACAGCCCTGCAGAAAGGATTTAATCCAACACTGGAACTCATTCTCCAAAGAACCTCACAGACACTGGGGACAAAGAACCTGGCCCTGCAGGGATGGATCCCATTCCATGTGGTGCCCCAGCCTCGGGAAAGATCCCACACTGGAATGGGCTGTTAAAGGACATGCAGAGAGCAAGGGGTGCTGGGAGCTTCAGCCCTTGGGAGACACCAGCAGCAAATTCCCCCTGGTCCCTCAGCACCAGAGGAGCTCCCAGTCGAGCTGGCCCTGCCCAATCTGACCCTGCCTGGAGCACAGCAGGAGATCAAGCAGGGTTTGGAGACAGGGGAGAAGAGAATCTAGAGCCTCCTGAAGGCTGCTTTGGCCATCAAAGCAATGAAGGTCCAGGACCCTGACAGGCTCCTCCTGGCAGGGGAATCATGCTGGGGGCAGCATCTGGGGTTTGTCCCTTGTCGGGGGCCTTTCCCTGCAAATCACTCCTTTTCTGACCCTTCTGATTCTGAATCTTGTTGCTGTTGCTGTTGGTTTTCTTCTGCCATTGCTGTTTGCAGGAAATTATTCTTCTCTCTGCCCTTTGGGATCTTTGCCTTTTGTGCCTCCCCTGGGAGGGGAGGGGCAGCAGCCCCTGGTTTTTAGTGGCAGCCCAAAATTGGAGAATCCCATTGCTAAAGCCCGAGAGAGCTGAACAAAGAAACACCATTTCTCCCAGTTCAATCTATAGCTGCATTTTGGGCCTAACAGCAGAGCACTGAGTCCTCCAGTTTCCCCCAGTGCTCTCCAGTCCCTCCAGTGTCACTGCATGTTTTCGTAGATGTCACTTGGTTCCCGTGGTTGCCCATGGGTTCCCGGCAGCTCTGCGTAGGTCACCTGGGTTTCCTGGGGGACAGTGGCACAGGGGGGCCCTGCGAGAGACACTGGCTGTGGGATCCAGGTGAGGGGTGACAGCAGTGGGTGACATGTCCCTGTGTGTGCCACTCTGATACTCACCCCCTTTCGCTTGGTGCTCATGACGTGGGTGTACAGCACCTCCCCCTCCTCCGGGGGGAGCTGGGAGCTCCGGGGGGACCCTGAGGGAATAAAGGTGATGTGTGGGAGGGGATGGGAGGTGATAGGGGTTGGGGTAAAAGGTTCATAGTGGCTGGAGCCTCCCACTCACCTGTCCTGGTGCTTCCTGGCAGCTGCAAAGGAAAGAGAGGAGGTTACTGCGGGGTGCCCACGGCCCCTGACCCCACTCAGAAATCCTGAACCTCCATTGGACCCTCAATTCCCCCCAGAACCCCTGAACAACCCCTGAGCCCACAGAACCCCAAACCCGGCAGGAGGAATTCTCCAAAGCCTCCCAGGATCTCTGAAAGAATTTCCAACATCCCATCACGAGCCTCCAACACCTCCCCAAACCTCACAGAACACCAAAACAAGGTCACTTGGGGCTCAGCCCCTGCCATCTTAAGTGGGACTTCCCACAGCTCACTGGGATCCCCATTCCCCATTGTCACCCACCCAGGCGGTGCAACTGGTGCCAGGCCATGATGACACCCATGAGCAGGACCAGGAACAACAGGGAACAACTGAGAACTGCAGCCACTGCTGGGGACAGAGTGGGACACATCAGGGTCACCCATCACCCCATAGATGCTGCAATGCCAGTGACGTCAGGAGTTCCCCTCCTGTGCCCTGTTCCCTCTGTGTCACTGCCAGGGACATAGCGGGTACAAACCAGGGTCACCAAACACCCAGGGGTCTCAGACCCCTACAGGGACCCTGTATGACCCCCACCTGTGCCCCAGTGTCCCCACGGTGTCACCTCCAGGGCCAGCTCTGGGCTGAGTGCCCGGAACACGCCGTGCTCATCCAGCTGGTTGGTGGCCACACACTGGTAGGTGCCAGAATGTCCCACATCGATGTCCCCAAGCTCCAGGAGGGGACCCTGGGCCACCTCCTGCCCATCGTGCAGCCAGGTGAAGGTGACAGTTGCTGAGCCCACCTGCACCGAGCAGCGCAGGGTCACGGGGTCACCTGCGCGCATCTGGTGTGCCGGGGGGCCAGGGGTGATGGTGGCATTGGTCACGGGCACTGCGGGGACAGAGACGGGGCTGAGGCTGGGGGAGGGGCTGGAACAGGGTGTGAGTTGACAGGGATGGTAGGATGACAATATCATGGGTGGAGTCACCCCCAGCCCGACGGTGCCACTCACCCAGAACAGTGACATTCAGTGTGGGGCTCTCTGCCACGCTTTTCCCATCACTGGCCCAGCACTGGTAGTGGCCACTGTCATTGTCCCCAACGTTGTGCAGCTCCAGGCGGGGGCCAGTGCCCAGAGGCGTGGCCAAGCCTTCCCGGTGCCAGGAGAAGGACAGGGGACCTGTCCCCGCGGCCACCATGCAGCTCAGCACCAGGCTGTCACCCAGTGCCACCTGTCCCCCGGGGGGCTGTGCTGACAGGGACACCCCTGAAAGTGAGACCCCTGTGGGGGGAGATGGGTGGGTTGGGGGTCCTGGGTCGGGGTGGGGCACAGAGGGAACAGTGAGGGACCAAGGGGCGTAGGGAAGGTCAGAGAGGAGTGGGGTTACCACAGTGATAAAGAAGGGAGCCCAGAGATTGTTGAGCAGCTTGGAAAGGAGGGGAAGGGAACCCAGGGAGGGATGGAGGATTCGTGGGGTGGAGACCTAGAGATGGATGTGGGGGACCCCAGTGAAAGATGTGGAGAACCAGATGGGGATGGTGGGATGTGGTGGCCATGGAAAAACCTCATAGAGGAGTGGGAGGACCCAGGGAGGGATGCATGGACCTGGGACAATGATGGGAGGACATTGGGTGACACCTGGGAATGGATGAAGGGACCAGGGCAGTGATAGGGAGAGCCCAGTGAGGAATAGGGGGGATGCGAGGGAAGGGGTGTCTGGTAGGAATGGGGGTACTCAGACAGGGCTGGGGTACCCGGGGAGACTGTGGGGGTTGCCGTGCCCATCCCCGCACTCACTGCGCACCGTGACGCGGAGCCGGGCGCTGCTCTTCCGCACGGCCCCCCCCTCGGAGCGCACCTCGCAGCTGTAACTGCCCGAGTGGGAGACCCCCACGGCGGGCAGCAGGAGCTGCGGGGACCCCTGCGGGCCCCCCAGCAACTGCCCGTCCCGGTAGAAGAGGTGCAGGAGGGTGGCTCGGGGCCGCAGGGGGCTGGGGGTGCTGAGGCAGCTGAGATTCAGGGGGGACCCCTCGGTGGGCTCGGGGGACCCTCCAGCTCCAGCACCGGCACTGAGAGGAGCTCTGGGAAGGAGACACAAGTGGGTGTCTTGTGACTCCAAGTCTGCTGGGAAGGAGCTGTGGGGGTGTTGGGGTATCAGGGTCCCAGCTGTGGGATGCTCACCGTGCACTGTCACTGTCACTGACGCTGACTTACCCAACGCTGACTGTTTGGAGTCCACCTTGGCCTTGCAGTGGTAGCAGCCGCTGTGGTGCAGCTTCAGGGGGGACAGGGACAGCTCGGTCCCAACACGGGGCCCCCGCAATTCCTTCTTCTCGTGGTAAAATCGCACCTCAGTGGCCAGGTTGTCCTGCCAGCCTCGGCAGCGCAGTGTCACCGTGTCCCCCTCCAGCAGTGCCCCTGCTGATATCTGCAGTACCAGCTGGTCTGTGGGACAGGGGAGTCCCCATGGCACTGAAGGGTTCTGAGCTGCAGTGTGCCCAGGGACCCAGGGGACACCAGGGGGAAATCCCATGGCACCTGGATGCACCAGGGCTGTCCCATCACAATGAGATGCACTGGTGTGCACTGGGATGAACTGGGATGCACTGGAATGTCACAATGAGCAGAAGACTAGCTTTCATCACATGAGGAGTGTGTGACCACCCACGGAGTGCAGCCCACCCATCCCCACTCACCATCTAAGATGCTCACAGGGTTGCTGAGCCCGGTGCCACGTCTGTCACACTTGTAGGTGCCTCTCTGGGTGACAAGGAAATGGTCAGGTTTCTTCTGCTCCCAGTTCCGCCCATTCTTGTACCAGGTGATGGCATCAGGAGTCCCTGAGCCCCGGCAGGTCAGTGTCACTCGGTCCCACAGCACTGCCGGTGTCCAGGGGGGATCCACGAGGAGCTGGGTGGTCTGGGCACCTGCGGTTGACAGGGGACACCAGCCTGCCAGGGTCACCGTGGGGCTGGGGACAGCAGGGTGGGGACATGGCTTCCCCCGAGGACTCACCAGCGAGGCTGAGGGTCTGGGATGGAAGGGAGAAGGGAGAGGGGCTGGGTGGGGGTGGCACTGTGGGGACAGCAGCACCTGGGGCATGGCTGTGGGGGCTGTCCCCAAACTGTCCCTGTTCAAACACCAGTGTGGCATAGACATCTCAGGGACAGACAGGGACATCTCAGGCACCCCGAGTTGGAGCAGGACATGGGGACACTGTGGACACTCTGGGCATGGGAACTCTAAAGACATCCCATCCTGGCAGAGATCACCCCCACCAGCCCCACAGCAACTGCTCCACAAATCCCATCTGCATGGTGTTTGTCCCCCTGTCCCTGTTCCCCTGTCCCCCTGTCCCCCCCCCCCTTTCCCTGAGCCCACAGCTGATGCTGTACCAAGGTGCCTAATGCCATATCCTTGTCCCCCCATCCCTATCCCCCATTTCTGTCCCCTCATTCCTATCCCCCTGTTCCTGTCCCCACAGCCACCCCATGATCCCCGTCACACCATGGAGCGGCACTGCTTGCATTGAGGACCTCAGAGGACCCCACAGCCCCCCTGTGCCCCCTCCCCACCACTCTCTGCCTCACCAGGGCCATCCCTGGGGCGTCAGGCCCGTGTCTGGAACACTCACCCCAAAGGAGCAGTGCCACCTTCCTGGCCATCCCGGTGTCCCTGGCCATCCAGGCTGGCTGTCACACGCTGCTGTCCCCTTGGTGGTGACTCTTTGGATGAAGGGGAAGGAAGCGATTTCACATTTCGTCCCCACGTGTAGGTGGCCCTTGGTGGGGGCAGGGTGGGGACAGGCTGGGGGCAGGCTGGGAACCTGGTGGGACCTGATGGAAAATAAGGGCCCAGGACTGGGGGGATCAGGAGATGTGGTAAGCCTGTGTTTGTGTCCAGGGGAAACTTGGGGCAGGAATGGGGTCCTGGGAAGGTCCCAGGGTTTCCTGGGAGGGGAATTCCTGGGAATGAAGGTCCAGAGAAATGAAGGTCCTGAGGAGGGGGAGTCACAGGGGACGGGTTGCCTGGGAATGGGGGTCCAAATGTGTAGGGGACCCTGGGGAAAGCAGGCTCCAGGGAATTGGGGTCATGGGATGCAGGTCCCAGGGATGGGGATGGTGGGGGAATGGAGGTCCCCGTGGGAATGGATGAAAGGAAGGTCCTGGGAAATGGAGACCCTGGGCAGTGGGAGCCCTGGAATGGTGGTCCCAGGGATGGAGGGACCAAGGGAATGGGGATCCCATGGTTGTGTTCCCAGGGCAATGGAGGTTCCAGGGCAGTGGCTGGGTGAGCACATGGGTCGCAGCTCCTTCACTGGCTGCCTCAGATTTTGTGGTGACCCAGAGTCCAGCACAGCCCCCCGGGGTGCTCATAGATTGAGGGGACACCACAGGGAGTCCCAGGGGGCTTTGGTTCTTTGCCCCACTCTTTCAGGGTCTTTTTCCTCTGTTTCTATATTTTCTTTATTTTCTGCACTTTCACACACACACTGCCCCTGCATTTCCTGACTCCCCAGTCCTGGGGAGCACCTGAGCAGGTAAGAGGGGAAAATGGGGATGCAGGGGCTGCAGGGAAGGGTGGGGGGGCTTTGGGGGATGGGAGTGTCCAGCTGTGCCTCCAACACTTTCACTTTCTCTTTCCTGGAGAAGAAGGAAGTGACTGTTTGTGCTGAGAATCAGACCGGGGGGTGGGGGGAGCAGGTTCTGTCCTGGGGGGCACATCCAGGGGATCCTGTCCGGGGGGTCCCTGTTCTGGGGCTGATATGTCCAGGGAGGGTCCTGTCCCAGTGGTGACACATCCCGGTTGGGGGGGTCCTCGCCTGGGGGATGGCAGTTCTGAAGGGAACCTGGACACATTCCAGATGGGATGGAAAACTGCAGCTTTTTCCCCCTGGAAATGCCTGATTTGGCCTCAAATTGCTGCCACAGGGATCAGACTTCCCAAATCTGGAGGGGCTGAAGCTGTTGGGGGCTGCCCTATTCCTCTCCTGCTCTCCACCATCCTCTCCATGGGTTTCTGTCCTGGGGGTTGGGACACTTTGGGCTTATTGGGTTTCAGGAGAAAACCTGTTCCGGATTTCTCCAACATGGCTGTTCTCCTGGAGAATCTGAGCCTGGAAGAGCAGCTTGGGAATGCAGCCCCAGGCAGGAAGGAGCTCCCCAACTCCTCCTCCTTGCAGCCAGTGCCCATCCAAGTGTGGAGCTCAGCCATGGCACAGCCCCACTGCACAGGGATGGGCATTGGCCAGCCCTGCTCTGGCCAGCCCCAGGGGCAGCCAACACCTGAGACTCCCACCTGCCCCCTTTGATTCTCACAGCTTTAGAGCTGCTCAAAGGTGAGAACTGTGTGAGGGAAAAAGGCCTGGCTGTGGTTTGCTCAGCCCTGCAAGAAGCACAGAAAACAATTGGAGCTCAGGCAGTGGCTCTGCGAGGACCTTTGATGGTTTTCAGAGCAAGGCTGGGTGGAAACCAACCGTGCAGGGGCAGCTGGGAGGGAATCAGTCTGGAAATGCACCAATTGATCATTTTGTCCCTCTGGCCAAGGGACTGAGAGAGCCCCAAATATATGGCAAAGACAACAACAATCTGCTCAACAACCTGACCTGGACACTCCTCCTTCCTGGCTCAAACCTGCAGCCCTTTGGAAGCTCCCTGAAAGAATGTTTGGCTTCTGGCTGTGGCCACCAGATGACAGGGAAAAGTGTGGAAATATCGAGCAGCGGCTCTGCCCTGCGGCCGTGCTGGGGCTGGGGATGACCCTGGCTGGATGGCCACAGTGGCTCCGGACATGCTGTCGCAGCCACTCC
Organism: Entomyzon cyanotis; assembly: GCA_024500445.1. Taxonomy (NCBI): domain Eukaryota; kingdom Metazoa; phylum Chordata; class Aves; order Passeriformes; family Meliphagidae; genus Entomyzon; species Entomyzon cyanotis. The sequence goes on along the minus strand of JAKEPQ010000023.1, from coordinate 24,302 downwards.
AGACACATGGCCACCGTCGCTGCCGCAGCCCAGGACAGTCGCGCCAGTTGCAGCGCCATGGCAGCGCCACCTGCCACGCTGACCGAGCCCAGCACTCCACTCCCGCAGGCCCGGCGGCTCCTCCCGGGCTCCCTGCTCTCCCCCAGCCTCCCGCTCCCTCCCTCCCGGCGCCCCCCGTGAGAAAGGAGTGGTCAAATAGAAAACCCAAATCTATTTGTGCTTCAACCATCCTTGTTTCTTTGAGCTTTTGCCCCTTCCATCAGCATGGCGCCCGTCCAGGGCTGAAGGCTGATAACAGTTCTGGCCTTGTGGATTCCCTTAATCTTATCAAGATAAAAGGGGTCAAAAGGAATCCTTCTGCCATTGAGTACAAGAAATCACTAATAATATTAATGACTTATGAGAAGTAATTTGTATAACCACTCCTATCCTGGAGAATGTAATGAATATTCATGAGTTTTACCTATAACACTGTGCCTTTGGAGGTACTGGTGTGTGTGTGTTTCGCGGAGAGAATTCCACACACATCCGGTGCACCGAATAAAGCAAATACCCACTTCTCTGACTTGGTCTCTGAAGTGTTTTGTTGCTGCTGAGCGGCTAGCTGAGGAATGACCCAAGGTCTCAAACAAGGAAAGAGAGAAGAAGAAGAACTTTATTGTTTTGATTTCCATATATATAGAGTTTACAGAGGTCACCCAGATTGGTCAGCCCGAGACCTCCCCCTAGGCCCAATTGGCCAAGCCCGAACTGACCTAATCTGGAGAAGTTGTTTGCAAAACATCCAAACTTTATCTTGTTTATGAAATATAGCAAAATGTTCCCACGGGAAGGACCTGTGCTAGCCACAGCTCCCCCTTTTGTTTAAGATCAGAAGGCATTGCTTGTGAGCCCCAGTGGATCAGCATGAAGGATCTGTTTGGTAATGGCCAGTTACCAAACAGAGCCTGGTCAAAACTCAAGAAGGAGTCTGTCCGGAGGTGGCCAGCCACCGAACAGAGCCCGAACCAGATGCTGATTAAGGTGGTCAAAGAGGCCCCTTGCAATACCCTAGATAGAGTATATATAAAAACTAAATCTACATATAAATCTGTAATTCAACGAAACATGTTTTCAAAGTCCTTGCTTTCTGACTCCATAAATGAGTTTCAGTCTCTGCTTGTGGATGGACCGGCTTCTTGGTCATCATCAGAAGGATCGCTCGGTTGGTGTTCGGCATTCTGGTTGTCACTTTGAGGTTGCTGGTTCTGTCTCTGGAGCCGCAGATCAGGGCGGACGGACGCATTTTGCAGGCAGCCATCGTACCCCAGTATCTGTGGAGACGCAAGCATACCCTCGACCCCAAGCAATAAGCTCATGTGGGCCTTCCCAGGTGTTAGTAAGTAGGTTCCGTACCCATACCTTCGCCCGGGGCAAACGCAACTTGCCCGATGACTGCAATGAGAGAAAATGGTTCAAAATCACAGGATTATTCGAATTTGGTGGCACTGTAAGGTGATTGATTGTGTACAAAGCTTTTTCCAATCGACTCTGTGGTGTTTCCCCATGCATTCCCCCTCTTTGCCTTTCCAAGACACACTTCAGAGTACTGTGAGCGCGTTCCACAATGGCTTGGCCAGTAGGAGAATGCGGAATACCGAACGTGTGGTCTACAACCCATAGGTGTAAGAACTGCCGCGACTTCTGTGAGGCGTAGGCAGGACCATTGTCGGTTTTCACAGTGGCTGGCACCCCCAGGACCGAGAAGGCTAATTTCCAATGGGCAATGGCATCACGACTTTTCTCTCCAGTATGGGCAGTCGCCCACACAGCTGAGGAGAAAGTGTCAATAGACACATGCACATACTTGACTCGGCCAAATTCTGGAATGTGTGTCACATCCGTCTGCCACAGCTGCAAGGCCTTTAGACCTCTGGGGTTCACCCCCAATGGCAGAGGAGCAGCGAGTCCATGGCAGTCAGCACAAGCACTGACAATGTCACGAGCCTCAGCTGGCATCAATTGAAACTGCTTCTGCAGGGTATGTGCACTTTGATGAAAGAAATTGTGCGATGCCTTCGCTTGTGCGATTTTGTCAGGCTGAGGTGCCACCCATGCAGGGTTGGCTAACATGTCAGCCCTGGCATTGCCTTCTGTTATAAAGCCTGGTAAATTGGTGTGGCTTCGAATGTGCAGAATATAATATGGATGCACTCGAGCCTGAATTGCCTTCCACAGGGTTCGCAATAGCGAAAACAGAGTCGCATTATTGACTTCTTTTAGAAGTGAACAATCCAAACGTTTGGTTATGTCTGCTACATAAGCAGAATCAGTGACCAGATTCAAAGGCACCTGAGAGAACCGCTGAAAAGCCATGGCAACTGCTTTCAATTCAACCAGTTGAGCAGAGCCTGTCTCGTGGCCTTTCAGCACCTGCCACTCAGATCCTTCCTTCCAGGTAACAATGGCCTTTCCTGTTTTCCCAGAACCGTCTGTAAAGACGGTGGGTCCACGGACCGGCACCCGGCTGTTCTTTGGCTGCAACATGAAATTGACTGAATTTGCCAGCTGCAGCAATTTGTGACTGGGCAGATGATAAGCAATCTGCCCTGAGAAATTTTGCAGTGCACTTTGCAAAGGAGCGCTATTAGCAAGACTCCATTCGAAATTGTCCCGTGGTATCGGAACAACAATCGTTGCAGGATCAGCTGTCATCAATTGTAAACACCGATATCGGCATTTAATTATCAGGCAGGCTATCAATTCGAACAATGTGGGTGCCGTCTTTTTTGGCTGATGGGGCAAAAAGACCCATTCCAGGATGTGCAAAGGATCATCCCACTGTTTGTTCCACTGGCCAATGATACCCGTAGGTTGGAGGTCTGGAGCAGTAATGAAAACAGTGATATCAGTAGAGGGATCTACTCGATAAACCTGATGAGCAGAAACAGCTTGCTGCACTTCGTTCAGCACTCGTCGCGCCTCGGGAGTCAATTGTCGAGGTGAGTTTAGGTCAGAGTCCCTTTTTAAAATATCAAAAAGTGGGGAAAGTTGTGCATTGGTCAGTCCCAAATACGGACGTAACCAGTTGATGATGCCTAGCAACTTTTGGGCATCATTTAGAGTCTTAATAGTGTCTGAGAACTGCACCTCTTGATGCTGTATGGTTCGATCCAAAATTTTGACTCCCAAATATTTCCAAGGAGGCTGTTGTTGAACCTTTTCCGGAGCAACCTGCAACCCATAGGAGTGCAAGGCATCGAGCAGTCGAGGCTGTAACCTCCGCAACTCATCCTGGGTGGCTGCTGCCACCAGGATATCGTCCATATAATGGTAGCAGAGTGCCTCAGGAAACTGCTCACGGATTCCGGACAAGGCCTGCGCGACATACCATTGACAGATAGTCGGGCTATTTTTCATGCCCTGAGGTAACACTTTCCATTGAAATCGCTTTACAGGCTCCGCATTGTTAATTGCAGGCACAGTAAAGGCAAACTTTGGTCTGTCATTGGGGTGCAAAGGGATTGTAAAAAAGCAATCCTTCAAATCAACGATCAAGATTTCCCACTCTGTGGGAATCATCGTGGGTGAAGGCATGCCAGGCTGTAAACTTCCCATACTTTCCATCACTGCATTGACTTTCCGGAGATCTTGCAACAGTCTCCATTTCCCCGATTTTTTCTTAATCAGGAAAACTGGGGTGTTCCAGGGACTGGTAGAAGGCTCAATGTGTCCCTGTTTCAGTTGCTCCTGAACCAGCTGACAAAGGGCGACTAATTTATTTTTCGGCAAGGGCCACTGTGGTTCCCATATTGGTGTTTTTGTCAGCCATCATAAAGACAGCGTGGAATATAGTGCGCCCTTGCACACAGTGACCCCTATCAAAAATTTGTCGTGATCCGCACCCCCCAAGCTGCCAACACGTCCCGTCCCCAGAGGTTCACTGGAGCTGGAGTGACATAAGGCCGAATGGAGGCCGTGTGTCCCTCTGGATCCTTCACCAACACAGGTCGCTTACTCAACCGACTCTGTGTTGTTCCCCCCAACCCCGCGATATTCAGTCCCACCGGGCACAAAGGCCACGTAGGAGGCCACGAAGCGGCGGAAAGGATCGTCACATCAGCACCTGTATCGATCAAACCTCGGACTCGAACTCGATGTGGACGTGCTTTCGGCACGATGAGGGTACATGTCATCTGTGGTGACTCATTGGAGATAGATGCAGCCCAGTAGACCTGAGGAAGTCCTGGCAGTTCGGTGCCATCACCTCCGCCAGCTTGCTGGTCTACCCTGGGAACGGAAGACTTACAAGGCAACAAGTGAGCAAGGCAAGTGTGTGCAGGAATGGTGACAGGAGGATCAGACGTGGAAACCGTAGCATGAATTTGGCCCTTGAAACCAGCATCTATGAACTCTGGAAGAACCAGGATACCTTGGCTAGTGGCCTCAGGCCCTGCCGTGAGCAGTGCACCGGTCCCCTGATCCAGGGAACCGTCCACCTCCAAGGGAATCCTGTGGTCATCGTCAGATTCTAAGACGACTGTTGCTGTGGTGTAGGCGTTGACTCGGGCTGAGCCTTTGGTGCCTCCTCCACATTGACCGGGTAAGCCTGAGCCATCACCCTGTTCTGGGGGAACTGTTGTGATGGGGGGCAAATCCCCCTTTTTGCACCCCTCTTCATGTTTCCCGACAGGGGTCGACCATCTACATGGTACTGTGACCTGCAGTAGTCTGAAGTGTGACCTGGCCTACCACACCTCTTACACTGAGGAGTCTCGGTCCCTGAATTTCCCTTCTTCCCAGAATTATCTTTCTGTTTAGATTTGACCCGTTTCCGTTTGTTCCCAGATTTGGACTGTTTTTTATCCTGATCAGTGGGTCCCTGATCTGAGGACAAAAACGCAGCCAAGGCGACTTTTCCCTGATTTTCTGACTGCACCCTGGTGCAAGCTCGCATCATCTCCTGCACAGAAGGATCCCCTGGTAGGGCATTGATGATCCTTCTACATTCGTCATTGGCATTGTCTCTTGCCAAATGTTTCATCAGGATCTGTCTCGTGGACGAATCATCAACCTGCTTTTCCAAAGCTGCTGCCAGCTTTTCAAGAAATGACACGTAAAGTTCGGATTGCCCCTGCCGTATCTGTGTATACCGTGTTTGCGGGGCAACCATCTCAATAGTTTTCAAAATGGCTCCCATACCGAGCTGTTGGGCTTGCTCCAGGATCCGAGGATCCCAGGCAGCCTGAACGTTGGGGTTAGTATAAGGTCCCTTACCCATGAGGACCTCAGCCCCAATCAAGCGCCTAGGGTCCTCGGCAGGCAAGGACGCATTCTTCCTCACCTGTTCCTCAACCATCGCTTTCCAATTGTCCTCAAAGGCGTTGTACTGCATGGGGTGAAACAGCACCTGAGCGAGGTACATAATATCAAAAGGAGCAAGCAAATCACTATTTATCACTCTAAGAAGTTGCATCACCACAGGAGAAGACAAACCAAATGTCGCCACTTTGGTTGCCAAATCATTTCTGACACGCCATGCGATGGTGGAGTGGCTGTTCCTCGTGTCCATGGCATCTGGGCCAGGCACATACACAGGAAAAGCCTGAACGTCCCCTTGCGGGAAGCCACCACCATCTGAACCTGCCACAGCAGATTCACACCCCTCTCTCTGTTTGGGCACCCCAATCTTCCCTACAAGGTCCCAGTCCCCTGCCTCCAGGGCACCCTTCTTGACTGATTCCCAGAACTGCAGGGAGTCATGCGGGCAAAAAATCCCTACGCCAGTGCGGGGTCTCCAAGGATTAGCCAGGACCCAATGCCCTCTCTTTTTCGTCGCCCGCGCGAACCCCCGCCCAGGAGGAAGAATGCCGTCCTCATCACTGTCTGAGTCGTCCGAGCAGGGCTTGCAACCAGCACTCCCCATCACATAGGACGGAGACTGGCCGGAGGCAGCGCCCGCGCTAAGAAACTGCGCGGCGACCGGGATGGGGGGAGGGGCAGGAAGATGGCGGCGACACCAGCGTGTCGCCAGGCGCGCTCGCCAAGCCCGCTGGCACAGCGCCAGCACGCCGCGCCAGGGCTTCACTTGTCACAGAACCCGGCAGAGGAACCGGCACCTGCCCAGGGCCAAAGCGTCCCCGCGCTGCCGGCACCACGCCGGCCACCAGGCCACCAGGAAGTCCAGACCCCATCCGGGGACGCGGGGGACGGACTCCCAGGCCAGCCCCACACGGACCGTGGGGCCTGCAGGAACAGACCTCCATCCGCTGCCGAATCTCAGCCACCTCGGCCAGTAAATCATGGAAAAATGAAAGCGGAGGAAAACCCGACGCACCCGGCATGGACACCGCGTCCGCCGGGCCACAGGGAAGCCGGGCCGGCCCTGCACCCGCGGGAACGCCAGTCAAAGCCCCCGCAGTGGAAGCACCGCCCGCCGGCGCCTCCCCTTCCGGCCCCACGACCGCCCCGGGGAGCGACCCTGACTGCCGGGTCCCGGCCACAGCCAACGGCTGAGCCGGCGCCAGCTCACACGGCCCCGACGCCGCCGGGCTCGGCAAAACGCTGGCCTCTCTCGAGCCAGCCGCCGCCCGCGCGGAAACCCCCGCGTCGGCCGAAACCACCGGCAGATCCGGAACCGGGACCTCCGCAGCACCCCCCACCCCCACACCGTCAGCCCCTGCCGCGCATCCTGGCTGCCCACGGGGGAGGGGCACCCCAGCGCCATTCCGCAGGGGAGGGGGGGGTTCTGAGGCTGCGCACTCCGCGGCGGCAAAGGCGGGGGGACCTGCGCTGCGGCCGTGGCAGAGCCGGCCCGCAGCCCTCCATTCTTCAGCAACCCGGCTAGCTGCTCTGTCGGGTGGACATAAGTGCGCTTAGGTAGATCAGCTGGAGAAACATACTGAGGCCTCGCGGCTGCATCCGCCGCCAGGAACGGGACGTCAGAATCCGTCTGGGTCGGCGCGTCCTTCACGCTCCGCCCCACGGCCGAGAGCAGGGGTCCCACGTCCGTACAAGCCCATAGCTGCGAATCATAGAACGCTTGCCCTTCCAAAGCGTCCCAAATGTCTCTCCAAACCCCATGGAAGCGGATCGTAGAGCCGTCTCCCCGCATCCACTCCATGGCCAAAGCGCGGCCGACCACGAACCAAAACTCACAGTCCAGCGCCACATCCCAAAAGGCCCGGGACACGTGGCCTGCGACCCATTCCAACAAGGCCCGAGTGACCCGTGGCGACTGATCGGACGCGGGGTCATCCTCAGAGACCTCCAGAAAAGCCCGCAAGAGCCCATCCGCAGGAACGGGGAGGTCCATGTCCGAATCAGAATCAGCCATGCCTCAGGGCAGGCAGAGGGGGTGGATCCGGGCCCGGGGGCAAGACTGCCGCGTACCTGCAACAGCGCGCAGCACACATCGGTGGTCACCAGATGTTGCTGCTGAGCGGCTAGCTGAGGAATGACCCAAGGTCTCAAACAAGGAAAGAGAGAAGAAGAAGCTTTATTGTTTTGATTTCCATATATAGAGTTTACAGAGGTGCCCCAGATTGGTCAGCCCGAGACCTCCCCCTAAGCCCAATTGGCCAAGCCTGAACTGACCTAATCCGGAGAAGGAACTCTTTCTGTTAAAGCAAAACTAAAAAGCAGAGCTTAGCAAAAGTAAAGAATTAAAACTTCTTGATTTTCTAAATGATTTCGTGAACTATACCTTCTGTAATTTATCACAATTTCCCCCCTCTCTTTTGTTCATTTTTAGTTCACAAACTTATATCAGGGCAAATCAGATGACTCAACTTCTAAGTCAGCATCATTGTTGACACCTGAGATCTCATCACCACTATTACCTGAGATGGTCTCATAATTGGTTGTGATGAGTAACAGGTGTGCTGCTTCTAAGCAGTTTTTAATAATTGCAACCACACGATTGGAAATACAAGGGCCTATTGTTAAAGCTAAAAGAAGCACAGTGAAAGGCCCAGCGATAGCAGACAGTAATGTGGTTAACCAAGGGGAAAAGTTGAACCTTTTCTAACACCATGGTTGCGTAGCTTGTTTTTCCAATCTGAGCCTCTCCAGCCTCTTTTGCAGTTCAGACATTGCATCTCGTGCTACCCCAGTGTGATCAGCGTAAACACAACATTCTTCATTCAGGGCTACACGTAATCCACCTTCCTGTGCGAACAGGACTTCTAAGCCCCTTCTATTTTGTAATACCACTTCAGATAAGGATCTCAAAGAGGTTTCTAGTGCGGTGATAGCACTTTCAAGTTTCTCAAGGTCTTCGTTGACAACTGCTTTGAGTTCAGAGAACTCTCGTCCTTGTTTTACAAGGGATGCTATCCCGGTGCCAGCTCCAGCAGTCCCTAGTGCTAATAAAGTGGCGATGGTTAAAGCTGTAATTGGTTCCCTTTTTACTAGGTGATGTTCAGGCACGGTATTATGATTTATTACATAATCATCAGGATGGTAACTGATTCGGGGAATGATCATGACTTGAATGCAGTAATCTTTAGTGTTTAGGGCACTTAAAGGTACACATGGGGTTACTCCAATGCTGGCACATACTCAAAATGTATTTTTAGCCGGCAAAGGCCACTTAGCTTGCTCTCCTTTTGCGGTTGGGTTGCTGATAGTTTCATTACATAGTTTTTGCTTTTCATTAGGGACTTGGCCAATGCAGGTGCCACTGCCGATTACTTGTGCTAAGGTCACCTCGTCTTGTAACTCTAGGCTTTTCTTCCACGTACACTGAGTTGGATTGATATCATTACTTTTGTTTCCTTCACCACTAATGGCTATAGCATCGTAAAAGGGTGGTTTTGGGCTGTAACGGAGCCAGCAATGTCCGGTTAAATTTGGATTTGTAGCATTCAAAGCAAGATAACTACTTGTAATTAGTTTAAGTAAGTTCCCTGGCTCTGGTGGTACCTGCTGTGAATTATTTCGTGGGTCCTCAGGAAGAGGCTCTTTCTTTATTTTTAATACTCCACCATAATGGTATCCAACCTCTCTAATTCGAACCCCGTAAGTCCGCCCTAGGAGCCAAATGGGATCTGTGGGTTGTAATCCGGTGAGTTGTATTCCTTTGCAAAAGACATGTACCACGTACGCTGCGATGCCTGGGTCACAGCTGGGCCAGAGCTGAGCATTTATGTATTTGTCACAATTTTTCTTTCCTTTCCCTGGGTTGGATGTTATAGTTTTGCAACCCCAATATGGACAATAATATTCACCTGGCCAGTTGCAGTAGTCTTTCCCTGGGTTAGATGCTGGGCACATATAAAAGCGTACTGCATTGTAGTGATAGTTCTCAATAACAGATTTTAGGTATAGTGTAAGATTGGGCGCTTGTGGACCTATTACCTTGTCACTTGCAATTACTGTGGAGGTGTACATGTTAGTTACAGACCATTTAAAGGGCTGGTGTGGGTGTGTCTGAGTTGAAGTGCCGCAAGATGCAGAGCAAGTGAGACATGCTGTTATCAAGGCTGTGTATGATATTTGCAAGGGTTTAGTGGGGGACCTCATTATTGTTGATGTTTTAAATAAAGCCAGATTGTTCCCCAATTTAGGTGGCAAACACCCCAACTCACTCCATTTTATGGAAAGGGAGTTCAGAGTCATAATTCCAGGTTTTATTCCCACTCTCGATTCCCCTCTGCTTCGCTTGTCGACCAGGTTGCCTCTGGCCACAAGGATATCCTTCTTCACAGCAGCAAGGGAATTTTTCAGGGAACCCATAGGTTTCCACCCGCTGTTTCCAGCGGATCTTATAACTGTTCCAGTTTTTGTGTTTAACTGCTTCTCCCGCGGGAGGTAGATATGCCAGCTCGACTCTGCATTCGCTCCCGATAAGTTCAGCCACCAAGGGTTTGGGTTCATTGGAGTGATAGCAGTACAATTCGGGGTGGATGCCTTGGGCAAAGATCTCCCACCATTCACTAGAGCCCTTTTCCAATCTGCCCAGATTAACTGCCAATTGTAACATTTGCATTGTGTCAGCTCTTTCAGTCTTATAGCAAGGGGGACAAACCCCCGATGGGGGTGTCCCTCTCCTGCAATGGGTCCACCACTTCTCCTTGCATACCTTGCAAACAAAGCACACAAATGGATAACAATTGCAACCAGCATTATCGCATTTAACCACATAGTCTTGTACATCTTGACCAAAAGTGTACCTCGATCCATGACTATAGGGGGACCTCTTTAGACAAATGTTAACAGGGTTCATGTGAGTTGTAGGAAACTTATTGTCTTTTAAGTCTTAGCTTTAGGTCCTCAGGCTGCTGTGATGGAATGATCTGCCACGTCGGATCTTGGGTGGGCTTCTTCACATGGCTGGCATGAGTCCACCCTTTCTCAGCAGTTTGTATGGCAGACTCTGTAGTGCGTAAAACTGGAAAAAGTCTTTACAACATGGGGTTAGAGATAAATATTTTCTATCAATTTTTGTAAATTGTAGTTTAAACTCTTAGTACTTTTAGGGTTTTTTTTCTTAAACAATTTAATAAATTAATTATATTTGTCAAATCCTTTTTCTTTAATTTACTTGTTGCTATTAAGTCAAGTTATTTACATATAGTATTCATTGTGCAATTTTAGATGGGATAAATTATTTTAACAATTTCTTTAAAGCTTATCCAAAAATTAATCAAAATTCAGTTAAAATTAAATCACAAACTAATTAAAACCAATTAAATTTAAACTGAAACAAATTTTAACCGGATACAATTTAAATCTATTACAATTCAATAATTAAACTGGTGACTCTCTCTCTCCCGGTTGCTGCCTACCACCCTCTGAAAAAAAAACCAAAAAAAAAAAAAAAACCAGCTTTGGCCAGAAGAGAGCAGCTGCAGCTGCACTCTGACAGCCGCTCGCACGGGGCGGGGTTTGGGGGAGAGACGTTTGCTCTCTCTCTCTCAGCACCTCCGTGCGGCTTGCACTACAAGTTAACATACACACAAAAAACCAATTTGACACACACACACAAACTAAGTTAGCTTTCCCTGGCACTCACACATAACTATTTAGCTGACACACACACAACTTCATTTTCTTTGCTTACGGGTTTCATTTTAATTTGGTCTTGTTTTTAATATACCTTTTGACATTTCTATTTTTCTTTAAGTGCTTCTTTATCATGTTTTCTTTTTAGACAATTTCACTTTTAATATTCTTTCTCTTTACAATAATAGCATGCAATTTCTTAGTTTGACTTCCTTTGCAATATTCCTTTCATGGGTCCATCTCGTCTTTTCGATTCTCCTTGCTTCTCTGGAATTTCTTCTCTTTTAGCTTTCTTTACTTCTACAACCATCGAAATTAAGTCTATCTAACTCTTCGTCTAGCCCGTTTTTCAACTTTCTCAGTCCCTTTCTATCACTTCCGAGTGTCTTTTCTTTTGTCTCATGATTAAACTCTAACCAAAACCAATTGAAACAAATAAAAATCTGGTAAAATAACTAAAACTTACCTAAATACAATTAAACCAGAACTTGAGCAACTCAGCTCAAAAAAATCAATTATTATTACTTAAAATAAAACCAGATCAAATCCAAATCAAATAACTATATATAGTCAATTTAAATTGAACTATAATTAATAAAATTAGTAAAGAGAAAACACACACATTTTAACATAACAGCAAACTCACTCTCTCACACAAAAAGAAAAATAGCTAAATACTCCCAACTCTCTCCCAACGCTCCCTCGCATATCTATCTCGCTAGTGCCCCTGAGCTCCCAGCTCAAGCTCCAGGGATGTTAAACAACCCTCTGTTCTGACTTTTAGTTTTCTTTATCCACATATTCTGTCCTCTAGGCACTGCCTCTTTTATTCCCTGTACGATGATAGTTCCCAGGTCCCGCATGTCAACCTGATCTTGTGGGCTCTGGCTCTCCCAAACACGCACACCCGCCGCTCGGACTATGCGTCTCTCCTCCATTGCAAAAAGTATTCCCAAGATTGATTGCAGCCCATCCCAGGTGCAGAGACCACGACCCAGGAACTGATCCACTCTCTCTGCCACCCCAAGGGGGTCCTCCAAAAGATGTCCCATCTCCCCTTCAAACCCACGGACATCTATAGAGTCCAAGGGAACCTCCACATACTCCATACCCGGTGCCTGGCCACCCCCCGCCCGGTTCACAACTCCCATAGCTACTTTCCTCGAGGGACACAAATTCAGCCCTGCTCCGGGCAATCGGACTCCGGGATGTTAACCCCACGCTCAAACAAGGGACTTCCCCACTCCTCAGGGGACAGTGGCTCGGTTGCACGCTCGACCCACTTCTCCTTTCCCTGCTGGCAGCTGTCCCCCCTCCCCTTTCTCCGGCTGGCAGGTCTGCTCTCTCCCCGCCGAAGTCTAGTGGAACTTCCCCCACCCCTTCCCGGCCTGGCAAAGCTGTAGGCAGTGGGGGGCATATGGTGGGGTGGGCGTCAGCAGAGTTCTTTCGTTTATTTTTCTTTTGGAGCACATACACCCTTGCCCCCTGTCTTGGTTTGAAAGACAGGTGTCTGCCAAGAGAGGTTGAACCCTCCCCAGGACAGAGAATGTGATTTCCTTTCCTCCCTCCCTCCGAATTATTCAATTTTGTAAATCAAGGGCTTTCAGGCAAAGGTATGGGAAAAAGGAATATCAGTTCTTACTAGTATCTATAAACAAGCAACAACAATAATAGCAACCACAACTAGAACCAGAAACCAATAGCAGATGGCTTGTGAGCTGCTGAACCTTGCCCGTGTGGTTAATCACGGTTGCAAGCAGCAGGGGCGCTGTTGAGCTCCCGGCCGGGCAGGGCAGGTGCGATGACTCCGAGCGGCTGCAGGTGGCGCTGTTGAGCTCCCGGTCGGGCAGGGCAGGTGCGATGACTCCCGGCGGCTGCAGGTGGCGCTGTGGCGCAGGGTCAGGTCAGTGTCCAGCAGCTGGTGATGGCGGACAGGCTGAGAAAGCGGGAGGGCAGCGAAACGGCTCGGAGCAGCGAGCAAGCAGGGCAGCAGGGCGGGCGCCGCCTCTCCCCCCAGCCACCAGCGAGGCAGCAAGATTTCTGCAGTCACAGCAGACGCCGCGGCTCGTGCGGCAGAGGGCGGGGGCAGGCAGCAGGCCACGGGACTCTCCCAGCAGCAGCCGCGAGGAAACGCAGCCCGGGCGGAACGCGCTCTTCCCCGTGGGGAGAAAGGTTGAATCCAAGCTCACCCAGTCAGGAGAAGAGAAAACAGGGCACAGTTGGATTCCCTCTGGTCCCAGCCGAAAAGCAAAGAGCAGCCTCTCCTCTCAGCGTCCAAACCACGAGAGAGAGTGAGTCTCCCGTTTCAAGGGCTGGGTGTTCCCTTACCCTGCCTCGCCCAAGCCCACCTTTGTCTTTTGATTACTCTAAACATCTAACTATTTGTTGCTTAGTAACGGAATGGGAAGAAATTCTCAACCCCCGACACCCCCCCTTGAAGAAGGAAGCCAAAGTGCTGCGTAATCGCTTTCCTCCTGACTAAATGGTTTTTTTACTGTTAACCCAAAGATTCAAAGCCTGGCAAATGAAATCCTCATCGGATCCAAAGACAGGCCAGTATAGGGAATCAGTTCTAAGTTGTTTACCTCCCCAAACTACCATACAGTAATTAATCATTTTATTTTTACTCTTCCCCTGGGTCCGAGGGTCGTCAGCCCAATATTTCAGCTGTATACCTAACGGACTGTCAGGGGGAATCCCTGGGAGTCTCCCGCTCCCCTTCATGGGGCCAGGGGGCATGCTTTTCCCCTGTCCCATCTTCCGGAGTGCCCTCACACGCACGCACAACACTCGCTTCCTCCCGGTCGCGACCTGACCCCTCGCGGGGAACAGGAACTGCGCTAATGGGGAGTCCACATTCACCTTGTCCGTAAATGGACGTGTCACACGCTGCACTCTGGGAAAACCACCCTGACCACCCACGCCGTGTGTATCTCTGTATCTCAACCGATACTCACACTCCGTTGTCCGGCGTCTTGTGGCTTCCGTGCATGAAATTTAAGGGGCCTTTACTCCTTGGCTGATACCCGGAATTTAGGTTCGTCAGGTAGGGGCGCCGGTGGAGTGCCCCCTCCAGGCTGTCAAATCACGACGGGGCGCCTCCCTTTGGGGGACTCCAGGGGAAGGCCCCTATCTGAGTTCACGGCACCAAATTGTTATAAGTTGGGTCTCAAAAACCAATCAGAGACGTAGATCTAATTAAAGAATTTATTAATTAAAAAGCAAGTGGTTATCAGCCAAGACAGCGCTGGACGGGGGGAGACCAGTCCCTTGCTAGTCTACCACACCGCACCCAAAGATTGCAAACCATCATTTTTTATAGTCATTTTTACCCCCTCCCTTGAGTCCCTCGTGGGTCTTGACTGACGTTCTCTTGGGTGTCTCGATTGGCCGCGGAGTCGTCGGTCTCTGCGCTGGTTGGTTGTGGTTTGAGGCCTGCAGGTTCTTGGGGGGGGGTTCTTTCTTGCATAGCAGTGGAGACTGTGTCCCGTGAGAATTACACAAAGCTGCTGAGTGGCCTTGCGAAAAGAGTTACAATTGTTGCAAACCTTCGGCGGAACGGTTTGGCTCTAAAATAGGAACTCTTTCTGTTAAAGCAAAACTAAAAAGCAGAGTTTAGCAAAAGTAAAGAATTAAAACTTCTTGATTTTCTAAATGATTTCGTGAACTATACCTTCTGTAATTTATCACATGGGATATCTGGGGAGGAAGAAGGAAATTATTTAGGTTGGAAAAGACCTCCAAGATCATCCACCATTTCTTGATGCCACCAGAAGAAACAATTACACAACAGGTGGCATTTTTTAGGGCATCACATTAATAAAACAGCTCTTCTCAATGAATTTCAGAAGGCAGTCTGAGTCCCAATGGATGTTCTTGCCCCTGTGTTTGTCCAGGTGGCTACAGGGAATCAGGAGGACATGGAAGCCACCAGCCAAGTGTCTTCCCAACCTGAGTATGTTATTTTTGCTTAGCCCAGAACATCAGCAAGCTATCTTTAGCATCTAGGGGAAATTGAAACCCTTCAAAAGCTGTTGTGGTAGGCCTGAAGAAGTGGCTGAAGGGTTGGGAGAAAACTCACTCCTGTGTTCATGAGTTGGTTTTGCTTAGCCCAGTTTTTGCTAGTGGGTGGGGAGTGGCACAAATATGGCTCCTGTGTGTCCTGTGTGAATGTTGTAGAAGTTTTCACCATGTCCAGCAGAGCCAACCTCCAATGGCTCTGAAGATGATGGACATGCTGCTGGCCAAGTCTGGGTGTTGGTTACACCTCTGTGATATCATATTTAAGAAGAAATCAAAACAATGTGCACAAGCACTTCTTATTAGACAGAGGATGAGGAGGAGGTGAGAAGATGTGAGGGAAAACAACATGGAGAGACCAAGGTCAGTGGAGAAGGTGGGGGAGGAGGTGCTCCAGGCCCCAGAGCTGAAAATCCTCTGCTGGCCATGGTGAGAACCATGGTGAAGCAGGTTGTCCCACTGCAGCGCACGGGGTCCAGGAGGGGTGCAGAGATCCACCCACAGCCCGTGGGGAGGTGCTCACACTAGAGGAGCAGGTGGATGCCTGGAGGAAGCTGTGATCCAGTGGGAGTCCCAGTGGACAGAAAGGCTTTGCTCCTGAGATGGAACAGCCTGGCCTGGGCTCAGAGGTCTGAACCCTGTGGACAAGAACTCATGTTGCAGCAGATTCTGGCAGCTGCTGCTCAAGAGATTGGACCCATGGCAAAGAAGTTCACAGAGGACTGTCTCTAGTGGGAGGGAGCCATGGCTAAGTAGAGGGCTCTCCCTGAACAGTGGAAGAAATTTTGGTCATGGACTGACAAAAAAACCCCATGCCTTGCCCCCCACCCATGCTATTGGTGGGAAGGAGGGAGGGGCATGAGCAGAGAAACAGTGTCTTAAGAGCTTATTATAACCTCTCATTTGCCTCCTCTGACTCTGTTTAGGGTTAGGTTACCAATAAATCACTTTGCAACTTTAAGTTCTCAGCCTGTTTTGCCCTTCGGTACATCCTCCCTGGTTCATTATGAGCCTCAAAACGAACTCATGAGCCCTGTGTATGTGTCTGTGTGTTAGGTTTTTTTTTCTCTCTCCTCTGCACAGCTGCAGCAGGGGAGAGCAGAGAAAGCAGATTTTGTAGGTGCCTGGCATTTGGCAAGGGTCAAACCACAACACTGGGTCACTGGGAGTGAGGGTCACCAGGGTTCTTCCCAACGTGGGTCCTCCGATGGGTGATGAATATGGAGCAGGGCACGAAGCTCTTCCCCCACTCAGGGCACTGGCAGGGCTTCCCTTACCGGTGGCTCCGTTGGTGTTTGGTCAAGTGAGAGCTGCTGGTGAAGCTCTTCCCACACTCGGGACACTCATAGGGTGTCTCCCCAGTGTGGATGCACCAGTGGGTGATGAGGGTGGAGTTGTGCTTGAAGCCCTTCTTGCAGTCAGGGCAGCGGAAGGGCCTCTCGTCTGTGTGAATCTGCTGATGCCTGAGGAGATTGGAGCTGGTCAGAAACCTCTTCCCACACTCAGGACACTCCTAGGGCCTCTCCCCAGTTTGGATCCTCTTGTGACAGATCAGGTTGGAGCTCTGACTGAATCTCTTCCCATATTCCCCACACTCCTAGGGCCTCTCCCCTGTGTGGATCCTCTGGTGGACCATAAGCTGGGAGATCTTTCTGAAGCTCTTCCCACATTCCCCACACTTGTAGGGCTTCTCTGCATCATGAAGCTGCTCAGGAACCTCCAGTTCCAAACTCCGACTAAAGCTCTTGCCACCTTCCCGGCTCAGGGTGGGTCTTTGCTCCTCAGAGCACCCTGGGCTGGGTTTGCAGCCCCTCCTCGTGCAGCATCTCTGGGCCTTTTCCTCCCTCTTCAATTCCTGGCTCATGGAGCTGCTCAAAACAGCCTCTTCCATGAGGTTCTGCTGAAAGGATTTGTCCTCCCTGGTCTCCACCCTTAGCTCACTGCCTGGGGGATGAAGGACAAGGAGAGGATTTGGGATTTGCCTCCATGCCAGAGGGAAAGGGAAGGAGATCCCCCCAGTCCATCCCCCAACAGCAGCAGGGTTGTCCTGCAGGCAGGGGCGATGCTGGGCTGGGAGATGGAGGAGAAGAGAGGGGGAAAGGGGCAGTGACTTCTTCCTCACCTGCCTGGTGGTCCTGGGGCATCTTCCTCTTCCTCACAGCCTCCTCCTTCATCCAGACAAGGTTTGGCAATGGGGGGAAGAAAAACTGTGAGCGCCTTGGGTTGGGGTTTCCTCCTGCCCAAGTCTATCTCTAGAAGTCACTAGGTGTTTTGTGTCCATAAAATCCTCCTAAAAGCAAGAGTGAGTTCAGAAAAAAATCTCCCAGGAGTTCCCCCTTTCCAGTCTCCTGTCTTCGGGGCTCTGGGGTTCCCCATTCTCAAAGCTGCTGGGGCTCCCGTGGATCCTGTGGATCCCCCTTCTCCAGGGTCCTGCTTAGGGATGCCGTGGGGTTTCGGTGCTCCCAGGGGTCCCTTCTTCCCTGATTGTGCTTTGGCTCCCAGGGCTCCCAGGGTCCCCCTCTTCAGGCAGGCTCCCCCCACTCCAGGCACTCAGGGCTTCCCCCTCTCCCCATCGTCCCTTTCAGTGTCACAGTGTCCCAGCCCTGCCTCATCTCCAGCCTCCCCCACCCCTCCAGGCTGCCAGGGGTCCCCCAGCTCTGGTATTGCCCCTCTCTGCTCTCTCTACTGCGAGAGTCCTGCGTTCCACCCTCCCAGATCTCTCAGGGATCCCCAAAACTGATGTCCTGTCCTGCTGATACTGTTGGAAACAATGTAACTTTAGAAATTTTCTTGTATCTCTCTAGTTAGTTTTTAACTTGACTTTACCTGGGGAAAAGGAGTTTTCTTTAGTTTTTTTAGGAGATATAGTATCACCCTACGGAGATGGGATTAACATACCACAGATTGGGAGTGATCCCGAAGATAACCAGAAAGATAAAGACCATTAACAGAACATCCGCAGGACATGGTGGCCACCAACCGTACATCTACAGGGCATGGTGGCTATCAATGGCAACATCCGCAGGACATGGTGGCTATAACAAACATCCACCAGATGCCACCTCCAGCAGGGATGAAGGCATCTGATCTGGAAAAGGAATGATAAGAAACACTGAAGAATGAAATACCTACTTAGCATCAGAGGCAAAGAGATTCGGATCCAATGAGAACCTGAATATCGGAGGTTACTCAACTCTGGTCCAATGAACTTTAAAACAATTTATCTGTATGGGGTTTTGACTGTATAAAATCTGGGGGAAAATTCTTTGAAGGCATGTGCTCTTGGAATATTTTCCTAGGCACATCCTGGCCAGCAAAAAAGGTAATGCCTGATTCTATATCACTTCAAATACAGTGTTAGAGGGTTTTTCTTTTTCCCGCAGATTCGGTGACACCCATATGGTCCCAGTCATGCCCAGTTGTGTCCAGTGTAGACACAGTAACTCCCATTCCCTCCCAGTTGCTCCCAGTGTGGTCCCAGTTCTGCCAAGCATGGTCCTGGTTGTTCCCAGTGTGGTTCCAGTCAGCCCAGTATGGTTACAGACACTCCCAGTATATCCCAGTTGCCCCCAGCATGCTCCTAGTCATGCCCAGTCACTCCCAGCCACCCCAGTAAGGTTCCAGGTGCCCCAGTACAGCCCAGTCATTGCCAGTATAATCCCAGTATGATCCCAGTGCGATCCCAGTACGATCCCAGTACAGCCCAGTCACTCCAGTGCTGCCACTGCTGGGATCCCCCACCCCTCTCTGCGTTCCCCCCTCCCGCATCTCCAGGCTCCCCACAGGAGCCCCAAGGGCTGCAACTCCCTGCCCAGGCTCCCCAGCAAGGCCACTTTGGATCTGCAGCCCCCACTTTTCCCTGTTTCCCTCTCCTTTGCCCCAGGCCGGGCTCCCCCTGTCCCCAGCGCTGGGCTGCGAGCAGCCGAGAGCCCCGCGCTGCCCATGCCGAGCTGTCCCGGCTGCATCCCCGCTCCTCCCGCGGGCTGCCAGCGACTCGGCAACGGCGGAGGAGGAGCAGGGAGGAGGAGGAGCGGGAGAAGGGATTGGGGGAAGGAGGAGAAGGAGGTGGGATTAGGGCGGAGAAGGAGGAGGAGAGACAGAGCGGGAGGAGCGGGAGGAAGAGGAAGAGGAAGAGGAAGAGGAGGGCCAAAGGAGGATCGGTCAGGAGCCACGCGGTTTGGGTCTCCCTGAATTCGCAGCGCCCCTGGAGCATCGCCGCCCCCATGCCGCAGGTGAGCGGGGAGGGGGAGCTCGCCCCAAATATCCGGGGGGTCCCTGCGTTTGGGGTTTTTGGGGATGTTTGGAGTTTTCGTGACTCCAAAGCCGAGCCGCAGCTGCCCCTCGGGGGGACATGGGGGGTTCCCCGGGAGGTGTTTTTGGGGGTCCCGGTGGCGGTGCGGGCAGAGCCCCGATGGGGGGCAGGGGGATGCGGGTCCCCCCCGCGGTGGGGGTTGGGCTCTGCCCGGGCCCTCCAAGCTCTGCCCGGGGCCAGCGGGTGAGCGGCGGGGGGAGGGGGGACAGCGGCTTTTGGGGAGCTCCGGGAGCCGCGGCTTGTCTAAGCAGAAGCGCAGGGAGAGGAGAGCGCCAGCAGCCCGGAGCGGGGAATCGGCGAGGGGCAATGCCTGGGATTGCTGGGAGCCCTGGTGGGGGAGTCTGGTGGCTTGGGGGCAGGATGGCCGGGAAAGGGGCTCAGGGCTCCCGAGTCCTGCAAGTGGCTACTCCCAGTATGAGCCCAGTTGCCCCCCCAACCCCCCGCCCCGTGTGTTTCCACTTTCCTCCTCACTCCCAGTATGAACGCAGTCACTCCCAGTCATTCCCTATTATGGTGCAATTTGCCACCAGCACGGTCCCAGTTGCTCCCAGTTCCTCCTTCTTCTGCCCAGTGTGTTCGCAGTTCTCCCAGTTGCCGCAAGCATAGTCACACTCACTCCCAGTACAATCCCAGTATGAGTCCAGCATGATGCCAGTCTCTCCCAGCAGGGCCCCAGTCACTCCCACTTGCCCCCAGTATGGTCCCAGTTGCCCCCAGCACATTCCCAGTCTTTCCCAGTATGGTCCCAGTCACCACCTGCATGGTCTCAGGCACTCCCAGTATATCCCAGTTGCCCTGAGCATTCTCATAGTCATTCCCAGGTACTCCCAGTTACCTCAGCATTGTTCAGTTGCCCCCAGGATTATCCCAGTCACTGCCGGTAGATCCCAGTTGTCACCAGCATGCACCCTGTCATTCCCAGTTGCTCCCAGTGTATCCCCAGTTGGCTCCCAGCATGGGCCTAGTAGCTCCCAATAAGCCCCAGTCAGAGTCCATTGACACCTACCATAATCCCAGTATGATCCCAGTTCCTCCCAGTATGATGCCAGTGGCCCCCAGTGTGATCCCAGTTGCTTCCTGTCAATGCCAGCATGAGCCCAGTAGCTTCCAGTATGATCCCCGTGTCTCCCAGTCTCTCCCAGTATATCCCAGTTGCTCTCAGCATGCTGCCAGTCATTCCCACTTCCTGCCAGTTGCTTTCAGCATAATTCCAGTTGCCCACAGCCTCTCCCAGTCAATCCCAGTATAATTCCAGTCTCTCCCAGCATGGGCCCAGCTGCTCCCACTGTGATCCCAGTATGATCCCAGTTGCCCCCAGCATAGTTCCAGTTTTTCCCAGTTCCTCCCAGTATGATCCCACTTGCCCCCACTGGCTCCTACTATAGTCCCAGTCCTGCCCAGTGTGGTCCCAGACACTCTCAATTGCTCCCAGTTGCCCCCAGCATGGTCCCAACTGTTCCCAGTATGGCTCCAGTCAGCCCAGCATGGTTACAGACATTCCCAGTATATCCCAGTTGCCCTCAGCATGCTCCTAGTCATTGCCAGGCACTCCCAGCTGCCCCAGTAAGGTTCTAGTTCCCTCAGAATGGTCCCAGTCTTTCCCAGTTACTCCCAGTTTCCTCCAGCATGACCCCAGTTTCAGTCAGTTGCCCAAAGTATGGTCCCAGTTGCTCCCAGTGTGATCCCAGTTGCTCCCAATGTGTCCCCAGTTTCCTCCCCACATGGTCCCAGTAAGCCCCAGTCAGGTTATGCAAATGCCCCTCGGGGGGACATTGGGGTGTCCCCAGGAGGTGTTTTTGGGGGTTCCCATGGCGGTGCTGGCAGAGCCCTGGTGGGGGGTGGGGGGATGTGGATCCCCACCGTGGTGGGGGTTGGGCTGTGCCTGGGGTCACGTGGGGACCATGTGGGACCCAGTGGGGGGTGGGGGGACACTGGTTTTGGGGAGTCCTGGGAGAGGCATGGGAGGGGAGAATGGAGAGGGGCAATGGCAGAGCTGGGGAACCCCTGGCAGCGTGGTGAGAGAACAGGGGAGAGGGGATCCCTGGGACCCCCAAACCCATTGACTTCCCTAAGCAGGACCCCAGAGAGAGGAGACCCCCAGAAGCCCAAAGTGGGGAACTTGGAGAGGGGGAACCCCTGGGATTGCTGGGAGTCCAATCAGTCTGGGGAGAGTGGGGATGCTGGAGAGGGGAACCCCCAGTAGACATGGGACCCCTGCAGCCCTGACAGGGGGAAACCCAGAACCCCAGAGTGGAGAGGCCAGAGAGGGAGAGCTGCTGGGAGAGTCTTTTTTGGGGCTGAATGCTGGTGGTACTGGAGGTTTTTATGAAGGCCAGAGCCCTGGTGACTTCTAGAGATGGAATTGGACAGGGTGACCTTCAAACGCAAGGTAGTCACTCCTTGTTTTTCCCCAAACCAGGATTTCCCATTGCCAAACCTCGGCTGGATGGAGGAGGAAGCTGCGAGGAAGAGGAAGATGCCCCAGGACCCCCAGGCAGGTGAGGAGGAAGTCACTGCCCCTTTCCCCCTCTCTTCTCTTCCATCTCCCAGCCCAGCATCGCCCCTGGCTGCAGGAGAACCCTGCTGCTGTTGGGGGATGGACTGGGGGGATCTCCTTCCCCTTCTCTCTGGCATGGAGGCAAATCCCAAATGCTCTCCTTGTCCTTCCTCCTGCAGGCAGTGAGCTAAGGGTGGAGACCAGGGAGGACAAATCCTTGCAGCAGAACCTCGTGGAAGAGGCTGTTTTGAGCAGCTCCATGAGCCAGGAATTGAAGAGGGAGGAAAAGGCCCAGAGATGCTGCATAAGGAGGGGCTGCAAACCCAGCCCAGGGTGCTCTGAGGAGCAAAGACCCACCCTGAGCCGGGAAGGCAATCAGAGCCTTAATCAGAGTTCAGAACTGCAGGTTCCTGAGCAGCTTCATGATGGGGAGAAGCCCCACCAGTGCTTGGAGTGTGAGAAGAGCTTCAGCAAGAGCTCCAACCTGATCTGCCACCAGAGAATCCACACTGGGGAGAGACCCTATGAGTGTGGGGAATGTGGGAAGAGCTTCAGGCACAGCTCCAACCTGATCCACCACAAGAGGATCCACACCGGGGAGAGACCGTATGAGTGTGGGGAATGTGGGAAGAGCTTCAGCCAGAGGTCCCACCTGATCTGCCACCAGAAGATCCACACTGGGGAGAGACCCTATGAGTGTGGGGAATGTGGGAAGAGCTTCAGCCAGAGCTCCAGCCTGATCCGCCACAAGATGATCCACACAGGGGAGAGGCCCTATGAGTGCCCTGACTGTGGGAAGAGGTTTCTGACCAGCAGCAGTCTCCTCAAGCACCAGGTGATTCACACAGACGAGAGGCCCTTCCGCTGCCCTGAGTGCAGGAAGGGCTTCAAACACAACTCCACCCTCATCAGGCACCAGCGCATCCACACCGGGGAGAGACCCTATGAGTGTGGGGAATGTGGGAAGAGCTTCAGCCAGAGGTCCTACCTGATCCGCCACCAGAAGATCCACACCAGGGAGAGGCGCTACGAGTGCCCTGAGTGTGGGAAGATGTTTCAGACCAACTCCAATCTCCTCCAGCACCAGGTGATTCACACAGACGAGAGGCCCTTCCGCTGCCCTGAGTGCAAGAAGGGCTTCAAGGACAACTCCACCCTTGTCAAGCACCGGCGCATCCACACAGGGGAGAGACCCTATGTGTGTTCTGAGTGTGGGAAGAGGTTTCTGACCAGCAGCAGTCTCCTCAAGCACCAGGTGATTCACACAGACGAGAGGCCTTTCCGCTGCCCTGAGTGCAGGAAGGGCTTCAAACAGAACTCCAACCTCATCAGGCACCAGCGCATCCACACTGGGGAGAGACCCTATGAGTGTCCCATGTGTGGGAAGAGCTTCTCCAGCAGTTCTGACTTGACCAAACACCAATGGAGGCACTGGTAAGGGAAGCCCTGCAAGTGCCCTGAGTGCAGGAAGAGCTTCATGTGCTGCTCCAACTTCATCCCCCATCAGAGGATCCACACTGGGAAGAGCCCTGGTGACCCTCACTCCCAGTGACCAACACTGCAAAGACACCTGGCTGGTGGCTTCCACATCCTCCTGATTCCCTGTGGCCACCTGGACAAACACAGGGGCAGGAACATCCATCGGGACTCAGATTGAGATCGGAAATTCATTGGGAAGAGCTGATTTATTAAATTTACACCCTAAAAAATCTCACCTGCTGTGTAATTGTTTCTTCTGGTGTCATCAAGCAATGCTGGGTGATCTTGGAGGTCTTTTCCAATCTAAATAATTTCCTTCTTCATCCTGTCAGAACAACCAAAATTGAGGTAAAATAAAGGAAGTTAAACAAAGAGATGTAAAGCTGCACCATTTTACTGAGTGACTTGGGGAATTGGGAGTGAATTTGGGGTTCAGGGGAAAATTTATGAGGATTTGGGTGTTCTGGGGCTGCCCAGGCCAGGGAACGGGGTGACGATCTCAAAGCTGTGGTGGCAGAACATGTCCACCTGAGCCCATCTGCTCTCCAGGAATTCTGGTTGTCTGTCCCAGTTCCTGGCCTCGGTCTTTCTTTCATTCTTTCTTTCTCTCTTTCTCTGTTTTGATCTTTCTTTCTCTCTTTCTTTCTTTCTCTCTCTCCTTCCTTTCTTCCTTCCTTCCTTCTTTCCACTCTCGCTCTCGCTCTCACTCTCTCTTCCTTCCTCCCTGTCTCCCTCACTTTCTTTGTGTCACCAAAATTCCCACCAGAATCCTCCCCAAAATCCCCCAAAATCTCCCCAAATTTCCGGCCGAGACCCTCCTAGATTCCCCCAAAACCCCAAAAACCATACTGGAGAGCCCAAAAAAGGCACGATTAGTTTTTATTTGGGATGGGGTCTCCCCCCAAAACATCCCAAAATTGCCCTAAAAACCCCAAAATTGCCACAGAAATGGAACAGATTGAATCAGGGTCAGGGTCTGTGGGCAGGCTGAGCAGCATGGTGTGTGGT